>JASGCC010000267.1:0-325718 GCA_030067915.1 Hydractinia echinata
GCAACCATTTGGTGAACTTGTTGAAGAAGCAATGATAAATTTTAACGCAAATGTAAATAATCTTGATTCTTTCGCCGAACAGGAAAACGACGATGTTTCTGATGAGATTAGTAATATAAACAACCATGACACTGACGAAATTCGAAGTGAAACCGAAAACATCCCAGTTTTTGGAAAAACTTTTTCATCTATTACTGAGCCTGGAATTTCCGACGACGAACTCCATGAAAAGATTCGAACATTAAATAAAACACAAAGGCAAATTTTTGAAGTGGTAAATGATTGGGTTAGAACTTACGTAAAAGGTTTAGCATGTAACGCACACCATAAAATTAAGCCAATTCACATTTTTCTAACAGGAAGTGCAGGTTGTGGAAAGTCCCATTTAATAACAACAATTTCTGACATGCTAAATAAAGCACTTTCCTATCGTGCAGGAAACTTAGAAAAGGATAAAATTCTCATTTTAGCACCAACCGGTGTTGCTGCCATTAATATAGAGGGAAATACAATACATTCAGCCTTAGGTATACCAGCGGATAGAAGTTTCACTAAAAACATTTCTAAGTTAAGTGATAAAAAGAAATGTATGCTGCGAAACAAGCTTTCAGAACTAAGCGTTATTGTAATAGATGAAATCTCAATGGTTTCAAACATGCTACTTTTACATATTCATCAACGGCTAACCGAAATATTTGGATGTTCAGAAGACATTCCATTTGCAGGAATATTTGTTATAGCATGTGGCGATTTCTACCAACTTCCACCAATTCAAGCAAGGCCAGTTTACGCAGAATACAAAGATGCATTGTTAAATCTTTCATATTGCTGGAAGCATTTTAAGATTGCTGAACTAACGGAAGTTATGAGACAGCGTGGTGATCAACATTTAATTGAATTATTAAACAATATCAGAGTGGGAAAATTAGAAACGCGACACGAAGATTTACTAAAATCTAAATTTATTTCACCAAATGACCCACATTACCCCAAAAATGCAATTCATATATTTGCTGAAAATCAACCCGCCTCTGAGCATAACAAAAAAATGCTTAATAGCATAACATCGGACGAAATAAATATCGAAGCTATTGACAAAATTCCAGAAAATATACCCGTGTAATTAGTCCAAAATCTTAATTCTCGCACTCAAATGGAAACAGGTGGACTTGCGCGAAACCTTCTGTTAAAACTTCATGTTGACGTCAAATATTGATGTATCTGATAAACTCATTAACGGACAGATAGGTACTGTTCATCGGTTGAAAACCGATAGCTCAGGAAATGTAACAAGAATATATTTGAAAATGGAAGACATATATACTGGTCTTAAAGCTATGAGAACAGATCCATATGCTATTCAAGAAAATGTTGTTCCAATTAATAGAGTAGAGAAAGAAATCAAATTTAACAAACATAATCCATCTTCACCTTCTATGAAACGGCTGCAATTCCCACTAATGCTGTCATGGGCCTGCACTGTTCACAAGGTTCAAGGAAAAACGTTGGATAAAATGTTGTCTGTTTTAATTTATTAAAACAACGAGCCTTTCACTCAGGACAAATCTATGTTGCATTAAGTCGAGTCACAAGTTTAGACGGTTTATACCTAACGGGTACATTTGCTAAGTCAACCATTAAGTCAGACACACGAGCAACAGAGCAATACAATTACATGCGAGAACATTCAAAATTGACACAAAAAGAAACTGGTGTAATTAGCGAAAATTCTATTATGGTCACTTTGCTTAATACAAGATCCTACAACAAGCATAAAAACGAAATTAAGTCCGACCGCGTTCTCATGGAAAGTGATTTATTATGCCTAACGGAAACTCAGATACCATTGAACTCACATTGCGACTCAAAACTAGATTACTTTACTTTAATTCCAAACAACAATGTGGACAAATTTTCTAGTCTTTTAGTTGGTCATAATGAAACTATAGAATTGTTTGATATTGTAAAAATTCCTGGTGCAATATTTTTTAGAATGACAAAAAGAACGTTTCACGAAAACGCTATTAATGTTTTGCTTCTATATCGTAAAAATTCCCTCAATAGAGATGAGTCATTATACCTTATTCAACATTTTTTGGGAAATGAAACTGTTGATATTATACTCGGAGATTTTAATGTGAATGCATTTAGCGATGAAAACTATTTCCTTGATTTTCTTACTGGATATAAACAAGTCGTAACCTCGCAAACTCATATATCAGGTTCACTTATTGACCATGTCTATATCCGTGAGAATGTTTTAAATACTTTTAATGTCGAGACCTTCGTTAAAACTGTCTATTTCAGTGATCACGATGCAATCAGGCTTAAACTCTCTCCCTGATTTGAAAAAAACAACCTATGGAACATAAAATCTTTACAGACGACTTCAAACAACTTTTTTCTTCGTGATTTTAACCTCCTTTATTTTTTTTTTGCATTTTAAACTTTTTAAATTAATACTGTCCTCGATCGCAACGCATATAATTGCTTTCCAACATGTTTGCTTAAGGCGGAAATCTTCAAGCCGCAGGGCTTCTTGTTTAATATTACAATATTGTGCCTATGCACACAGGTTGTTTGAATGAATTTTGGGTGAGGACCAATATGTTGATTATCAAAAACATCCATCTTCTCGACTTTTCAATCAGTATCACTCACCACAAACAAAATTGATCAAAACAACTGTTTTAGAAGAAATAAAACGTGAAAACTTTAGAATAAGAATAATTTTTGCCACTACAGCACTTGGTATGGGTGTCAACACACCATTCGTCATAAAGATTATACATATTTCCCCCCCCCCCCGTCCAACATTGAATCGTACCTTCAAGAAATTGGACGGGCAGCCCGACGTGGTCAACCAGCAGGAGCAATTATTACAATAATTCCGACATTTCAACAAATAAAAAAAATGTTGACCAGCATATGAAAGAATTTTGTCAATTGACAACTTGTTACAGTTTACCTCCCACTTGAAAACAAGTTGATTTCATATGAAAGAGCTTGGAAAGTTGTCTAGGAATATTTTTATTTTTTTGAAAAACCTTTGTGGGTTCTAAAGATTTTGGACTTTTTTCTTCAAACAAGACAGAGCCACCACTTTTGTTGCACAAGTTTTTGCAAGCAGTGCTTATTTCATTTGTAGCAAGTTGCTTGATGGCATCAATTAATTTAGGGAAATTATTTTTTATGGTGGCAATGATAACATCAATTTTCCTTGTTTGTAATGCGGTAATTATTTTCTTTTTTTGGTCTTTAGTAATGAAGTCGTTTTGAGTTTCGTTTTGTTTCACCAAGTTCTTAGTAAAGTATTTTAGTGTTTGATTTTGTGTCTGTTTTGTTTTTTGTTCATTAAAAGGCGTAAATGGAAACAGGTTTTTTGAACAGAATTATTTTCATTTTCAATGTTAATTTTTTTGTTTTTGACTGCTGGCTTGGTTTACTGTTGTTTGCTGTCGTAAATGGATTTGTTGTTGTTGCACATTATTGCGGAAGCCAAACATTTTATTGATGAACCTGTCACACTTTGAACAAATTGTTGTAGGCAATGATTCAAACTCGGAAAATTTTAATCCACATGTTTTGTGCTGTAAAGATTTTTTCTTTCCACTTTTGAAAAAATTGTGGTCAAGTGATGTGCAGATGTTTCCTCAGCACAAATTCAACACACTCTATAAATTTTTTTAGGCGTAGATGGCAACATCTTCAGCAACGAGAGATTAATAAGAAGAGCGCCTGCAACACTTCAGTTTCTCTATCTAGCCATATTTATAAATGCATAGCTATGGACTGGTCAGCGGCAGCTAGCAACAAAAAATATCATATATTAAAAAACACATGCTTTAACTAAGACATTTTAAGGAAAAGGGAAGGAAAAGAGATTAAAAAGAAAAGAATAATGCTTAAGGATTTAAAACCACCAACAACGAACATCACATCTTCGGTGCCATATTTGTTTGTCTCACTTTTGTGATTTTTGTTGACGCCATTTGAAGCATAATTAGGATAATGCCGTGGGCCAATCGGAAAGCGAAGCGCCGTTAAGAAGCAAATAGTCCTAGGGACGAGGTTGGCTGTAAATACCAGACATGGTTGCCATTCGTTTTATTTCGACTTTTTCAAAATATTTGTTTGCAATATGGCTGCTAAAACACTACGTCGTGTTAAGGCTGCACAAAATGTCGACAATCTATTAAACTAGTCGGTAACCTTCGCCCGTCCTTTATTAACTGCATTTCGTGTGTCTACTGCGGTTACCATTTTGCGTGACAGACAGACAGACGTATACGGATATTATAATGCGGATTTTCGCGCGCTTTACCAAGTATTGATTGATTTCATGCTGTTCGCCATCTTGGAATATTTTGGAGTTATTTTTAACTCTTACTGACAATCGGATAAATTACTGGAACATCATTGGCTATTTCTCATGACAGAAAAACAACGTCAACAAAGGTAGAATAAATTCAACTTTGTCACCGGGCTAAAGAGAATGCCTTCGAGTGCAAAAAGTCTCACAACTAGGGGTAACTTTATTAAAATGCACATCAGCTTTTTGCGAAATAGAAACGAGCCTTCACTGGCATTTTTTACATATCTAAAGACCATTGTCATAAACCACCTTCGAAACTTGTATCTACACGAAAACAGAATATTGAAAAAAATCCATCTTTTAAACATAATATATAAAATATATATAGTCAATAAAGATATTTACAATTATAGATATATAAATTCGTTTGCATTTTAATTTAATTTCGTTCCAAGCTTTTATGAGTTATATAAAAAATGGTACTTACCTAGTGCGTTGTTCCTTCTCTTTTATATTTATATATGTATACCCTATATATATATATAAACCTTTCATATAATATTTGTTTAAAAAATATTGGTGCAAATTCAAAACCCAGTCCCCGTTTATTATTTTTATTTATTTCACAGACACCTGGGACGAGGTTGTAATAGCTTCTTCTTCGGCTTCATATAATTTTTAAAAGTAAATAAATTATCTTACATCTCATAATCAAGAAAATATGATGTAAATTATGCAAGAAATAATTACAACGTATGAAAAATTGTCGTGAAACCTTCCGTTGACACTACCAAAAACTCGGTTTCCGTAGTATTCGTACATTTGTTGTGCGAAATCTCTTTGATGAACAATTTTTTGTTGGTGGAAACCAAGCTTTATAGATAAAAGCGTTAATTTATGTTAGTCAGTATAAACTTATGATAAAAATATTTTCTTTGTAGAAAACATATATTGATAAAAAAATGTTCGTAAAAAATATATTTGAAAGAGGGTCTGGGCCTCCGATTTTAAATTGGACATCGCTCCATTTCAAAATTTTACTCCTTAGAGGTGATTGCTCCTGCGGGGCGGGATCTGTACCACACAAAGTCCGCAGTATAACTCGTAAAAAAATCGCAAACAAGAAACAAACTTCGACAACACTGACATTGGATGTATTTGGTTACCTTCATTGAAAAAAACTTGCGTTTTGTACAAAGATGATCGCAGATGACGTATTTCGAAAACTTGACGAATTAAACATTTGAAAGGTCAAAAAGCTGTTAAACCGCGATAAGTATACGCCAAACTCACAACTCTAGTCGCCATTTTGATTACGGAAAACAACAATATCAAAATCAACAATATCAAACAGTCGCGTAAGATTAATTTTTAACACGAGATTGGCCTCGATCAGCTACCTCTTGGTTCAGCGAGTAAAGATTGTTCGTATAACATATCTTCATCAACGGATTTATTAAAATTTACCAACGCAAACGATACCTAATAACAAACCAAACGCAAAATTAGAAAATTAAAAATTTCCGAACTGAAAACAGACTTGCTTAACTCTCTACAAAACAAAAACAATCACTCCTACCTCTCTGTCCAAGTTTAAAGTATACGGTAGCTGCTGGTAGCACTTTACCTCGCGCATGCTCCTCGAGATCTAAACTCAACAAAACATTGCTAAAGATCACCGTTTCAGATTGGCCACAGATTTAAAACAAAGCACATTCATAATTTTAGGAGATTTTAGAATTCAGGAGGTATTGGGTTAAATTTTAGGAGAAACAACAATAACGTCCATATGTTGGTAATTTTGACAAAATTTTTGAAGGAAATGAAGAATTGCTAATAAGTCAGATAGCATGTTTATTTTGAATTGTATAAATTACGTAAATATAATTGTTGCAACATAAACACAACACTTTAAGGAGATTTTAGTAGGAATTAATATTTTAGATCCAAATTAACGTTATTTACAAGATCTTAAGAGGTGTGAGAAATAACGTTACTTCACATCCCGCGTGTGCACAGCATACTTAAAGGTTGTTTTTACCCTGCACATTTTTGCGAAATTGACAAGTCCATCTTCGTTGAGAGTTTTTCCACCTTCATGTGCAAACAGTAGATCAGATAGGTAACTACCAAGATATGGTACACATGGAGGGTTGCACCTGTACGAACAAAAATCCAACCGTCACAACAATACGAGATTAACTGTTAGCTCATTCCTTTATTTTTTTCGACCGAAAGATTGTTATTGGCTAGATTTCAAGACTAAAAATTACCGAGAAACCAAACGTGAATCGGCTTTTTGTTGTTGAGACACTTACATATGAACAGCTTCGCGTAGTTGTTTGAACGAACGATCAGCGCTGACTAACGTCCCGAGGTCGGTAAACACTTCTCTAAACTGTAAAACAAAAAAAACAAAAAATCAACTTGCTTAACAAGAACAAACGTATTTTCTTTTGTTTGGGATGAGATACGAAACAGTAGTTCAATTGGATATTAAATACACCAAACCAAATTTACTTACAGGTCTAGGCACTAGTTCCCAGGATTTTTTTAACCTGTGCACGGGACTGGCGTTCAGTCCACTTACTATCTCCATAATAGCATTAAAACTGTTCAAATCGCGACAGTGCGCAGCGACGCGTATCCAAAATCCAATCATGGATGCTCTTTTTTGCGGAGACTCGCCGTGAACGACATTGTAGCTGATCATGTTCGTCACCTAAGAAACAACGGCCAACAATGATATTACAATATGTGAAACTGAGTTACAAAAATGATATTATTGAATTTTTTTCCTGTACGTCGTGGAGTAAATGAGGTTGTTGAGCCATCTACATTATCTGTTGAGTAAAAGCTGAATGAATAAAACTTGCCTGGTTAAACCTTTTAATAAACTTCATAATGCCAGGAGCCCTTATCTCTTTGTCTTTTTTCGTCCACTGACAACAGACAAACTCACTACAAAAAAAAATATTTGACAACACTTTGAAAACATTTGCATGGCTTTAGTTCCTGTTTACACGAGAATGTAACAAAACCTGCAGTCAGCAAGAGCATGTTAAATGAAAAATATCATACTTGAAGGAGATTTTAGCGTATAGATAGTGCTCGAGGAGGGTCATATTCTCTGCAACAATTTGATACGAATACGTCTCAAGCGGTTTTATCTCCATCATGCCGAGATTGTGGTTGACATCGTTTTGTTGTTCTGTATTGTGATGCTGTAGCAACAACTCGTCGAAATGGTGCACGGTTGCCATAGATTTGCGATGTGCGACAAGCGATCTAAACGTACGCAACAAAGATTCAAACAGAGTGAAACTCGTACCTTTCTCCAATCCCTCGGGCTTTTACTGAAACTTATCTGCCCCGCTTACACTCAAATTGAGAAAAGGACTAGACTAGGCCACACCTTTTAAGCACAAATAAATAATTTTAAGTTTATTATATAAATAATTACAAATAAGACTCACTTCTCCAGGCTAGCTACGATTTCTTTCACCACAGGAAGCGTGCGCGTGTCTGCTTTGATGTCGTTAAAAAAATCATGCAAGCCTATGATCATCTCAGGGTCTTCGATAAAATCCTGAAAAGACAATAATAAATAAACAAACAAACGTATTTTCAATCAATTTTGATTTTCACCGCTTGCAAAATGGCTGACTCGCAGCATGTTTGGCGGACGCCGATTTGTCCTTGTAATAACCATTCAAATTCTTTACCAAAGAATGTCAAACATACGTCGCCGCTGTGGTAGCCAGAATAACCAGTCTCCGCCCACTTTTATCGGGGAAATGAGAACCGCCATGGATTTCTGTGGCATTTAGGCTCGTATGCAAACCTTGTTGCTTTGGTTGCACTCGGTTTAATTTGGAGAAGCTACGGTATACAGGGAACGTGTACCTGTCAATTAAAGTTCAAATGATAAAAAATATGCGCTTACCTTCGGATGCTTCACCAACCAATGTTTAAAAATACTCATGATTTTCAAAGGTCCACGATTGACGGAAACAGTTTTCCTCATCGCGGCGGGAGGCCGTCCCTGCTCAAACACGGACGTCTTTCGCCTAGTGGGTCGGCTCGCTTCTTTTGGAGGACTGAACATACTTAAATGTTTTATAGGTGTTTTTATCTTCTTCTTTTTACCAAACGTGCGATCGCCTTTAATCGATATGTTTAAATTATCTCCCGGCATGCTTTGTATACTCATTGCGTCAGCATCTATTGCTTTAATGTCTTTACTATCTACAGCAAGTGCGCTTACACTACCATTTGAAGACGTTCTGCCATGTTTTTCTTCAAGACTTATCGTGCTATTACTTAAGTTTGATCTTAATCCTCTTTTTAGTTGTTCTGTTATAGATAGAGCCTGTTCCGATGAAGAACGTTTTAATCCACCCTTTTTAAACGGGCTGTGGAACGAGCCTAAAAAGATAGAGCGTTTTCTTTTCGGAGTCGCGTCTGGCGAAGGCTGTTTAACGTGAATAGTGGGAACAGAAGGAGACATTGGTAAACTCGACGTGGAGGAGAGCGGTTTTCTTCTAAATTTTATCTCGTTGTCAACGTCAGGCGATTCTTCTTCGTGCACCTCATTTGTCGTGTCGTAATAAGATTCCGACCTATTAAAACTTACACCAGTACGACGATTTTTTATGTTCAACAGAACGGGCACATCGTTATTTGGATCTGACGCCGAGCGATGTTTGCCGTCCTTTTCTTTCTTCTTCTTCTCCTTCTTCTTTCTTCGAAAATATGGCGAAGTAAAGGCTTTCTTTTGGTCAAGCGAGTTGCTTTTGCTTGGCAAGTTCAGCTCAGACGTGCTCCGTTTCTTGCAGATCACTTCATCGCTGTGACTGTGCGGAACTAGCATGGTAGCCGATCGCCTTTCAACTGTAATGTCCGGAGTACTTTCAATAGACTGTACGCTATCAAGAGCACTTGTACGATCTAGATCGACTGAGCTGTCTGTATTATCTAACGTACTCGATTGATTTAGATCATCAGTAATCCCGATATGACTAGCGTTACTGTTCGTTCTACTAAGTTCATCTGATATTCCAGACATGCTTTCGGATTTCGTGCTGATCGAAACTCTTTCATCGTTCAGTTCCGAATTTACATCCTTTTCTTCATCTCGCTCATCCAAATCGTCGTAACATTCTTGTTCAACTAATTCTTCTAACTGCACAGTACCGTTGCGTTGCGTAAAACTTTGGTCGTCAATTTGTACTTGCATGCTAGTATTTTTATTTGAGTTAGTGTCATAGTTACACGAGCTATCGAAATCTGATACCACCATGGAAACATCTTTGTCTTTTTCTTCACCGGCATTACTAGCGCCTGAAATTAAAGAGTCGTTTATAGTAGGCGAGTTTTCTGTTCGTTCTGTAGTGTCGCTTGACTGCGATACACGAATAATTCTCGTAGAAGTGTTATCGGTAGGAAAACTATCAGCTAACACATCACAAGAACGACATTTGGCGAATGTATTCAGAGGGCTATCATTTTTCGACGTTTGATCGACCTGTGGTTGGGCGATGACCTCTACACTTTGAGAACGAGAAATTTTCTCCGTCGCGTTCGTTTGCTCGATAAACACATTACAAGCCGAGGCACTCCTCCGCAGCGGTTGAGATGATAGGCTCTCCGTTTCGCTGTTCAAGGCAGCAGAATCGGCGCACCACTTTGTGGTGGCGGCAGCTTTTTTCGCCGGCGAATTTAAATGTTCTTTTAGCGTGTTATAGTTGAATACAGTGGTGGAAGCGAATGGAGATGCGGAGGAGTTGAACGAAGCCTCCAAATCTTCCATCGATGAAAAGCTCGACGTACTAAGAATGCTGCGAACACGACTGCGGTTGGATGAAGTGCGACTCACTAAAAAAAAAATCAGAGGGATAAGGTTTTTTCACATGTTCACAATGTAAAGGAGAATTCTTCTTTTAGAAAAGATACCTCGTTGTTAGGGAGATACAACGTTGCTAGTGGAGATACCTTGTTGCTAGTGGAGATACCTCGTTGCTAGCGGAGATACCTCGTTTTTATATCTGGATTCGAAAAAATGCCTTTTTCAGGAAAAAAAATCATATCTCAAGTCGTAAACACCGAATGTTTTTTCGTTTCTTTAAGCTACCGCTTCACACCAAAGTGGCAGATACGTAAGGAATGTCATCAATCTGGTACACTATAACTTTTTCAAGCTCTACCACTTACAATGAAACGTTGTTCAAATATGTTGACGTCATAAACTCCAATTGACATGCAGCAGTGAAAAGTAACGCACAAATCTTACAGTGGCAACATGAGAGTCTGTCAACAAAAGCCTGGACCACAGATTAAACATGAAATTCGAGCAAACTTTCCACTCACCAGCTAATTTTTTTCTGTCCGGCGAATCAACTTTTGGTGGCGAAGGTCGACCACCCATCACCTTCCAGTAAGCGGTTATCAACCCTTCCATCACTTCCTTACCACTCGTAAAAGCTCGGTACGTCAACAAAAACGTCTCCATAAAGTCGGCACCTGGAAGTCGTGGATCTGACAATCGTTCAATAAGACGATCGACACTGCCGTGCATGATCTAAAACAAAAACGCTGATTTCATTGCAAATCAAAATATATGGCACACAACTCTATCATAAACAATATGACGAAGTACAGAACATCTAAATAAAAACTTTACACAGTTTTGTAAAGTAGGGGTAGCCGATGATTGATGAAGTAGGGTGAACTGTCATTAACAACGTAAAATGAATGTCATACTTGCGGGAGGTGGTAAGGTCCAACCAATTCTTCACCATACTTGATGTCGTACGAATCTTCGCGTAGCCGTGCGTCATCTCTGAGTAAAAAAAGTTTGACTTTAAAGCGGCGAAACAATACGAAAACTAAGTTTAAAGTTTCGGAAGTTCGATTTTTTACGCATCTTTTGAGTATCTTAACGAGATTAATTTTCGGTGACTTTTTATTCGTGTTTTCGCGGTTGAAAGCTACGTGAATTTTCTATGGGGATTAACTTTCGCGAATCATAGACGAGAGAAAAATTGTTCAGGAGGATTGGAGAAAGGAAATTGTATAAAAATTAGTATATATTAAAAGTAGCACAGGTCATTAGGAAAGAACTTTATCTATTCACAAATTTTCACAAATATTGGAGAATTTTCCAAAGTCTCGCAGAGATCTATTTTCGTAAATAGTGCGCGTTATCGTTTTCCGCGAAGACTTAATTTCGCGAAAACAGCAAAACGTCGCGAAATTCGGGAAAATTAGTTTTACAATTATTTAATGTCGTTAAGGGACAATAAAAAGCGAAAACTGCACTCGCTGTGATGGCGTGCCGAAATGAAAACAAAAGTTCAAGTGCATAGACATATGGTATGTC
Source organism: Hydractinia echinata (assembly GCA_030067915.1). Lineage (NCBI taxonomy): Eukaryota > Metazoa > Cnidaria > Hydrozoa > Anthoathecata > Hydractiniidae > Hydractinia > Hydractinia echinata. Next base: position 11,697 of record JASGCC010000267.1, read on the forward strand.
AACATCAACCAACACGAGCTCTACTCAACACGGAATATTACCTACCGTATACTGTCTTCCTCAGCATTGACCGCCGTAAAATAGTACCCATTCTCCTGACATTTTATGCCGGTGGCTAGGTCACCAGCCTCTCTACTTAACACAACAGCTGATGTCCACTCCTTCATGAGGACGGCTGATTGCAAGAATTTTTTAATTCAATCGATATGTATATATTATATAACTTTTATGGCTATATTATATCTCTCAACAGATTATTAATACTTCGTATAAAAAAATTAGGAAGGCTGTTAAGTTATAAAAACCCCGAACATGCAACTTGAATATTTCCCCTACAACACAACAGACAATTTAGTAATATAACAACAATTCTGAATAAGACACATCCACGGCCTCACATACTTAAGAGGCAACACTGTATACTCTTCTTGTTTTACATCGGCAGGTAAAACATCTCTCGTTTCTTCATCGTGTTTCACACTGCAGTCTGGTTGAGTTTTGCTAACTTCTTTATCGCTAATGCTGTCTTCTTCAAGTGCCAAATTATAAATGCACTAAACAGAAGCAAATACGCGAAACTGAAGCAAACTTGTGAAGTTTAAAAATAATACCCATTCGACCTTTCACTGTCTGACAACAAAATTAATTAAAATGGCGTTCTGAAACAATATATAGTCAGTTATTTTTTTAATAACATTTAACATCAATGAGAAGTTTTTATTAACAGCTCATGTCTATTTCATTCATACACGCATTGTGTTATTATTGACTCCCTATCTTTGTGTTGATTTGTCTCCACAAACTCGTCCAACATTTCCAATGTCAATATTGACTTGTGCAGAACACGCTGCTGTTCGACCAAAACATTCCAAATCGATTCATAATGAGTGAACGCTCGTGAAATGACGTCAGCGAGTCGGGGTCAAGATATGATGCAAAGAAGGGGATTTAAGGTGAAAACTTAGCCAGGAAACGCAAACTCATTGAAAAAACGTACTATTTTCATAAACAAACTCGTAAAAGTTCTCATTGGTCCACGGCTACAAATTTTTAAGCATTTTGTTTAGTGAGAAAAGTCTTTCTTTATACGTTAAATTCGAATTTAAGTTCAAAACGTTCGAATGCTTAAGTTTTTTGGGTTTTTTTCTTAAACACTACTTTTAACATTTTTTGGTGCTGGAAATAGTCAGGGCTGGCTGTTGTTTACCAGTTGCTTCATTTTTGGATTTCAATCTTATGTTGCTCAAAAAATGTTTCTTATAAAAGTGTGTATTACAAAAAAATTTGCACCGGTTTTTCCTAACAATGTTTCGTGTTTCGCAGAAACTGCCCACTATGACGAATATTACTCTACTCCATACATACAGTCACATCCTATCACAGATTTCGTACAGAACTTTCCTAAGTTACTTTCCCTGAAACATTTTTAGTAAACAACTTTTCGTTTGAATAAATAGTTTTCCACACAAGGTGAATATATTAAAAATTTATTTTTTGTTACAATATTTTTTTATTCTTTTTATTGCTGTGTTTTATCTTAAAAAAAAAATCTTGAAGAACGATATCCAAGTTGTTTCTATTTTCGTTAAAACTATCCGAGCTTTCTAAACATAGCATGAATCCTCCACATGTGATATTAGTCTCGCAACTCTACCAGAGACAAAGAAATGCCTTAGGAACAAACAGACTTGACCCAGAATAGCAAAATAAAATTACTATTAATTAATTAAATAAATTTCTTGTCTTTAAAACATATAAAATCATTAAAACAGAAAATTCTGTTACCACGACAAAATCCGTAAATTTTTACTCGTTTTAAACAAGAAATTGATTAAGAATTGATTCCGAGATTTTATGGCAGAGGAGCTTGAAAAACGACGCCATGTCTTTCCACGTCAGCTGAACAAGAATAGAATTGTTGACATCACCTTAAGAAACAAACATAGCCAACGTATCGTCGTCGTTTTTGATTTCACTTGACGTTGTTGGTGAAGCGTTCTTAAAATATCTTCATTTCAAAACAAATACTCCTCAACCCGCCCACACGCTTCTGAATACCATTGTCATATTTTTAAAGATTGGCCTGTTTCAGCGAAAAATGAGAAATATTTTCCCACAATAGAAAAGCTACTTCACATTGACAAGATTTTAAGAAGTAATGTAAACAATACCTTAAAGCAGAAGTGCTTCACACATTGGAAAAAAATTATATTTAACGAGTGTTTTTTTTAGCAAACTTTTAAAGGAATTATTTTTATTTCACGTGTTTATCAAATGATATCAGAACAGTCACTGCCAAAAGGTACAAAAAACACCAACAACTTTCAGGAATTCAACAACGACAATACACGACGACAAATGCAGCAAAAACGTCGACGTCGCCGCCGACGACGAAAACGACAACACAATAAAGGTGACACAGTTGGAAACTACTTCAACGAGCATGTCTGTCAATTAACATCATCGCGAAGAAACAAAAGAATGGAGCACTTGTCATCACATTGTTGGTGACAGTTGAAAGAAGTTCACGTTTAAAAATAACATTTTTTAAGTAGTTATTTCAACATGTGCTCTTCTATATTTTGGAAGGGGAATCATTTTGATTGGCGAGCAAGTCCAAGCAGGTATGCTTGTTGTTGGCTTCAGCAGAATGACTTTCTTTGTAAACACAACTTGTGTGATGCAGAGAAAGGCGCAAAATATGGATTGTATTGATTTCTTGACTTTTTGACTATTTTGTCGAATGTTTATTTGTAATTGTTTCTTATTGTTTCTTATTGTTTTATCGTTTTTATATCTGTTTTGTGTCCGTTTTCATGGTAGATGCTTCAATCCATCCTGCTAAAGTTTAGGCTTCTTGTTTTGTCGAAGTTTTCCAGCCTAGAGAGCGCGTTTAGCCTGCAATTACAATCACCTTACTCGTACTGTTATCCAACCAAGATGCATCTTATTTATAATCAATAAAAAAGATATCGAAGAATATAATGTAAATGTTGTTAACATTGAGTAGCGAAAACACGAACATTCAAAAAACGACTCATCTGTTCGTTGTGACCAAAAGAAATGAAGGAAAAAAACAACCGGTGTGACCTACTAAAGCAGTTCAAGAACATCGCTCTGTTTTATAGCTCGTGTGCTGATCATATAATAGACATGGGAATTTCCCTTGAACTCTTCTCCACACGTTAACAGTAAGACTACAGCAATAAGTGAAAACATGGCCGCTCACATATAAGCGAATAATGACATCTATCTAGTAGCTTACCTGACTAATATCAGATGTCCATACGGCCTTCTCAATAGCCTTCGTCGCCATCAGCGTCACGGAATATGGTTCACTGACTGACCCATTAACGCATGCGTTGATGTTGAGTGTGAAGGCTCGATTGTTCATGTGTTCTGGGTAGGAGGACTTCACAACGTCCTCTTCCAACGTTGCCATGGCGAGAGGAATTGAACCACAATGCTGGAAAACAAAGAAGCTGGTTTAAAAAAATCAAGACGCCATCTCCATTGCAAAAAAAAAGAACAGAACAACATTTGAACAACATTATTACAGCAATTTGATTGGTTAATCTACTAATTATTCTTTTGTCGCGCTAAAAAATTCGAAGATTCAAAAATCACTAGTTAAACACTAGCATAGAAAAAATCATTTTTAGCACTAAAAACGCAGGGAAATTCCGTGTTTATGCTCAGTAAAATTTTCTTATTAAAAGAAGTCAAGTAAAACAGTGCACGAAAAAACATCATGCGATCTGAAAGAAGAAAGGGGCTTCAGGATGGAAAGAATAAGGATGATAATGAAAGCAGTTTGGAGAAGAACACCCACTTTTGAAAGTCGCAGTCTGCCATCTACAGTTCTCGATGCGATGATAAGATGATGACTGAAAAGAAAGCAATGCCGGACTTTCTCTTTCTTTAACGAAGCAAAACGCGAGTCCACACCAAGTTGCTTTAATACTCCTAAACACACACACACAGAAATGCTGAAGCAGTTTGAATTTGCAGTAGTTTATATACCAGAAGCTTCACACACATTATGTCTTAACGTAAACCATACGAATAATTCTGATCGTAAAGCCAGAAGGCTTACTCTCTGGCGAAGCATTTTTTGATTTAACACTTGAAGAAATATTTAAACTAGGTGTCTGCACGTACCGTGACGAACAAACTTTTGATTTTCTGTCAGTAAGAGATGGCATCCGCCTTCGATCAACCTTTCAATTTCCAGCGTGTGTCGCAGGTTTTCACCTTCATCCAAAAAATGGTTGTAGGTCTATGTAAATAAGATATCAATAATTATCAATACATCATCCAGTCTGGTAAACTGTCAAAAGTTTCTATTGCAATACCTGCGCCTCCTGCAATTTCTCTAAAATTATTTCCAATGCTTTCCGCTCCACATGGTCGGCTGGCGTTACTTCAAGAATGTCGTGAATATTACGAATATAATTCGGAATCTAAAAAAATTTACAAGCACAATAATAACTCTGGTGTAGGGAATAACTTTTACCAGGTGTAAACAAGTTATCCTTACAGCCATAAACAACTGAAACATCTTCACAGAAAGCGTCAAACATCGTACAACTGTAATTTCTTTCTGTTTACTGAACCTACTTGTCAGCGAAGCAGAAGGTTTCCATTTAAGACGAGCTCTTAACGAGGTAATTAGCAATTGATTGAAAACCACGTCGCAGCTCGTTAGCTAATCATCTTCATTAAGCACCAAGTCATTAAAACAGAACATCGTCATCGGAGTAGGAGTAAAAAGAACTTACCACACGAATGGGGTAGTGCAAGAACTGCTCCACGGTTTGACCATTGCACTCCGATTTGCTCTCATACCATTTCAACTGCTTCACGAATTCAGGACGCCTCTTGCATTCAGCCAGAGTCTAAAAGGTGAACGTAAAATACAGGCTGTATGTCTAGTTTCGATAATTACCATGCAAGTATGAGCAGCAAAAATACCTTAAATGCTGTGGCTATATTCTTTATATATTCGATGTATATTGGCACTACGGTCACCACAGCGAATAGAATGTCATCTAGAAAATAACACCTTGAAATTATACAAATTAAGGTAAAAAGCCCAATTTAACCATTATTGATTTGTAGTAAATATGTATGCTACATTTTTAAAAACACACTTTTTTCTTTACCGCAGGTTTCATTCTGTTCTTAAGAAAACTGTACATAATTTCTACCAAGATACAAAAAATAATTTAAGAACAACGAAACTGCTGAGGTTCAATCCTTGCACCAGCTTGTAAATAACCACCTAACTTTTCGTCCATGCACTGCAAAGCGCTGTCTCTTTGACAACTTTTTCAAAAGACTAATTGCATCGTTAAAAAACGTATTAAAAGTATGACTAAGCCTGTCCACGGCATTTTTTCGAAAGCATAACGTAATCGTTAGTTAATGAGCAAGGCTAATCGACCGCTTTATAGCTACTCCTTGGTTAGGTATGATTTTAATTGTCTCCATTGTCATTGAGTTTACAAGGGAACATTAAAACGTTTGCAGCTGCTTGGAATTAAAGCACCACAACGAAAAATATTATTACAACCTCAACAACCTCAACATCATCAACGTTATCAACAATATAAAACAAGCACACAATATATCGCATAGATCCAACAACCTCCCTCCATACTTTCTACGTTTTCGTTAAATCAGTCTGGTCCATTCATAGAATCAATATTAACAACTCTCAACAGGCGAAATTTATATCAAATAAAAAATTTAAAAGCATACAATTTAATCCACCCATTAACCAACCTCATTACAAGGCAGATAAATTTTAGGATCAGTGTGGCAAGTAAGCAAACTTGACATTAGAACTCAGCATGATCAGGTTAACATTCATTGTGTAAGCTAATGAAAGAGATATACTACAGAAGTCTCCATCTACATTATATCTATTTGTCAGGTTTCTATTCTAGCCGAAATACAGAATAATTGAGATATTCCTCTGGAACTCAGATTGACGATTTCTTTTACATCAACTTTCATAACTTGTGCAGTTCCAGATTTGTGTATGTCGCAAATATGGAACTGTATGTACGTTTATAATGTTTCTTTGAAGTTTTTGGAAGGATTAAGAACATGTTGAACATCACAATAAATTTTTGACATGCAATTCGTTGCAAGTCAAAATAAAGATGAAAAAATTCTAATACTGTGATGTTAAAGATTCGTAAGATTGTTTCTTGACAAGTTCACGAAATACAGACTTATACTGTAGTTTATTTCAGAATTCAACTGAATGGTATTTGTGCATATTATTTCAAACTTTTCACTTCTTTATTATTCTTAGAAAAAAATAGCCAAATGCAGACTGGCATGTCTCCTCACAAAACGTTTTACTACTAGCAATATAAATTTGGTATTTTCTGCAGTCCTTGTGATGACAACTGCGTAAAACTTCTGGAGACTTCAAAAGCAAGTCCAGGTACGAAATTTTTTTTCTATTTTAAATTATTATATATTTACACATAGCAAAAGTTTTAATTTTTAGAAAAGTAAAAAAAAGAAAAGAAATGCACCTATTTGAATAGCTGGCCAATTCTTCATCCGAACTTCCATACCTTTCATGAACACTTGGTGCAGCACCAAAATAGATTCACTGAAATAGGAAAGTTCACTGTATTAAAAAATAGTTTTTCTGAGCTCCATAAACTTAAACCATTGTCTGTACACAATATGTACACAATATGGGACATTTGCTGCTTTCTGTGCAGTGTCGCTACAGCATTCCTGGTGATAGTGTAATAATCTGATAGTCGCAGGGGTGTAATCTTGCATATCGACCATTATCCAGCTTCGCATATAAGTGTATTGTTCTGTCAGATTCAAAATATGCAGCGATTATATTAATTCACTCAAATAAGTCATTAAAAAAAGACAAATCAAATCAAATCAGAAGGCCATTCAAACGAGTTTTTTTATAATGCTTGAATATAAAGTCAGTGTGCAATTTATTTCTGTAAAGGATTAACAAACTTTGTTAACATACTTTGCAGATAACACACTGGTTTTCATCTGATAATTTCATCTGATAAAAGGATATTGCAATAACAGCATAAAAAGGCTCGTTAGACAATAAGAAAATGAACATTTTTATTTGTTAACCTTACTAGGTGGAACAGAACGACAACATGAGAGATATCTACTTATCTTGTGTTATAGTCAATCAATTTAAAATAAGCCAAACCTGTTGCAAAATATTTTCTTTAGCTCGTCAGTGGTTATGGCAGCGTTATGAAAATATGCTACTTTTTTCATTGGCGTAAGAAAGGTTGATGTTAACACATTCATTTGTTGCAAGTAATCTTCTTCTGTAGCAATGAATTGTAAAAGCAGCTAAATATAAGAAAATGAGCAATGTTATCCACAGTTAATACACTACCAAATCACTATTGGTTTCTCGTGCTTAGTAAATAAAATTAGTTTACTGCGCATGTTACTGTCAGTGAAATGTAAACATTAAAGTTAGTTATTTTCAGAATATAAAAACTGATCAACACAGCACAAGAGACGTATTTTATAACAAAATGGTGGTGCAAGCATAATTCTCTGAAATATTTTAGAATTTAGCAGTTTCAGCTACCCAAATAAAGCAATTCTGTCAGTATGAATTGCTAGCTTAAATATATTTGTCATTTCACAGCCCTGTTTTTTGTGTTTCAATTTTTTTTATACAAATAATGGGTTTACACAATCTTATATCTTAATATGGGACACATTATCAATATAAAACTTTTTTTCTTAAAATGTCATAATCTCAACTGGAACCATATTTGCATCAGCCATTTTTGATTATTTCTAATATCATTACTTTTTAAAATCTTCAAAAATATCACAAGGAAATTTGTTTAGTTTGGAAAGAACACTATGTTGAATGAAACAATGTATCAGTGGACATAATGATAGTTTTGATGGCTTGAAATAAATCGAGCACATCTGATTTTCCATGTCTAAGGAACTCAAACAAACAAGAACAATGATGAAAAAAGATTTAAAATCTCTTGCTGTATTTTCATACTTCTCCACACTGCTAATTTCACTTGGCTTTAATTTTTGTAACTCAACTCAAGGAACATAATAAAACTCAAGTTATATAATTACTTTGTTTCTTTTGTTAAGATTTGATGCACCAAATGATTGAATGTATGATTTTATGAAACCATTCCATCGTCTACTTGTTAACCATGAGCGAACTTTTGCCTGGAGCTAAAAGGAAATGAGAAACAATGTAAAAATATCAATAAAACCCAAAATATTTTGTTTGCAGGCTTTATTTTGAAAAACAACTGAAAAAAGGTGGATTCTAAAGAAAAAGACAAACAAAAAATTACAAATTTTGTATATATATATTAAGTTACATGGAATAACATAAAAAATATTACATTCTGTTAGGCTCATTTCGATACAAGAAGGAGGGGGAAGGGCAGCTGGGGTTTAAGGTGTATTTAACTGGCAAGGGAAAAGTAAAAAATAAAAAATAAATTGGAATTTAATGCTTCTACAACAAGTATTCAAAAAATCCAAAGTGCGTACCTTAAAGTATATTTGAATTTTAAAAACTGAGAACATAATAAAGGGAGCCAACTTAATCAAGTGAACGAAGGGGGGGAGGGGCTTAATTGATTTGTTTTGTTTTTCTCGCATTAGCCTGGTTTTGTTTTTCCACATCAGCCCAGAAAAAAATGAACAGCAAAATCATGTACCTGTGCAAGTTTAGCTATGTCTGAAGCGGAATATTCTTTTCCTTTCATTTCTGATATTGAACTCGATGTTGTGTATGTTTTTGCAGATTCGCTAATTGACCTTGCAATTTTGCCATTACTTCTTTCACGAATACTACTCAACTAAAAAGAATTGCATCCATACAATTTTGGAGAAACTTTTGAATATAAAATGATTATATAGTATTTGTGAGATCCTGCTTGTATATTCATACTGAAAAATTTAAATCTATAGTGTAAAGATCAAGCTTGCAAATTCTGTAAACACATCAAGACTTTTGAGGTTTCGAGACGAAAACAAAAAAAAATGACATCATCTATTACTTGCAATTACAATATAAGACATTCGATATGCAAACATGTTATATAAGTCTTCAGGTAAAACATTAAACATGTCAACAATTATAAACAGAAAAATCTTTGAAATTTGAAGCAAATTTTGGTCTGAAAAAGATATTAAACATTTCAAAATTGAATTAAATGTCTAATTGGACATCAAAGTATGAAATTATATATTTATTATTGAAAATATTTCCAAACTACCAACATTGTTGCGTCCAACTAAACAATTAATACAACTTTTAGAAATTAATACAGTACTTGAAGCTACAACATTACTTAGAAAAAAATGTTAGGGTTTGGAAAAATTTATTAACCTTGTTTCACGAAGCTCAAAAAAAATTATGTTAATTAAATTCACAACAAATAATTCACTATAGTTTAATGTGTTGATGCAAACACGCAAAATTCATCGTCATCCCAAAAAAAATGAAACAAAGTCAGAAGCAAGATGCGACTATTAATTGAGCCATGTTTTAAATATGCAACTTTTTAGCACAAATACTTTTTGAGTATTCAGAGTTTTATACCTGTAAACTTAGCACTGTCTCCCATTTTAAAATTACCCCCCCCCCCCCCATAACTACAAAACTACAAAACTACAAAAAATTTCTTTAGAAATCCACCTTTACTTATAAAAGTTGTTTTCAGGTTAAAATTCAATATTACACCTTTTTTTTCTAAAAGATATTAACACTATTCCAATTCTGTTTTTTAGATGTACATCCAATGCTCGTATGGTAAAAAAAGTTGTAATGCGTCATACGTAACATGAATAGAACAACTTTGTGCAAACCACACTTGAAAAAGTCAACAAAAATGAATCCATTACATGGTTAAAACAAAAAATGATTTTAATTTGTGTGAACCAGGCTTTGCAACAAAGATTTTTATACAAAATCATATTGCTATTTTTCAGATAACAATTCAATAATAAAAACAAGAACAGAAAATAAATTCTTTACATCACTTTAAAAATTTGAAGAATGAATTATTGTTGCTAAGTTTAAGAATGATGATGGCCAGCAACTGTAAACACAAGTAGCAAAAGCATATTTCTTTATTTTTACAAGGAATATTTTAAAAATGCATCATTCAATATCCATTTTACCCAGAATATACTGCCAAGGTGAACAAATATACAACAATAACATTGTAACAGCTGCAAATATAATACCTCTTGTTTTAACCTTGTCACTTGCGACCATTGATTTGATAAATCTTGTCTCAATCTTTCCTTTTCATCTTTCAACACCTGCACCTGCTCTACCAACTCAGCCATTTTGATTTCGCTGTTTTTCCTCTCCTTCACCAACTCTTCTCCGCTGTGAAAAAAATAAGTTTCTAGATTTTTGAGCTTTAGGCCTTATATTTCCTTCAATTATTACTTCAAAACTTCCATTAGTTCCTGATACCATAAAGAACAAACAAAACTCATATCCTCCTCATAAAAAACTTGCAAGACCTTTTCTCTTAAATAAATTCACACAACACTTTATCCAATAAACATCAAAAATCTGAAAAGCTGCAACAACTATACCTTGATGCTCTGCATCTATTTATTTCATGCCATAGATTTTACAAGCATTTAACACATGTTTTTCATGTGATGCATATACTACATTGTTTATTTTGCACCCGGAGAAAAATAGTAAAATTCAAAGTTTCAGAGGAAATATGAATGCCTTTCAAACTGTATTTATGGCAGTGGTTGTTGTAAATAATGAAACAAAAAAGAAAAAAAAAATTGACTCCTAAAACACCTAACCACAACCAGTTTTGTTTCTTGATAAAAGATAGTTTCACACAATATTTCCACAAAAGTAAAAAAGAACATATTTTCATTTCTGCGCAAAATGCTTTGGGTATAACTTCAGCAAATGCGAAAAATTACTACACATGAAAATTATTATGCATCTAACATGCTCCAGGAATAACAGAGCGTATATTAAACTATTTTATTTATTTATCTATTCTCAAGGCAAATAATGATACAGAAAATCATTATATTGACATTGTGATGACCTTTTAAAGGGCTACAAAACAGCTATTGGTTTTTCGACTTTAGTGACTTACACGAAAGTGTAAACTTTTCCACCACCATTAGGTGGTGGAAACGTTTATCATCACTCAGGACAAAAACAACAACTTAAATCATCTTAAATATCACATTGGAAATCCAAATATAACTAAAAAAGACAGAAAAGTTCCTTACATATATTGGATATCCATGATTTATTAGATATAAGTACTTACCTTGCTTTTAGCTCAAGCTTTCAAATAAAATAAACTCCAAACTTTTTGAACTAGCTAGCTTTTCGAAATTTTGCATAGAAACATATAAGTTTATTGTGCATAAAGCCAGTCTAAGCAGCAACAATGACTTTAAAATATTTTTAGAGGTATTAATTACCTTCTTAAAGCTAGTAACATAGCATTTTTTAACAAATATAGCTCCTTGTCTTGTCTCTGTTCCCTCGTCAAAACAAAATTTTGATTTACTGTTATGTCATATATTTGACAGACCATAGCTTATTTTACCACCAAAAAGAAAACTGAAGGAAAATTTTTTTTCAAGTCATCACAAAAAATTATTTATTCATAAACAGGTTTGGGTCCTGTGTTCTGAATGTATAAATTATGTATACACCAGCATTGCCTACCTAATTTCCATCACATGGCATGGGTTTACCCATATCTGTGGTAAAGACATTGGCTAAACATGCCCGTACTGTGGACTGAAATCTTGTGATAGATCTTGTGATTACGAAGCGAACTCGATAAGGCCAAACGTCACGTCAAGTTTACGTCACGTTAAGTATAGTTTACAAAAAGAATATAATTATTTTTTAAATATTTGCATAATTAAAAATTACATTTGTAAACCATCCTTATAATTTCTTAGGAACAATACCAAAAAAGGGGAACATTTTAGGAAAATTAGGCTAATGGAATTATTATCTTTTTATCTTCTAAACAGAATAGACCTTTTCCATCTTATTATTCATCTATATAATAATACACGCAAAGTGGATGTGTTCATGTCATCAAAAAACATTTAAACCACAATATTTCCGTAACCGTTTGTCATAAGTACATGATCCTATACATTTTCTTGATAAGCGTTTCAAGATCTTTACGATAATGGCTGATGTTAGCAAAATTTTTAAACCTTTATATCTCCTCAACTGTTCATCAAAAGCGCATGATCCTATATATTTCTTCATTAGCGTTTTCAGCTCTACACAATAAAGGCAACGTGCAAACAAAATTCCGAAAAATGTTTGTGTATTGACGGGTCCTAGCAGACGTCATCATAATTCAAGTTATGGTTCTATGGTTCTGCCTAAGTAGATTTTTCCATGGGCCTTATCGACTATGTTTTCATGTTTTTCTGACTGACTGCTTTTATTGGATTTTTAAACACTTTTACCAAGAAAACTGCCATAAAAAGGCATAAAAAGCATATAAAAAACATTGTAAAGGCTTTGTCACCAGAAGTGCTGCCTCTTCACTACACTTTAGAAGTGCCCACTCTTAAAAAAATAACACACTTTTTATCTTCCCTTCTGATAATCAGGGAATTTCATTAGATGTGTGCGATAACAACAAAATGAACGCACTCGAATCATTGCACATGCTAAAATCCAGGTAAAAATTCTTTTTACAGATGGTATGGTAATGCACCAAGCATTTAACAATTTTAGCTGTAAGTAAAAAAAAACAAGTCAAATAGTTTGAGTTTCAACTGCATCATTACATAATCTTGACAAACACTTTTGCCAAGTTAATTCATCACCGAAAATGCTTAAAAAAAATTTCTTGGGGAGGGGTAGATTAATCATCTCAGTTCAACCAATCAAGCCACCAGCTATTGAATTAAACAGGTTTTAACAATTCCTTGAGATTTTTTGGTGTAACAAATACAAAAACGCCAGGTTTATCATTAAGTTTTGGTTTGTTTGTTTATGTTAGAGGCATTACATGTACGCATTGGCAAACATTGACTTTTCCAGGGCTTTTTTAAAATAATTCCATATTTTCACAGTTGTAAATTCCTGCGAATGTGTGGTGGCAAGTCAAGTAAATGTTTTTTGGCTTAAAAGGGGAATAATACCATGGAATTGTACCAAATATCCTGTTTATCTACTTTTTAAAAGTTTCCCAGAAACCTTTTTTTGATACAGGAATATCTGTATGGCCTAGAGAACCGTGTGTCTTGAAATCAACAAGGAAATTGTAGTTTTCCCTTAGAAATACAAACCACAAAGTTCCATGATAAATACTTATTGTGTTAATCTATTTAACAAACCTGATGGATGCACACAACATAATTTTTATACATTCTCTATAGTAGAGTAGTTAAGGTATCAAATTGTTCATTTTGTGAATAAAGTGTCAAACTTTGCATGAACTTTCTTTGGTATGAAGAGAATCAATTTAGAAGTGGTGCCCAAAATTCTGACTCCATGATGACGTCATAGTGACGTCATTTGGTCCCAAAATACTCCTTTTTTTTGTCAAATCATGTCAATTTTGATCTCATTCGAAAGAGAATAAAATTTTAAGCATTTTTCATTATTAAGTCATGTGCTCAATATAAAGTCATCTTGAGATATTGACCAAAATGTTATACAATGTCAGGGGGTAATTTTTTGAAATATTCTAAAATTTATTCTAATTATTCAAACACAAACACATTAAAAGCATTTTAAACTCTTTTAAATCATTGATACTTTTAATAGACTGTCATAAAAACAATTAAAAAGAAAAAACCTTTGCTAATTAGGTGGTATTATACTTTGATATTGGAAAACTTTACCCCCTGAAATGTAGTTTTTGCCTAATTTTTACGTGTACCTTTGAGTTTACATGTAGTTAAGCAACAGTTATCTTCCAAAAAATGTTTTACAAATAAAGCAACTATAGAAAAGATATCTAAAGACAAAAATATGAATAATATCAGTTGTTTGTACACTGTGCTGAGCACTGACAGAGTTCTGTACATGCCAGATTCGCCTTGTAACATTTACATCTGCCTGTACAGCCTTGTTTGCAGCCACATTTGATTAACTCACGACACACCGTTGATGCCTCTGGTAGTGATGTCCATTTTGGAACGATACTTTCGTTCGTACATCGCCACCCCCACTGACATGGATCACGAGCATCATGTATTGGAAGCAAACACTGTTGCCATTTACTCGATTGAAGAGCAGATCTTAAAATATGTTGAACCAGTGCTTGTTGTGTCGGCGGAATGTTTTCGATTGGCCGACTGTCTCGACTAAACAGAATTTTCCTTGCTTCGTTGACACTTGAAGCGTTGCACGTCTTGGAATACAGGTAAACAACGTATTTCTCTATTACCTCCATTTCAAGGTCGGTGATGTCATCTGGAAAGTCTATCAGTGACAGTCTTGTGAAGACTGGTGTAACTTCTTTATCCAATACATTCCATGTGTCAAAAAAAGCTTTCTTTCCTTTCCCAGACATAGAAGATGTGGTATCGCAGCCACTGAACGCATGGAAGAACGGAAGGGCATACGCTTTATCTGGACCGAGGCTCCGTGCTACTTCGTGTATTGGAATGAATTTTAAAGACTTTCCGGCTCCAAACTCTATCCACAATTCTTCAACTTGAAGTTTAAAGAAAACAGCGATACCAATTATGACAACATCACTGTCCACTGTCTTGATAATCGTAATAATGAAACGGTTGTACTCACCAGATGACAAAGCTTGTTTCAAATGCACAACTATACGTTCATCAGCTTCTTCGAAGTTACAGGGCATTAAAGTGCTTGCATCGATGACTCTGTTTGAAACGACACTTTCTCCGACAGTTGCTACCACCACCTTGTCTTGAATTTTGCTAACCAAAAGTTTTGATAAAAACGTGAACAATTCACTTTTATTTGAGCTGCAGCGGAGAAAGGTCTGCCAGTTAGTCGGTAGGATACCATTTTCCGCCACTTTTCGTCGAACCCCAGCTCCACGTTTTTCTCTGGTACAAAGCTTTAGACTGTTGTCAAAGTACCTGTCCCAAACCAGATCCAGGCGATTGGCATTTCTGAAGAGATGGCGAATATAAGGGATGAAGGTTTGGATGGCGTAATCTTTGAACGTTTTCCCCGAACTCGGACGAAGCATGTTGATAATAGCTGCCCCATCGATAACTTTCGCGTCTACGTTGGGAGATTCAGAAATATCTTTGTCGCACTGTAAACAAGTAAGAATTTCTGACTTTTTCTTGGGAAGTTTTAATGTGCCATTTGCTGAAAACGACGGTGGGGTTGCTTGGTTCTTGTGAGAGAAAAACGTTTCCAAGTCACCATCCCTTGTTTGGCATGCAAAGAAAAGCCTTGAAAATAAATCAACGTTGTTTTTCGTCATCTTTTTTTTAATTGCTTCTGCGCTTTACTTAAATCTCTCTTTTGTTTTGTATAAAGGTGAAATTTATTTTTTGTGATCGTGTCAGATATCGGTACTTTCTGATGAACAACTCGATTTTCCCAGTATGTTTTGAATTGATCTTGACCAGCTTCTTCGATCTTGAATACGTTTTGGGTGTTGGTTTCATCCATAACAATGTTTGTACCAAGTGATACCAAGTCTTGGCTGTTATCCAGAAACGGGTTACCAAGTTCAGCAAAGGATGTCTCAAATTTGGAAACATCTCCTTGAAACTTCACTTGTGCAGCGGCTGTTGCATCATGATGTTCTTCAATGGCATTTAAGACGCTGTCGTTTTCTTCTAAATATTCAAACTTCTCAAGCAAGCGAGCAATTTCTGGGCCAATAACAACCCATCTCTTTAAGCTGTTGTCGTTTTCTGTCGAACCAATTGCACCACCAACACCCTTAATTTTGCTATTCAACTGCTCATGGTTATGATCCAGACCAATCTTTGAAAACTTTTTGTTTGTCTTTTGTACAGCAAATTTTCCATCGAAAAAGTGTGCTTTCATCTCTCCATTAAGATTCATCATACATCTAATATGAATCGGTAGCCAACGAGCGTAATTGTGGTGGTTAAGAGCAAACATCCAAGGTGCTATTAACTGGAGTGTTTCCACATATCTGTTGAAATCGGCAGACCTAATCGACTTCACAAACTGGAGGAGGATTAACTCGAGCTTCAAGGTCAAATTCCAATTCTTTTCAATCCATTCTATTTCTGTTAGCTCTTCACCTGGGTTTTCTTCAACAAATACAATGTACAAGCTGTAACTTGATGAAGGTAACAACAAAGCATGATGTTTGAAGATGCAGTCAACATTGCATTTGCTTTCTCTGCGTATTTCAAAGCAGCAGCAAGGTCATCTTTAAACGATATGAAAATCTCTTTGTTATGCGGAACAGCTTGAAGATTTTCGTTCTTCTTAAGTGGTTTTTCTTTCAAACGGGTGGCGTTGACACTTACAAATTCCACATTCAGACTTTCTAGCACATCACAATAATAACGCCTAACTTCGGAAAGTTTCACGTACAACGCAACGAGTAGGCTTGTTTGAAGTATTTCTTCGATATACTGTACCGATTCTAATAATGCTATCTCCTCTAAGTCTTTTTGTTTGTCTTTGTTTGTTTTGCATTTGGAATTTATGAACTTTCTGTACGCGTTAGTAAATGTTGTCATGCATTTATGATGATAACACGAATCTATCGATATCATATCTCCCTCTGATAATTTGATGATTAGTTTTTCGTTCTTCATTTCCGTGGCACACTTTCTAATCATGGTGTCCCTGTTTACAGTTGTCACGCGATGCAAAGGGAGCAATCCTTGGGGTGGTTGTAAGCCATCTTCTTGGAAGTACCCCATCTCTTCACAGAAAAAGCAAATTCGGGATTTTAGCTGTGTTTCAGGGGGTAAGGATTTACGAGTTACTTTTCGAGGTGGACTCGTTAGTTCTGGATTGTCTTCTTGTCTCAATGACCACTGAATTGCTCTTTTTAACCTGGAAAAAGTTAAAAGTTCTTCAAAGGGGAAATCTTACTGTAGTAGCTTCAACAAAAAAAGACACAACATCGCTCTACCCGAGTTATATAATATTGATTATTCTTACTTTGAGTTCGACATTTCCAATGCACAGGTTTTATGCCATTTTCCTTTATGTTCCTTAATCTTTGTTAATATTCCTTCACCAGAGTCAAGCGTGTCAAATGATTCGAGTAAGTTCTTTGGAAAGGAAATACAATTATGTCTCGAAAAGCGTAGATGTTTTCCACCAGCTTTGCATGTCCGCAGACTTCATTGTTTTTATTATTTAATGGATCGACGAGAGACGAATTATTTTTAACTTGTTGACATAAAATGCATTTACTCCAATCCATAAATTTTATTTAAAAATATTATCATTAAACTGCAAAGTAAAATATAAAATATAATAAAACACCATTTTCACAACACAACAGAACACAAGAAATAGACAACTTTCGAATGTTTTTTATTAACATAGAACGAAATGTAACGTTTTGTTTGAAAAAACAGACAAATGTTTTGATCATGTTATAAATATTATGGTCAATATCTCAAGATGACTTTATTTTAAGCACAATAATGAAAAATGCCTAAAATTTTATTCTCTTTCGAATGATATCAAAATTAACATGATTTGACAAAAAAAAATATGGGTCATTTTGGGACCAAATGACGTCACTATGACGTCATCAAGGAGTCAAAATTTTGGGCACCACTTCTAAATTGATTCTCTTCATACCAAAGAAGGTCCATGCAAAGTTTGACACTTTATTCACAAAATGAACAATTCCATCATAATGTTGGCCTTAGCGACTGTACTACTACTAACTTTCTCATTCGTAATAATTATAGAAACCAACCCATTCTGGTATACATATGAAACTTCCGAATAGATCAGTAAAGATTTTATATACATGGAAACCTTTTTTTTCATAGTTTGCATACATTAATTGTTCCAAAATCATTCCAACGAGAAATTGCAGTCTAAGAACTTCGTTTCATTTTATACCCTCCTAACTAAATTTAACTTAACAATTTTTTAGTAAATTCTAATTTATATCAGCGTACCATGTTGCAGAGGCTGCCAAAATCCATGCTAATCGTTCCTTTTCAGATTCACATCCAAAGAGAAATTGACGTTGATCATCTGTTGGAATTCCAATGGTGAAACAAAACTAAAAGAAACAAGTGAAACTTCAATGTACCTACCTGGATTTAAAACATCAGAAAAAACTAATAATCCAATCCTCAAAAAAGTTTGAAAATCCGTATTTTTAAACGGTTTTGACTCATTCTGTCCACAACAAAATTCCTAATAAACCAACTTTGTCACATTTGAGGGTCAATTGTTTTCTATTTTTGTGCAAAAACTCAGAATAAAATAACGATTCAATCCTTAGAAATGTCCTAAAAACCATATTTCAGGACAGTTTTGCTCATTTTGTGCATAAATCCACTATTCTTGAGCCAATAAGATTTTTTTATCAGAAAACTGACTTTGTCACATTCGAGATTCTATTGTTCCCTGTCATTGTGTAAAAAATCAGAAAAACCTAATGATCCAATCCTGAGAAATGTGATAGAAACTATATTTTTGAACCATTTTGGCTCATTTTGTGCAAAAATCTGCCATTTTTGATCCCGTAAGATTTTTTCTGAAAAAATTGACTTTGTCACATTCGGAGGGTCTATTGTTCTCTATCTTTGTGCAAAAAATCAAAAAAAATAATGATCCAATTCTGAGAAAAGCTGGTAACGGACACATGGACAGAGGTCATTTTATAGGTCCTCACCTGTACCAGGTAAGTTTAAAAATCTCTATAATA
Source organism: Hydractinia echinata (assembly GCA_030067915.1). Taxonomy (NCBI): domain Eukaryota; kingdom Metazoa; phylum Cnidaria; class Hydrozoa; order Anthoathecata; family Hydractiniidae; genus Hydractinia; species Hydractinia echinata. Next base: position 30,605 of record JASGCC010000267.1, read on the forward strand.
ATACAGAGACTGTGTCCGTCTGTCTGTCTGTAACAGGCAAAGTGGATGTGTTCATTTTCCTTTGATGTAGCCGAAAAAGTTATGTCTTAAATGTTAAATTTTCTGACGTTACGGCGTAACGTCAATATCACTACTTTAACGTCAATATCTTTTATTAAATTAATGAAGCCATTACAGTGCACTTAAAACTTTGAGGCCAAATAACTTGGAAAACGAGGTGGTGACGTCAATGATTTTTCACCGCGTGGGTAACTAGGGACCACCTGGGACCAATTTGGGTAAGTTTCCCAAACCTGGGTCCCCAAATCCGTTTCGGAATGGACGGGTTGATGACGTCATCAAAAAACCTTTAAACCCCAATATCTCTGCAACCGTTTGTCAAAAGTACATGATCCAATACATTTTCTTGATCAGCGTTTCAAGATCTATACTATGAAGGGAACAGGTATACAAATTTCTAAAAAAATAATTGGGGGTTTTGACAGGCCATTGCTGACGTCAGCAAAGATTTTAAACCCTTATATCTCATTAACCGTTCATCAAAAGCACATGATCATATACATTTTCTTGATTAGCAGTTTAATCTCTACACAAGAGAGGCAACGTGGAAACAAGGTTCTAACTTTTTTTGTGGATGGGTTGCTGACGTCATCAAAATTCAAATGACGCTTTTTTTAATTTTTATCCTGCCTCAGTGGATTTTTCAACTTTTCACAGAAATATATTTTTATAAAGGAGCATGCGAACAACAATTAAGTCAATACTGTTGCCATACAAATTTGATTTTCTAATAACATTTGTTTCTTAAAATTATTTTAAATCGTATGGCAGGCCACAAAATTTGGGGGTAATGATCGCTTTGTTACCTTGTCATTATCCTAATTTTTAAATATTGTGAATGATTTAGGGTTTACTTGTACCAGTCATTTTTTACAGAAATAACATAATTCCTTTTTGATCTTTTTTACCTTACAATCCATAAACTAAAACTAATAGTCACTTGTCTGAAGTGATTCTTCTTCTTTTTCCCAGTCAGGATGCGAGCACGTACACAGAACTTTGTAAAAAATTGGCCATTCATCTATCGTTACCCTAACAACGGAATGGTGTGAACAAAGATTTGTTTGCCCAACCCTGTGAATCCAAAGTACTGAAAGTTGACTCGAAGCCAAAGGCAGGCAAAATTTTGCCAACCCACAACAAAAATGAGGTAGGCAAAGCCGATTTAGAGGCACTTTAGAGCAACCTCGAACCCAGGGCCTGTAGCGTTTTTTTATATGAGGATGAAACGCGTATGAGGCCCTGGTACAACAGACTTAAAATTCGCCCAAAATTAAGCATGCAGAGAAAAGTAATGTATGCGTGACGTTTCAATCAAAGATGGTGTTTTAGTGGCGTGAATTTGTAAAGTGTTTTGCTGAGTTTTTGTAGCTAGAGGTACCAAGCTATACACCGTACAATTCCAGAATAGATACAACCCTTAGTGAATTTCTAGTCATTTTGTGGTGTATCATACATGTAGTAAAAACTACAGCACTTATAAATATTATAGAATAATTTACACCAGCTGCAAAAATAACAGATGAAAGGATGGACACCACTTAAGCAGTGTTGGAGAAAATTCAGAGATCTTTAGAGGGCCGAAATTTTCCTGACCATAACAAGTCAATTTATTTATTTATTTATTTATTCGCGAATATTTATACAGGATAAAAAACTTCAGTTTCTAAATACATATTTACAAAATATTTTATATAAAAAAACTGTTATCAGTGTTTGTCCTGTTATAAGCTTAAAAATAAAACATAAACAGCATAAAGGTAGAAAAGACTAAAATGGTAAATTAAAGGGTAAAATAGGTAAGAATACTGAAAAAACATTACGAATGAGATCTGGAAAAAGACAGTGAATTGTGGAAATTAACTCCAGATAAACTCGGGAAAAATTTAGTTATGAATGTTTAGAGTCAATAGTATGAGGACAAGGACGTCATTGGACTTTTATCAAAAGCATATGGAAAATCTTTAATTTTTCAACTGTTAGCTAGCTACCAAATGCAATTATTAAAGATCCAGTGAATTTTCCTGAAGATGTAGCTATAGGAATGACTTGATACATTTTACGTGGTTTAATCTTTGAGAAGAATGCTGTACAGATGTTGTTCGAGGATCTCTGTCTTAACAATAAAATAGAAGATGTGTTGTCATCATTTGTATTGGATGGTCATTATTGGGGCAATTTCGAGTTAATGAAATTAGAAATTTATCAAAAAATGTCAAAGCTTGTGTTATTGACGAGGCTTACTGCTTTAACACCTGTTTTGTACTTTATATATATATATAGCTATATGACCAATTACTTATACTTACTTATACTTAAGAATATCTATAACAACCGGATAACAGGAAAAACAGTGACTAGAATGAAACATATTATATTTGGAATAAGAACCTTAACAGAAATCTCTCAATCCAAACAGAAAAAATGTATACCGCAGAAAAAAGGGAAAAGCTGGCAAGGAAGAAATATTGCAGATTAAGGTTATAAAAAATAACTTATTAAACAAACAAGTATATACATTAAAAACATAACAACATCTAGCAATTGTTCAATTGTGAACTTCACACACCACAAACAAAGACCATGTAAAACCAAATTATTTTTGAAGTTGCAAAAGAAGATCTGACGTTTGGGTTATTATAGCAACCTCTGCTCTTGGCATAGGAGTTTATGCACCATTATCAAACAAATCTACCATATAAGTCCACCAAGTACCATTGAAGACCATTGAATGTATATATATGCAGCAATTTGGACAGTCTGGTCGATGAGGGCAAGAAGCATTGGCAAGATTATATTATACTGGACATAATATCAGCACTAGGTGTTTAAAACAAAATGACATTAATGAGTTTTTGGTGATGATATAACGCTCTTTACAATGTAATTTTTCTGAAAGCTTATTTGAGCAATCTGGCGGAAAATCTTTAATTGTCTTTCACATTTACGACAGTATTAGTTTGCATAATTGCGATATTTGAGGTTCCAATACTTCCGAAAATTTCACTAAACCGTTTTAAGTTTGTTTCAGCATGAAGCCTACGTACTTCAACACACCCACCATAAACTTTATGTGTTGTGATATTTTCTTTCTCATTGCCTAAAAACAATATGTTATATAGTTGTGATTTCTTGTATATATATATTTATTTTTATTTATATATACAGCTAGCTATACTTTATTCCCTAATTTATTTCCATTTATTTTTCAATACTTTAGCTAGTATTTTGTCCCAAAAGTTTGTGAAAAGATATCTCTTGACACATGTGGCATTTTAAGAAAAATTGGTTGTCATTGTTGTGTTTGTGCATCTTTAAGCCAACAGCATCTAGCCAGTTAGTCAGCTTACACACTACAGAGTTTCATCTGTACGAAGTTTTTCTTTACTTTTTAGCATATGAAAACAAAAATAAAATTTTCAGTTTTTTTAAAATTAAGTATTGTGTCCCAACAAAAGGTTGCAGGACAGGATGTTCGTCGCACTAATCCATTTGAGTTGTCGCCTTTTTCACCATCAGTAAGGAAACAAAAGTAATGTTTAAAAATTTTGAACAGCTTTGATAAATTTGTAAACGATGCAAGGAAGTCAAAAATAACGTGAATATAAATATTTTCTTCATAAACAAGTAACCAAAATCTTCGTAATGCTTATCGCCATATTTGTTGTTGATAAAAAAATGCAGTGCTTGCAAAAAAACTTCTGCATTAATTAACTTTCTAACATAATTTAAAAAAGCCGTACACGCAATCTCATTGGTTGAGTAAATCTGTTGTACCAGGGCCTCGTACGCGTTTCATCCTCATATCAAAAAACGCTACAGGCCCTGGGTTCGAGGTTGACTTTAGAGGTCTGCACGTTATATTCTCCTTTACTCTGATAATTTAATTAAAAATTTTCCTTAACAATATCTTTTGCAGACGTGTTATTTTTATAACAGGTGATACTTTTATAAACTTTTGTTCTGATTTTGGCAACTCATTTCTTGTTGCTTCTAACATCTGAAAGTTTTGCAAAACAAAAGCGTCACTTCGTTGTCAGTGTTCGTTTCAAATCCCAAGCAAGAAAATTTTTGACTACTTTTTTTATGAACCGGCATGTCTTTGTTTTCAAATTAATGTTTTGTTTGAAAAATGAAGAGCTTTCTTTGTCAATAATTATATGGGCTTCTTCTGAGAGTTTTTTTCAATTGTAACATTTTTGTTTCGTTATATAATTTTCTCGATCAGCGGCAGTGGCCTGTTCATTTTATAAGGCATAATTACAGGAAGATTTGTATACCATACTACCTATGTTGCAATACACAGTCCATTTTTAAAGCTTCTTGTTATTAGGGAGGGGATAACAAACATTCTGAAGCAATCCAATAAAGCAAAATATTTTTCCACATTCTTTAAAACAAGGTCAGTTCCACCAACGTTTAAAGTTCTCTCAGCATGCTGACCCTTGGCATGCATATAGGGTGGCATAAAAAAGCTGTCTTTGAATCAATGTAGCTCGGGTTTCAGGCCAGCAATGCCGAATGATGACGTGAATTCACGGGGCTGTTTACCGTTACCCTTAGGCCTGTGTAAGAAGTGTTATGTTGTACGGTAGTGAGACATGGGCAGTGAAGCAGAAAGACCGTTTAGAAAGGAATAATATAAAAATGGTTAGGTGGATGTGTACCGCTAGTCTGAGAGACAGAAACAGTTCAGACAGCTCAGAAGCAGGCTAGGTATGCGTAGCTTTAAAGATGTTATCCAGATAAGAAGATTGAGTTGGTTGGGACATTTGAAAGAATGGAGGAGGATAATTGGGTAAGAAAGTGTAGAGACTTGATAGTTCCTGGGGCAAAGCCTAGAGGTAGACCGAGAAAGACTTGGCATGAGGTAATAATGACAGACTTGATGCAGAGGAATTTGAGTTTAGATCTAACAGTCTAGATCAGATTGGAAGAGGGTTATAAATATACCCTAGAAAACATACGTTAAGCTAAGAATGATGATGTTTTATTAAAAAATAAATTCTTTCTGTTTGAAGATTGTTTTGATAAATTTATTTGAAATTGTTTAATACAGCATAATTTGTTTCAAAATCAGTTCTTATAAAAGAAATCGTTTCAGCACATTTATTTGAGATTGTTTTAAAATTATTTTTATATAAAATAAAGAAAATAAATGAAACATTATAATCAAGTAATTGCATGGACATTATTTCACAACAAAAGCTTTTTACCACAATTAAAAATAGTATTTTTTGTTGCTCTTTTTTATTTATATTATAATACCCGTATATGTCTGTCCGTCTGTCTGTCACGCAAAATGGTAGCTTAGCTGCGCATCGCTGCTTCCCTCTTACCACGGCTCAACAATGCTGAAACAACCATAGTATGTTTTTTTCGTAACCTTTTCATCGTCCTACCAACCTTTTTATACATCTTTTTAATTTTATTTATTCCCATTCTTTCAAAGTTTTTATTCAGTTTGGTATATCAAAATTTATTATTATGTTGGGGTTGTGGCTAGCTAGCTATGACCTATACCTCTGGCTAAAAAAATGAAAGTAGCCAAATGCAGTTTTTAGCTACCTACAACAAATTTCTTATTCAATAATTTTTATGATGCTAAATATAGTTCGGTAACTACACAATTTATTACTGTCATAAATTTTTTAGCTGGACCGATGGGCTGTTTCCTGTGTTTTTATTTAAACCGTTGTGATAAAGTTTTTTTTGAAAAATAGTATTACGCCTATAACTTATGTGTGACACGGTTTACCCATAATAAATGTTCAACCTGGTGTTAACAACGGGCTGTTTTGTGTGTTTTTATTTAAATTGAAGTTGTGATAAGTTATTTTGGGAAAAGGCTATTACGCCTATAGACATGTGTGACACAGTTTACCTGTACTAAGTGCTCACTCCGGTGTCATGATTAATTTGTTAACGTTTACTAAACTTTTCTGCAAAATAAAATAATATTGACTAATTTTTTTGCTATGACGGAGTTAACACCATGAATAAACTGTGCTCAAGGGGTATTGGGCATAAACGCATGTGCAACACGGTTTACCTGTACTAAGCGCTCAGTCCAGTGTTAACGACGGGCTGTTTCCTGTGTTTCTGCTTAACCGAAGTTGCGATAACAACGCGTTGTAGACTAAGCTAAATGTGCAGAAAAGTTTTTTTTTGAAAAATATATTTTAACTGAAACCCCATAATGCTCTGTGTGCTTCACCAGTTTTACGACATACTGCATATCTGTACTAGAGTGCTCCACCTGAATGTGTGGGACAGTTTATGGTTCTTATTAATTGCTCCACAGGCATTTCAATGCTGGGTAACCCTTTTACTTGTGGCTCACCCCGGCGTGCGACGCCGGGTCCCCCAGCTAGTATTATAAAATAAGACGAATTTTTACACTTTAGTGCCGTTTTTTCGTTGTGCAAAAAATGATGCATCCAGGGACTGTTGCTTCTTAAACAAAAGGGTGAACAGAGAAAAAGGAAGTGAAGATATTATTTTTACACTCTTTTCCTAGGCATCTAAGACTAGAATTTCAAACATTTTCCATCCTTACGAAACTTACAGAAATTCGCAATTGGGGTGCAATCGCAATCTACAATCATTTTAATATCACCTCACAATTCAATTTAAATTTTTCTTGTTTGGGATAATTAAAAAAAAACACCTTAAAATGAAAGGAGATATTAGAGCATTTTTTACATCTTGAATTGCCTCTTTTATGCATAATAATTTCTCATTTCTACAAGGAATAAGAATTAGTCCAATAGCATAACATGGCAGTGAGATTCACATGATTAGGTCAATGCAGATTAAGGCTTGCTTAAAAAACACATTTAAACTTACCATATCCTTATCTGCTGTTTGAACAACTTCACTCTTTGCTCCTTCTAGGAATACTACACCCTGAGGCTTTAATGCGTTGTGATTTTCAAAGTAAAAAAACATGTTAAAATACACAACACACCATCTCTTTTGCCAGCGCACTGCAGCATGGTCAGGCAGGGTGTTCTTTTTGCCACTTTTCTTGTATAAGTACCCATGTTTATGTGCAGCTACTTTGGCCCAAACTGCAAGATGGAGAATCTGCTGCTCGTTGAACTTCATCTTCTTTACACTTCATCACACTTTCAGGTCTTACATGCAGCATGTCATTTTGTTGTTTCCTAAGAAAGTAAAGTGTCACTATTAGCATCTAATTTAGGTTAAAAACTCAGTGGCATTGTTTAAGAGGTCCTGCTAATATCAGTATCTTTTCCACGGATCACAAATTCTTCACTATTATTTTTTCACTGATCTTTTTAGAAGAAAAAAAATGATATTAGGTGTTTTAAACTTTCCCAATTTTGATTTGCATTATTTAGTTTAACAAAATAATGTATGATGTGCTTTAATACAATACGATAATTAATGTTCACATGATTGGGACAATACACTCCTGTCATTATTTGTACCTTTGTAATTCGTACTTAAAGCATGCAAACTTGGCTCTCATAGAAGATAAGAAATCAAAAATACAAATTTTATTTGATGTCAAATACTTATTCAACAAGCAACTGATCTTTTCACCTTCAAGGAAATGATTTGCTGTTTTTAATTGTTTCCTCTACATTAATTTACATTTCTAAAAAAATGACACATGAATTTTTTATTTTAGACCCTAATATAGCTCGATTTATAACCCCCCTATATGATCCAAGAACTTGTATTGTCTATATTGTTATCTTAGATTAGGAAAGATATTCGGCCTTTGACTAAACAAATTGTGATGTTTTTGGGTGTGTGATTTATATTTTGTGATTAGCCTTACTAATTTCTTATTTATTTTATTTATTTAAAACGAATATTTTTACAGGATAGCCATTCAAAAGCTATATATATATATACATATTTACAAAGTTTCTGTTCTTCCATGGGTCCTGTTAGATTTCTAAGAGAGAGAAAAAAACCCAGACAAAAACCCAATGAACTAAGAAATAGACAAAAGGGTCAAAGTAATAAAGTCAGAGTAAAAATCAGAATATACACATTAAAAAGTGTGGTTATCTAAACATTAAAAAATTCTTTCTCCTTATCTGATTGCGCAGACCTAATACTTATCAGTAAATTGTTAAATTCTAGTGCGCCTAAAGTAAAACCCTTTTCTACACGTTTCGAGTTTTTTGCTTGGAAGTCGTAGGATATGTTTTTTGTTTCTTGTATTATTGTCCGTGATTTGGAAGTAGTTTGCTAAAATAGTTAAATGCTTGTAAGCAGATATGCTTTTTGATCAATTCTCCGGATCTCGAGGGATATACTGTCAATTTTTTCCAGGAGGGACCACAAAGGTTGTTCTAGAGTTAAAGCAGCCTCCCTTTAAACTACAGAAATCTCTGAAATTTTTGCCGAACTAGCCAACAAACTCATGAAGGGACCAACCCACCTCTTGGACGCAAAACGTTCTAAACAATGCTCAATCTCACAGTTCATTTTAACGATCTAAACTGTCCAAAATAAACCCTTTTGTCAACAACAATAAGGGCCAGGCAATCCAGATTTATGTCTACATAGTTTTTTTAATTAAGTCAGGAGTCGGTGAATTATCTAGGATGATTAGGTTAGGCTGTGAAAAGGCTGATTCGAAGAGCAAGCATTTTTAAAGGGCATACACATTTTTTTATAAGAAATCTAAGCATTTGGTTGAGCCTGGAGTTTCTTGACCCTAAAAAGGTTTTTATAAAATCTTTTATATTTACAAGACTTTTTTGAACTATGGATTGGGGTTGGCCGGTTATGATGTTATTTCAAACATTTTCTTTTACCTTTCGAAATTCAAACTGTACATTTTAAAATAAAACATATGCTTGGAGTGTTCTTTTCTATTGCACTGTAGAATAAAAAAATGTCTAAGAAGTCATTAACACTTGGAACTTTTAATTTTAAAAGAACTGCAACCACAGGGGTCAAAATATAAATATTGACATTCCAGAATCAAAATTAAAACCCTATAGTGTCCTCATTGTGAGTAAAAGTTCGTAAAAACACTTTTCCAGCAAAGGAGCTTAAAAAAGTAGACATTCAATCTATTGCCTCAGTACTTGAACATTACAAATTCTGCCAATGCTAAACCTTCCAAGTCAACCACCCAACCTCAATCCGATGAATCAAAAAAACAGACAGCAAAACTTAAACTCATTTTTTTGCAAAACACCTAAGTTGCTCAACCAGGATAGTTTATTTACACCAAAATTCCTTAAAAGACTTTGCAGTTTTTTTTTTAAATCAAAAGTTTCTTCTTAAAGTACTGCGACAAAAGTGTGTATATACCCATATGTTAGTTACATAACCGGACATGGAACATATTAGATGTGCTAAAAGCAAATTCAGCTTTTTAGACAAATGTTCTTGTAAAGAATTTTTTTACACCTGTATTCACACCCACACTGGTAACGAGGCGCATGGCTGGGTATATTTTTTAGGAACCGTATTAAAATGTTTGTACGTTTTTTTCTGTGTGATTATACGAACGCTACAAACTACTTCATTTCGTTAAAAGAAAGCCATACAAAGTGCTTCATTCAAACAAAAAATTTAAATAATGTTCAAACAAATGATACAAACTCAAACATAATTTTTATATATAACGGAGAAAAACACTGATACGAAAAATAAATGAATCTTGTATCGACACATTCCTCAATATAATTTTTACACTGCTCCTAAGAAGGAATTTATAATAGTTTTACCTTTTTTTAGGTACTATGTCGCTTAATATTAGAACACATATTTATGTAATATATTTCATGATAAATTTGCCAATGTAAGACTCCATTTATTATTTTGATTCAAGGATAGAATTCCTAAACTTTTACAATCTGCCCTGGTTTATCGTTTTAAGCATAGTGGCTGCAATGTCACTTATTATGGCAAAACTAAGTGCCACTTAGGGTCTGGACGTGTGAACATTTAGAAATCTCACACTTTATGGGTTAAAAAAGATCTGTTCAGCCTAGTCATGTTACTTGAATTCTTTATCATTCTTTGCACTGTGTGATTTTTTGATTTTATCAACTGAGTCAAACGATTTCAAACTCACCATGAAGGAGAACCTTTTAATTAACCGTGACAAACCGGTGTTGAATAGAACAATACAATTCATGCCTCTAGAATTTTTCTAGTGTGTAATTCCCTATTGTTTTTATTTCATCAATTTTACAATATATAAAACTTGTAATTTTGAACCACACTTGCAGAGACGTGATTACCACACGGTGAAAAACAACTGACATCACTACCTAATTTTCAAGTTATTTGCCCTCAAAATTTGCCGTTTAAAGCCTGTGGGAAAATACACTAAGGCAGAGGGACAATAAAAAAGGGCCTTTATTTAAATTTTGATGACAGCAATAATTAAAAAAAAAATTAAAAAAATTTGCTTGTTGCCTGTATTGTATAGAATGTGGAATGCTAATCAAATTATGTCTAAGGTCATGTGGTTTCAAAGAACAGTTAAGGAGATCTCAAGGTTTAACAATTTTGCTGACGTCAGCAAGGACTCACCAAAATACTAAAAAAATCTGACTGATGTCCCCACCCTGTTTAAGCAGAAAAGAAATAACAAAAAGATCCAAGATTTAAATTTTAATGACGTTAGCAATGACCGTCGATGCACAAAGATTAATTTTTACATTTTTTTAGCTTTTACCTGTATTTTGTGTAGCATGAAATGCTGATCAAATTTATGTATAAGATAGCGGTTTTCGTCAGTGGTTAAGGAGATACAAGGGTTTAAAAATTTGATGACGTCAGCAATGTTCCACCAATGTGCAGAATTTTTTTTTTAGAAATTTGTTCACCTGTTGCCTCCATTGTGTAGAGCTTGAAATGCTGATCAAGAAAATGTAGGATGATGTGCTTTTGACGAACGGTTAAAGAGATATTAGGATTCAAAGGTTTTTTGATGACGTCATTAACCCATCTGTTCCGAAACGGGTGGGTTGAGCCAGCTCTAGGAAATTGGTCCTAATTTGGTCCCAGGTAGTCCCTAGTTACCCGTGCAGGAGATGATGTCAGTTATTTACGCCCGTTTCCAAGTTATTTAGGCTGTAATTTAAAATTGTAATGCAATGGCTTCACTGATCTTAATATACTTTCCTTTGACATCAATATTGTTTTAACGTCAAATTTTGGTAAATTACAGAACAATTTTATAGGTGATGTTTTATATACTTGTTAAAGAAAATTGTGAAGAATATAATCCACTTTGCAAAAGTCACAGACAGACAGACAGACATTATTATAGAGATTGACGTTACATTAATGTTATCAACGTCGTGTCTAATGTGAGAAAATTAAACATTTAAGACATATTTTTTTTGGCTACATCAAAGGAAAATGAACACATCTAGAATGCCTGTTACAGACAGACACAGTTTCATATACAATTTGTTTTAAAAGTTTTAACAAATTTGTTTTGATGCTTTCAAAACAAAATATGGCGTTGTTTAAACGTCACACGGTCGCATTTTGATGCTTTTAGAACAAAATGCAGCATTTATTAAACTTCATGCGATCATGTTTTAATGGTTTTAAAACAAAATTAGTGTTGTTTAAGCTCCACACAATCGCATTTTGATGTAGAAAAATGAACATTGATATTATTTTTGAATAAAGATATGTGATAATAACACAATTAATATAAACAAAATTCATACAATAAAACTTAATTGTTCCTCATACATATTACATACAAACTTTATTTCAAATTATACAAACTTTATAATTTTGAAGAAATGAAAAAGATTGTGATAAAAATAAAATGATATAAAAGATTTTATAAATACCGTAATGCTTCGAATAAACGCCCCCTTCTATTAAACGCCCCCCTCGAATAGACGCCCCTACTTTCAGTCATTTTTTAAATAAACGCCCCCTCGAATAAGCGCCCCTCACTCATAAGGGGCGTTTATTCGAGGCGATAGTAAAAGTATACTTACTTACTTTTTTCCTAAATCTTAGGTTTAAGGTTGGAAATTTAGTTTTTCGCTTTTGAAGTTCATTCTCTAAAACATGTGAATATCTTTTATTTTCTGTTGTGAAGATATATATTATAGGTATCCTTAAAAACTGCAAAAGAGACGAAGTGTAAAAAATTTAATAAACGCCCCCCTCGAATAAGCGCCCCCCCCCCCAATAAAAATTATGCTCTCTTTTACATTTTCACTGATTATGGAAAGTTACCTAAATGTTTACAAAATCAGATTTTTTCTGGGAAACCTATAGATGAGTTGGGAATGTTTATAAATTTCCTTATATGCGCGCAAATACTGACAGGGAAGAAAAGAAGGACCTATGTGGTCCTTCTTTTCCAAATTGAACCTTTAAGCTAATTTATAGATTTTTAGGAATATAAGGTTGAAAAGGAATTGGAATTGTTTTTTACACTTAATATTTTCGATTGTCACATTGTGCGCATGTCCATTGTTCTCGATGCAAAATCAAAACATTACGTCACGCCACAACTCATCTATTCAGCCATTTTTGTGCTAAAATAAACAAAAATACCGTTAAATAATGTTTTCTTTCCTAAAAAATGTAACACAAGCTTATATGAAAATGTTTTACAAAGAAAAAGCAATATTTGCTTTTATCTTTAGTTCTGTAAGAATTTGTTGATAGGAAACATGCAAAACTCATTTCTAATAAACGTCGCTTCTCAAGATACGGTGCTTATTGGAGGGAAGTGTTTATAAAAGGAGATATATGGTATTCAAAAATGGGAGACAACTTATTACATATTGTTCTTTCTTGCTTTTCTGATTGTGGCCACTTTTTCAAGGGGGTTTACAGGCCATTTCATAAGTTTTTAGGTTGCTGTGCAATGAATTACACGCCTCAATAATTTCACACATGTTTTGGCATGGGGTATAAACGAAGAGCAAGAGCATCAAAGTTCACGGCTGGAAATATAAACCCATGTATGTAAAATCTTGAAAATTAAATATTAGGAAAAAAATTACTATCAGAAGATGCCCCAACTGCCCCACTCTTACAGAAATTGGCTCTTAAACCATTTTGGGGGTCAGTTGCTTGCTAAGTCATCCTAGTTCAAGCAAAGTTTTGTGTACTTTCTTTTTTGCAGGACTAAAATTTTTACAAAAGTCAATCAATAATAGACTATTAAGACTATAACACAGTAATTGTTAAAAACATCCCATAGGAAGTAAAGGCTTTTCCAGATGTAACAGTGAGAGAGATGAATCGCCTAAATTTGGAGAGAAGAATCGCCTAAATGACTATATCTTATGATATAGTAGCTTTTCGTAGCTTATAAACGTTGTTCATTTGTTTATGTACAGATCAGCCAGTCAAACTAAGTCAAGATTTATCAAATTGTCATGGAAGTTTTTCGTTTTGCTTCCATTAAAGGGTTCTTCTGCCTAAAAGAAGAATTAAATTAATAGAAGTAGAAGTAGAACAGAAGCCATGTGCAATGCGTGTGGTGCTCCAATCTTTTACAATCATGTCACTTTGTTTATGATACTACCTGGGTAGGCACAAACAACGAAAATATTTTACGTCAAATGGATTTGTGTAATATGTATATGGAGGAGTAGAACGCATATTGGCTATAATATTATTTTTACAAAAAATATATTAATAAAAAGTTGGAAAAACACTTACTTTTGGTTTTAGTTAAGGATGAAATAATTTATTTTTCACAATTAATTAAATGCCGGAATAATGTATGTTTCTTGCAAGCGCTTTCGTATAAAGTACAGGGCAGACAACAAACGCAAAACGGCGAGCCACGACAAGAAATCAAAACAAGCGGCCCACGTAAAAATTTCTTTTTGATTGGTGAATGAGAAAGTTAACGGTCAGTTTTTTTAGGATGTAGCTAGCTAGCTGGCTAGCAAGCAACATTTTTTTGAAATCAGGCACATTTTATTTACTCCATAAAGGATAATGTTTTTTGCATTCTCTTAGAGTAAGGTAGACTTGTTGCATTTCAGGCCAGTTGACTCTCTGGAGAACCTAAAAAGTACACTAGCTAGCTGGCTATCTGAATTTTTAGTTTTGGTTTTATGATGACTATCTATAGCTAAAACAATACATATTATCCATAAGCGATGTTATGTATTTAAGAATTAGGCACAGGTCTAGGTCTAGATGAAAAGATGAATTCTGTTGTTTACATTTAGCTACAGATGGGGGTGCTAGGTAAAGCAAAGTAACTCAGTCACACAAAGGAATTGTTAGAACTTTAAATAAATTTGAATAAATCAAATAAATTCAAAAGGCATCAATCTACACTCGATAATAGTTTAAAATCTCACACACTGTAGCTAGCTACTGGTTCATTTTCTGCATCCTCCCAGTCACTGTCTTATCAGTTCTGTTCCTGATTTTTCTTTCAACCTTTTTAATGGTTTGTCTAGAGAACCAGTTTGCAAGTAAGGCTTTGTTTATATGAGATAACTCTTTCTTTCAGTCATTTTCTCCACCGACTACATTGACTGCTTTGTCCAGTAACGAGGACACTACACTTTCTTTGCAGGACGTGTAGTTAACGGAGAACTAATGATTGATAACAAGTAGGGCTTAAATTGTCCATTATAGCATAAATAAAAACTGTGTAAATATTTTTTATATTTACAAGCCTTGGTTCTCGAGATATCAAAGGTCAAAGTGGTACTATGGTTGCCGCCATGACAGTGCTGATAAGGATTTTCTGTTTGGTAACGTTATAAATATAATGATAAGTTAATCATCTAAAAATTAAAAAGTATTACATGTATGAAACTTTTCCTTTATTTTTGTGTTTAAAAACTTTTCTTAAGACAGTGGGTGTTTTCATTCAATTTAAATGTTTCTCAAAAACAAAAGGTCAAATGATTATACGCATGGAATGTGCCCATTCCTAAAAGAACACTGGAAGTGATTTTGTGAAAGCAAAACGAAGTCTCGAAGATTTTTGTATTTTTGTAATAGTATTATTTCTTTACCTATTTTCCTGTGCTTTTAAAACTCATACTGATTGCGAATTGGGCCAAAATTTGCAATCTTTTCTTCTGCAATTTCTAGTCACAAGTAGCAATTTGCAATATTTTCTTCCACAATTCCTAGAAAGATTACACAATTCGCAATTTTTTCCTCTGCAATTCAAAGAGAAAAAAAAATAAAATTTGCAATTTAATTTTGTCGATTTCCAAGAAACAAATTACTTCTGTCGTTGTATTGCTATTTGAAGGTTTACAGGGGAATCCCCTCAATTATTTGCATCAAAAAAATTTTAAGGAACAAATCTTACAACCTCTTTTCCAGGGCGTTATGCCTTGTTGATGAAGTTGATAGCGTCTCCGTAATAACAGCTCAGAGGCCACAAGATCCTGGGGACGAGGTTGCAAATCTTAATGACAAAGAAGAAAAAAAATTATCAAGCAATGTCGTAGAAGAATTCATGGATCATTGCTCCAATTCACAATTTCAAATTCTGCAAATTCTTGACACAATACCAGATTCGCAATCTTTAATTCCGCAATTTCATGATTGTATCACAAATTCGCAATCTTTAGTTCCGCAATTTACGATTTTTTCAACGATAAATTTGAAATCTTTAATTCCGCAATCTTTTATTGCGCAAACTTTTCTTCCCTTAAGGTAGATGCAGCAATAGTTTTAGAACAATGAAAAATTATGAGGTTGTAAAAAGTTGGAGCTCGTGAAAGCTAATTTTTTTCTTCTTTATTGCATATTTATAAGCGGGTATATCTGCTGACTCGGCAAATGAAAAAATTAAATAAAACTTCATTTATGTGCCTGAAGGCCATTATGTTCAGGAAATAATAAAGTAAATTCGTATAGATAACACACCGACTGAAAAATCCATCTGTTTGAAGGGCTAAAAAAGGGTTACGGCCACCTTAATGTGCTCTTTCCATGGCATTTTTTAATGAAATATTACCCTAAGATATTTAAATTTTCGCTCCTCTTTAAAGGAATACCCATATAGTTAATGGTTTTGTTCTCAACATTGCCGAAAAAGATAGTTTCAGTTTTGTCTGTATTAATAGTCATTTTGTTATTATTCAGCCAGAGGTTGACTTGCGAAATTTCTAACTCGATCTTTGAGACAAGTGGGATTTACTTAAGCTTGGTTTTCCTCTGGCGTTAAAAAATTACCTCCAATCAGCACACCTGCTTAATGAGAATTAACGCCAGGATGGAAACTAAGATTACATTTTCACAAGAATGTTATAATATGAGATAACTTCAAGAACAAAACAGATTTTAGTTGCACATTTTTAATAGCGAGATAGTTTATGCAGCTTCTATATCTTGTGTTTGTTTTTGCAATAAGCATATCCAAGCTTAATTTCCAATTTTCACTTGGTCATAAATAACATGTAATTTTGCACTCTATTATTTTATTATTATTATTTTATTTTAAACAAATTGAAGAAACTAAAGCACTAGTTTTTTATATAAAAATAAATTTTGGAAATATTTGAGAGAAGAAAAAAATAATGTAGGAACAAACTGACCCTGGATTCTAGAGAAAGAATCGGAGGGAAAAGACCTGAAAATAAGAATGGTCAGCATAGGGTCACATTGTACTGGCTCTTATAAAAAACTGTGTATAAAAAGGTGTCAAATGTTAATTCATCATCATCATCATCATTCTCGGCTTAACGTCCGTTTTCCATGCTGGCATGGGTTGGACGGGGTATATTAATGACCCTCTTCCAATCTGATCTAGACTGTGTTAGATCTAAACTCAACTTCCTCTGTATCAAGTCTGTCCTTATAACCTCCTGCCAAGTCTTTCTCGGTCTGCCTCTGGGCTTTGCCCCAGGAACTATCAAGTCTCTACACTTTCTTACCCAATTATCCTCCTCCATTCTTTCCAAGTGCCCCAGCCAATTCAATCTTCTTATCTGGATAACATCTTTAATTCTACGGATACTTAGCCTGCTTCTTAGCTCATCTGAACTCTTTCTGTCTCTCAGACTGGCGTTACACATCACTTAACTTACCCTGTATTTGTGTGATTTTACAATCTTCCGTGAAGTGGATTGTTTTACAAATAGCTTGTATTATTTATTAGATGGGATCTCTTAAATTAAACATGCCAAAAAACCTAGAAATACCATTTGGAGTAAACCGTGTTACTTCTGATATTATTTGCGATCCAGGCCAGTCTTCAATCTTAAAAAAGCAAGTCAGTGGCCACTGGTGTTTTAACTGCTACCATTTTGTTGACACTGATGACACATTTATGAGCAAGAAGCATGGTGACTATATGTATCAGAAATTTGAAGAGATTGAATCGCCAAGAGAAGACCACCTTGTTTGTATATGCTTGGATTGTGTTTACTATCGCTTGCAAATATGCTCTGTGTGCTCAAAAGGAAGCCCTTTGTGCATGTACCCTTTATGTCAATGGTTTGAAGTTAACAACAAAGAGAGAACTTGCATCGATTGTACTGCTATTGCAGAAACAAGGGATATTTTGAACTCTTTGGATACTTTATGTGCAAGCCAGTGTATACTTCAATGCAACAAATGTTGCAATTATAAGTATGTGGGCTCATTTTCTGTGTTTACAAATGCATACGGAGAACATGCGAGAAGAGTTATTCGTGACTTAGATGCGAAAAAAGATCAAAAGTTATACAAGCGAACAATATGTTTGGAATGTCGGCTAAATGAAGATATAATCATATATCGGCAGACTTTAAAAGACAGATATCTTTCAAAAATATTATCAGAGCCTGTATTGTCTGCAAAAATAACTGCAAATGTTGAAAAAAGTGAGCAGTTTTTTGGTGTGCACTCGTATGCAAGTGCAGTGTCTGGCAAACAGTTCAATGTTGGACATCACAAAGTCGATGTGGAATCTCTAAGGAGTGAAGAAGATGAAAGCAATGGGCCTGTTTACTTTTTATCTACTATGCAAGGTAAACATTATGTCCTTATGGTATTTGTTTATTTAAATTGAGTGTAAGTATGAATGGTAAAAGGACAATTTCATTACGCTTACTTTTTTATTTGCAGTTTAGGTAAGCCAAGTTTTTTTCTTTTATTAACAATTAATTATTTTTTTAACTAAGAATCACAAATTGAACTCTGCAACATAAAATTATTACATATTATGTTCTTCTAAAATCTCTCCTCCAAATTTTGTCTTTGTTTTTAAAATGCATAAATAAACACCACTAATGCTATGACGAGCTTTATAGACAAAGAAACTAAATGCAGCCCCTTAAACATAAAGTGAACAAAATTAAATTTCTATAGATTACGTGTCCCAAATATTACTGAAAGTTCTGCAAGACGAGATCATATCACTCCGTGCCAAAACAGAATTGGAATTAAAGTTAAGTGGTTTACCATTAAACATATGGGACGAAATCTTACAAAAGAAAATGCAATTCACAACACACATGTTTTCATTGCAGTCCAGTGGCCTCTCAAATTTTGCTGATCCAGAAAGCAGGTGGGCATATATTGCTGTGTACACGCCAGTTCATGCCAGTATGGTGTATGATATCGTTCTTCAGGGAAGGTTTGCAACACTGTTGGATATCATCACCACTTCGAAGGATAGTGACGAGTAAGTGTTTCGCTATATTTAACATGAATTTTTGTTTTTGTGTGGTTGTACCAGAATAGCAACTAATCAGCAAATCTCCAAAATGTTTCAAAATTTATTTGTTGGTTCAAATTTTCTTTGTAGCTGGGATTTTTTATAAGAGTTACAAGTATCAATTATGCATGTGTGGTAATGTGAACAAATAAATATTATGTCTTCACCATTATGTTATATTTTCTTTTGTTTTGTTTTTATGTAAAGTATTTTTCAGCTCATCTTCATACCATATTGAAAATTGTGAATAAAAATGACTAGATCTATTTTTTTGCTCTGAAAATGTGTTTAGATTTAACGTAGCTTGTTTTGGAGCTGGACCAGGTAGTGAAGTTCTTGGTTTAAACCCGTTCCTTCCAAGTCATACGAAATACCACCTACTCGATAACTGCACGTTTTGGGAACACAATGCTAAGAGTTTGATAAAACATGGTGCTGGTATTGATTTCAATTTTCTACATTTCGACGCTCAAAAACATCTGAAAAAAGAGCATATCGAAGCGATTAAAAAGGTGAGGTGGTTTTTATATAGAGGTTTAAAACCAAAGGCATTCTAACCGAATTTCTAAGTGTCTCATGAATGAGGTATAAATGGAGATGAATATTCATTTAACTCTTCAGAGTTCTTTGAAGATAATCTTTAAACCCGAATTATACCATTATTTTTTAGTCGAAAATTTTAACATTCGTTAAGTTCATTTCCGCGATTCAAAATCAGTACAACGCCTCGCACTGCTTAAAAAACATCTTTGATACAGCGCCATCCGGATCGACATTTCTTATTATCGATAACTCGCAGCCGCAAATCAAAAGATACGTCGAAAGTTTGATTTTTCCAAATCGAGATTTTGTCGAGAAGTCGAATTGTAAGGAGAGCAGCCGATATCAAATGTTCACATCCTATGCAGAGTACCGTTTCGATGTAGCCTCTGTGATGGAGAGCCATGAAGATATTTGTAAGTTGTTGAGTCTTGTGATGGAATGGGTGGAGCGCCCTCCACTTGTTGATGTGCGTGTGTATGTATTTCTGGTACGAAAGAAGTGAGCTCGACCTCTAGTAGAATGTTTAATAAGCTATCAAATTTGACGTCTGTGAGTTCTTTTTAATAAAAGGATTCAATGGATTTTGTCACTAGATAAAGCATGAAAAAACTTCAATGCTAAATAATAAAAATGTTATATAACGAAGTGAAATTATATTGTCATTGACCACCTCGCAATTTTTTTGACTGTTTATCTTGTCATTACGTATCTCGTTGAAACGAGAAATTTTAAGTTTTGTTCAGTTTCGTCCTACACACGTAGAATGTTTATTTGCTTGAGATCAAAATTTGAAGACCTCGTCTTTAGATTTCGTTATTTTTAATTCCTTTCTCTATTTTTCTTAGAAAATTTTTTTTTAATTTTTTTTTTTGCTTAAAGTTATTTCGTTAAAAAAGATAATTTTGTATGTAGTTAGATGTGTATATATATAAGAAATAACGTTTTTATTTATATAAAATGTACAAAATTGAGAAAATATTTATTAACGGTTTGATGTAGTATTTTTTTTCACGGATAATTTCTATATTGTGTACGATGTCTGAGGTGTTCACAGAGGTTTTAAATATGTTTTCAATACTCTGATATAAATTGAGGTAATGCTGAAATATTGTCTATCAGTGACAGCAACTTTGCACAAGTTTATTTTGTCATCTGTTATGTTTCAATATTCTATAAGTAGTTCTTTCTACTCCCCAAAGTCTGCTTTCAAACTTTTTGACAGTGTTCCCATACCCCTTGTCACATTGTATACGAATTGCATGACGTCATATTGACATAATTGTAAAGCACGTTTTTTTGTGCGGTTTAGTGAAAAAATAATCATTTAAAATACTCGTAAATGCATATTAAAAGATACTGGTTAAACACAATCGTTGTTTTCAAACTTTTTTAAATAACTTTTTTTGCAAAACGTAGTACACTTCTGTTTAAGCAGCTCCTATATGCGTGAAGTTCGAAGATTGCCGGGTTTTTAAGGAGACAAAATAACAAAAAAATGTTTTAGGTACAAGTGTACAAGTCAGTGCAACCAAAAACTTGAGAATCAACCGCAATTTCGTTTTTTAAAAAAAGGCTTGATTTTTTAAACAAAAAGCGAATACACACTTCCTGAATATGAGGAAAAAAATTTCCGGACTACAAAAAAGGGGCAAAAGGCGGGTAAAAACGGGCTAAGCTAATTTTAACCGAATCACAAACTTCAACACACTGAAATGAACAAAAGTATTGCTCACAAACGAATTTCCAAAAATAATTTTTTTCGCGGGAATTTCAACTTGTAAATAAGATAAACAAGAAGCCCAGGGCCTTGAAGATTTCCACCATTAGCCTGAAAATTTTAAAATAATAATAACAATAATAACGGTTATATTTCAGCTCCATAATTGTACAAAATGGCTCTTCTCCTGAAATAACATATGATATTCGTATGTGCATAAAGGTTAATATATAAAAACAAAACAACAAAAAACAACAACAAAACGAAAGCCAGTTCATAATATAGTATGTTTCACAAAAGTATTAGGAAGAGAATTATAGAAGAGATCAAGTAGTAGTAAGATGGATAATTATGTGAAACATACTAGCTATATGTTCTAAAACGAGTTGTTGAAAATGCGAAACAAAAACAAAACTGGCGGATTAGGAATGATAAAATATAGAGAAAATAGTGACTTGGAAAAAAGAGAGATTCTGTAGGTAGTCGAAAATCTTATTGATTGTGCAGATCTTATAAAATATAGTCATATAAATCACTAACATATTTAAACTTAAATTCATGTTTTTTACAGTTTGCATTAAAACCCAGTAAGTACTAAAACAGTTATAAACAGAGGCAAAGTTGGACTGGGTTTTAATGCATACTGTAGAGAGCCTGAAATTTGAAGTAGACCTTGAAAACGGAGAATTATGGGGTAAACAAATCATTGAGTATTCTCAATTATTATTGTAACTTAAATGTTAAAATACAACTCAATAAATAAAAAATAAATAATTGTTAAAACTTTAACTGGATATTTTTAAAACTGATTAGAAAAATTCTGAAAATTTCAGAATACAAATCTTGTTATGTATAAACTTGATTCGAATATAATAACTTCTGAACGAGCTCAATTTGAATGATGAAGTAGTTCATCTCTTATAATAATACGGATAGTGTGTTTGTGTGTCTGTAACAGGCAAAGTGGATTTCTTCATTTTGCTTTGATGTTGCCGAAAAATGCATGTCTAATATGTTAAATTTTCTGACGTTACGTCGCCACGTCAATAACACTACTTTAACGTTAATATCCTATATTAAATTAATGAAGCCATTACAGTGCACCTAAAACTTTGAGGCCAAATAACTTGGAAACGAGGTGGTGACGTCAATGATTTTTCACCGCGTGGGTAACTAGGGACCACCTGGGACCAATTTGGGTAAGTTTCCTAAACCTGGGTCCCTAAATCCGTTTCGGAATGGACGGGTTGATGACGTCATCAAAAAACCTTTAAACCCTAATATCTCTGCAACCGTTTGTCAAAGATCCTATCATTGATCCTATACATTTTCTTGATCAGTGTTTCAAGATCTATGCGTTGAAGGCAACAGGTGTACAAATTTCTAAAAAAAATTTTTGGGTTTTGACGGGCCAATGCTGACGTCAGCAAAATTTTAAAACCCTTATATCTCATTAACCGCTCATCAAAAGCACATGATCATATACATTTTCTTGATCAGCGTTTTAAGCTCTACACAATAGAGGCAACGAATGAATTAATTTTCGGCAATTTTTTTTTCTATATGCACTGCTGACGTCGGCAAAGCATCTGAAACAACCTATTTTTGCATTGATTTTTTTGCCTAAGTGGATTTTTCCACGGGCCTTGTCGACTAGTAATCTCTTATAATAATAAGTCTATATAATGATGCGCCAGTTCCGTGTGTCTGTCTGTCACTTTTGCAAAGTGGATTATATTTTTCACAATTTTCTTTAACAAATTCTATAAAACATCGCCTATAAAATTGTTCTGTAATTTACCAAACTTTACCGTTAAAATAGTATTGACGTCAAAGGAAAGTTAAGATTAGTGAAGCCATTACAGTGCACCTAAAACTTTGAGGCCAAATAACTTGGAAACGAGGTGGTGACGTCAATGATTTTTCACCGCGTGGGTAATTAGGGACCACCTAGGACCAATTTGGGTAAGTTTCCCAAACCTGGGTCCCCGAATCCGTTTCGGAATGGACGGGTTGATGACGTCATCAAAAAACCTTCAAACCCCAATATCTCTGCAACCGTTTGTCAAATATACATCATCCTATACATTTTCTTGCTCAGCGTTTCAAGATCTATACTAAACAAATTTTTAAAAAAATAATCTTTATATTTTGGCAGGTTCGTGCTGACGTCATCAAAATTTCTAAACCTTTATATTCTTCTTAACTGTTCATCAAAAGTACATGATTCTATACATTATTTTGATCAGAGTTTTGATCTCTACACAATAGAGGCAAGTGATAAATAAATTTCCTAAAAAAAATATTTTTTGTGTATTGACGGGCCCTTGCAGATGTCATCAAAATTCAAGTGATGGTTCTCTTTTTCATTGTTCGCCTGCCTAAGTGGATTTCTCCACCGGCCTTATCGACTAGTCTATATAATAATACGCCAGTTCTGTGTGTGTCTGCAACAGGCAAAGTTGATATGCTTATTTTTCTTTGATGTCGCCGAAAAAATCTTTGATGTTGCCGAAAAAAGTATGTCCATTTTGCTAGCGAGTTTACTTTGTTTACATCATGTGATGAAAACGACTCAATTTGATTTGCTGAAATAAATTTAACGTCTAACTTTCCAAAAATGGTGTCCTCTCGCCACCAGAAAAAAAGCACAAAAGAATGATCCCTTTATCTTGAAAAAAGTAAAAAGTGAAGAAGTAGAAAAGTTAAGTTGGAAGTGAGAAGTGGAGCTAGAAGAAAGTAAAGTTAGAAGTTGAAAATAAAGGCTAGAGTTTGAAGTCGATTTGAAATCACAAATAGTAAGAACTTTGATATTTTTAGACGTTTGGTTTTTATGTCGCTGGAGCAAGCAGGCTCCCCTTTTTCAGCAAAAGCCACCTAAAGGCCTCAAATTCTTAAAGTAGCCATATTTGTTTTTGTTGCATAATTAATGTTGCCCTGGCGCGTAACTAATGTATTTGTCCTAAAATTCAAAATGCCACAAAAAAATAATCCATAACCAACGTAATATCGCATAATACTGCATAATACCTTAATACTACTATCTATCGCTACATAACAAATACATATTTTTTCTGTCGATAGGCCATAACCAACGTAATATCGCATAATACTGCATAATACCTTCATAATCCATAACAAATACATATTTTTTCTGTCGATAGGCCATAACCAACGTAATATCGCATAATACTGCATAATACCTTCATAATGCTCTCTATCGTTCCATAACAAATTCATATTTTTCTGTCAATAATCCATAACCAACGTAATATCGCATAATACTGCATAATACCTTCATAATACATAACAAATACATATTTTTTCTGTCGATGGCCATAACCAACGTAATATCGCATAATACCTTCCTAATACATAAAAAATACGTATTTTTTCAGTCTATGGCCATAACCAACGTAATATCGCATAATACTGCATAATACCTTCATAATACTCTCTATCGTTCCATAACAAATTCAAATTTTTGTGTCAATAATCCATAACCAACGTAATATCGCATAATACTGCATAATACCTTCATAATACATAAAAAATACATATTTTTTCTGTCTATGGCCATAACCAACGTAATATCGCATAATACTGCATAATACCTTCATAATACTCTCTATCGTTCCATAACAAATTCATATTTTTCTGTCAATAATCCATAACCAATGTAATATCGCACAATACTGCATAATACCTTCATAATACATAAAAAATACATATTTTTTCTGTCGATGGCCATAACCAACGTAATATCGCATAATACTGCATAATACCTTCATAATACTCTCTATCGTTCCATAACAAATTCATATTTTTTCTGTCATGGCCATAACCAACGTAATATCGCATAATACTGCATAATACCTTCATAATACTCTCTATCGTTCCATAACAAATTCATATTTTTTCTGTCTATGGCCATAACCAACGTAATATCGCATAATACTGCATAATACCTTCATAATACTCTCTATCGTTCCATAACAAATTCATATTTTTCTGTCAATAATCCATAACCAACGTAATATCGCATAATACTGCATAATACCTTCATAATACATAACAAATACATATTTTTTCTGACGATGGCCATAACCAACTTAATATCGCATAATACTGCATAATACCTTCATAATACTCTCTATCGTTCCATAACAAATTCATATTTTTCTGTCAATAATCCATAACCAATGTAATATCGCATAATACTGCATAATACCTTCATAATCCATAAAAAATACATATTTTTTCTGTCGATGGCCATAACCAACGTAATATCGCATAATACTGCATAATACCTTCATAATACTCTCTGTCGCTACATAACAAATACATATTTTATCTGTCGATGGCCATAACCAACGTAATATCGCATAATACTGCATAATACCTTCATAATACATAAAAAATACATATTTTTTCTGTCTATGGCCATAACCAACGTAATATCGCATAATACTGCATAATACCTTCATAATACATAAAAAATGCATATTTTTTCTGTCGATGGCCATAACCAACGTAATATCGCATAATACTGCACAATACCTTCATAATACATAAAAAATACGTATTTTTTCAGTCTATGGCCATAACCAACGTAATATCGCATAATACTGCATAATACCTTCATAATACTCTCTATCGTTCCATAACAAATTCATATTTTTGTGTCAATAATCCATAACCAACGTAATATCGCATAATACTGCATAATACCTTCATAATACATAGAAAATACGTATTTTTTCAGTCTATGGCCATAACCAACGTAATATCGCATAATACTGCATAATACCTTCATAATACATAAAAAATGCATATTTTTTCTGTCGATGGCCATAACCAACGTAATATCGCATAATACTGCATAATACCTTCATAATACTCTCTGTCGCTACATAACAAATACATATTTTATCTGTCGATGGCCATAACCAATGTAATATCGCATAATACTGCATAATACCTTCATAATACATAAAAAATACATATTTTTTCTGTCTATGGCCATAACCAACGTAATATCGCATAATACTGCATAATACCTTCATAATACATAAAAAATGCATATTTTTTCTGTCGATGGCCATAACCAACGTAATATCGCATAATACTGCACAATACCTTCATAATACATAAAAAATACGTATTTTTTCAGCCTATGGCCATAACCAACGTAATATCGCATAATACTGCATAATACCTTCATAATACTCTCTATCGTTCCATAACAAATTCATATTTTTGTGTCAATAATCCATAACCAACGTAACATCGCATAATACTGCATAATACCTTCATAATACATAGAAAATACGTATTTTTTCAGTCTATGGCCATAACCAACGTAATATCGCATAATACTGCATAATACCTTCATAATACATAAAAAATGCATATTTTTTCTGTCGATGGCCATAACCAACGTAATATCGCATAATACTGCATAATACCTTCATAATACATAAAAAATACATATTTTTTCTGTCTATGGCCATAACCAACGTAATATCGCATAATACTGCATAATACCTTCATAATACTCTCTATCGTTCCATAACAAATTCATATTTTTCTGTCAATAATCCATAACCAATGTAATATCGCATAATACTGCATAATACCTTCATAATACTCTCTATCGTTCCATAACAAATTCATATTTTTCTGTCAATAATCCATAACCAACGTAATATCGCATAATACTGCATAATACCTTCATAATCCATAAAAAATACATATTTTTTCTGTCGATGGCCATAACCAACGTAATATCGCATAATACTGCATAATACCTTCATAATACTCTCTATCGTTCCATAACAAATTCATATTTTTTCTGTCAATAATCCATAACCGACGTAATATCGCATAATACTGCATAATACCTTCATAATCCATAAAAAATACATTTTTTTTCTGTCGATGGCCATAACCAACGGAATATCGCATAATACTGCATAATACCTTCATAATACTCTCCATCGTTCCATACCAAATTCATATTTTTCTGTCAATAATCCATAACCGACGTAATATCGCATAATACTGCATAATACCTTCATAATCCATAAAAAATACATTTCTGTTCTGTCGATGGCCATAACCAACGGAATATCGCATAATACTGCATAATTCTTCATAATACTCTCCATCGTTCCATACCAAATTCATATTTTTCTGTCATTAATCCATAACCAACGTAATAGCGCATAATACTGCATATTACCCTTATAATACTCTCTATCGCTACATAACAAATACATTATTTCTTTGTAGATAGGCCATAACCAACGTAATATGCCACATTATTCCGCACAACTGTAATAATACTCCTTGTCGCCTTAACCAATATAAACAGGCGAATATCCTAATGCTCGCCAAGTTGAGGAAAACGTTGTTGTATAAAATATACAAGATTTAATGTTGGTTACATATCCATACACAAACAGAAGCGATATTTTGCACAATACACTGTCGCAAAGAGACTTATAGAAAGTCGTAATATCAGTCAATCTGAGGGAACACGTTGTACTATAGAATGGACAAGCATTAACATGGCATAAACATCCCTACACAAATAAAAATGATAATTTGGATAAATGGCGTTCCGCGAAAATACATATTCAAGTCCCAATATCAGCTAATCTAAGGAAACACGCTATTCTATAAAATAGACAAGGTTTAAGTTTGGATACACATCCATACATTTCCATTATTACAAAAACAATTTGTATAAATGTTAAACAGCAAATAACTATAATATAATGACTTAGAAGTGTGTACCAACGCTAGCTAAGTGTTTACCCTTTGCTGGAATGCTAAATTTTTTTCCCTAAAAGCCACTTCGCTCGGGCCCAGACCTGCGCGATATGAAACTCTGTAATGTAATTACTTTGACGCGGCTGGTTTTATTCAAGATGGCGATCGGATTTGCATGGAATTAGCTTAGTTGCTCTTGTTTGTTTTACCTTAGTACGCTCTTATCCGGCAAAAAGGGTTTCTTAAATACTAATTATTTTATATTCAAGTATTTAGAGATAAGTTGTGGGAAGCAAGCTTTAAATGATTTACAGAGATCGATGTTAATTTTTTTTTAATTGTATAAAACTTTTTTTAATTTAGCAGCAATGGTATATTAATTGTTTTGTGGTTGTCGTTGTTGTTTCAGGTGAGTGAATAATATGATTCCAGAAAGATATAAAAGTAACCTATTTTTTTTTTTTTTTTTTACAATATAATCACCTCCCTGTTTTAAATAGAATAAGAAATCCTACACATCGCCTTATGGAAAAATCCATTTAGGCAGAAGAAAAATAGAGAAGATTTGACATTTGAATATTTGATGACGTCAGCAGTGACGCGTTCATATAAATAAAAATTATTTTTAGAAATTTGTTAATTCGTCGCATTTTGTGTAGAGTTTAAAACTCTGATGAAAATATTGTATAGGGTTATATGACTTTAACGAATGGTTAAGGTGATAACCCTTTAAAATTTTGCTTCAAACACTGATCAAGATCATGTATAGGATCAGTTTTGACAAACGGTTGAAGATATATTGGCGTGGCAGGGTATTTCTTCATAATATCGTTTCTATGGAAACGAAATTATTCAGAATAATGTCATACAGTGAATGATATCATGTACGATGTGTGTCATTAGTGAGAGGGTATTTCTCAAGAATATGGTTTCTATTGGTGCATGGGTGTACACCCAACCTCACTGCTTGTATAGTTTAAAGTGAAAAGTCTTACCTTTGGTCTGCTTTAGGACTTTTGATGTGTCATTTCGCAGGAGAGTATTTAGCCCAATTATTATTTCTATTGGTGTATGGATGTGTATCCAACTTCAATGCTTGTTCAATTACATTGAAGAGACTTCCTATTGATTGGTTTGGTTTAGAACTTTTGATGTGTCATTTCACGGGAGGGTATATGTCAAAAATATCGTCTCTATTGTTTACCGATAGGTATAGAACAATACCGCCTGTTTAGTGCATAGCTTCTTGTGTCATTTGCAAAGGAGTACTTTTCCAGAATATGGTTTCTATTGGTGTATGGATCCAACATCAATGCTTGGTCACAGCGTAAAGTCTTCATGTTGATTTGTCTGCTTTAGAACT
The DNA here is from genome assembly GCA_030067915.1 of Hydractinia echinata. Taxonomy (NCBI): domain Eukaryota; kingdom Metazoa; phylum Cnidaria; class Hydrozoa; order Anthoathecata; family Hydractiniidae; genus Hydractinia; species Hydractinia echinata. The sequence continues at coordinate 59,699 of JASGCC010000267.1, forward strand.
TTTGATGCTTCATTTCGCAGGAGGGTATTTGTCCAAAGTATAGTGTCTCTTTGTATATGGATATGCATCCAACATCAGTTTTGGTTTGGTTTACATTGTGAAGTCTTCCCTTTGATTGGTCTGCTGTAGGACTTTTGATGTGTCGTTTCGCGGGAAAGTATTTCGCCATAATATTATTTCTATTGGTGTAGGGATGTGTACCCAACCTCAATGGTTGTTTATTTTACAGTGTAAGTCATAGTGTTTATTTTAGACCGTGCAAAAATGTAAATTTGAGAATTCCAAAAATTTATTTTTTTGGTGCTACAGGCTCAGTTTTTAAAATTTCTAATTGAAATTTTCCCACTTGATGTATAAAAAAATGGGGAACATGTAATCAAATTTTCAAGAGCTTTCTTGGATTAGATATTCCAAATATCGCGATAATTACAATTTTATCTACTGCAGATTTGTATTCAAGGTGTTCTTTCTTCTTATCAGCTTAAATTACCAACCGATAACTGAATTTTCGAAAACAAACGCCAGGAGCACTTTTTAATGGATTATTCCATTGAAATATGACGTTTTATTTTAAACAAAAAAGCCTCTACGAAGACACCATTTAAACTGCGCAACAACCCTCGGAAACTGTAATTACTTGTAGAATAATCACGAATTTGAAATGGATTACTGAAAAAATAATTTAAAGAGCATAAGCATGGATTAGATATTCCGCACGGTGTTGTCCAAATTACACCCAGAATAGGAGACAGATTTTTCGTAACATGATCAGTTCCTTTAACAAACTAAGTCAAACTAAATACAACATGTTTATGCAACTTTATAATAGGAACAAAATAAACTAAAGCAGTTTAAGGAGCACTGTGAAAAGACTAATTCCATTAACACTAATTCCACAATTTCGTTATATTGACAACTTCTGTCCTGAGATTTTCAGTTTTTATTTTGCTATATGAAGATGCCTCAGTATGTCATTTTTGCCAAATTACGTCTTTGAGACACTTTGAAAACGCCACCGAGAAACGAATTCCATAACTAAGAGCGTTCAAGGATTGAAAGAATTCCAATAAAAAATTAGCAACCTCAGTTGTAATCTTACAATGGTATTTAATTTGAGTAGATGTTTTCTGATCGATGGTTTAAAAAATTATTCTCCTCTTTAAGAGAAGAATAATTCGTTCTAGAAGGCTCCTTTAATTGATGTTACTCCCCTTAAGTGTTATAGTTGGAAGTCCGATAAACATTGATGGATGGTGATTTTTCCCTCCATATTCTATAAAATGGGAGAGGTTATCAGAATTTAAAAATCAAGAAAATCGGTGGAATATTTTCAGCTTTTTTACTCTGATCCTAACTTCAATGGAATATCAAATCCACGGAGACTCTTTAAATGGGATAAATTTTATACTTATGCCTTTTTGGAACACCCTTGTTCCATGAAAATATAAGAATTTGAAATAGTTTACATCTTGCTCAAAAATATTGTCATTTTTCTTTTCACCTAAGTTTTGACTTTTAATTTGGAATTCTTCCATATCTGTTAAAAAAGTATTTTTTCTTTTTCCTAATGATACGTTATATTACTGACATGCCTTCTACAGAAATTCAGCCTAAGAGCCTTTACGGATAAAAAGTTATGACCTGTGGAATTTTCACTACAAACAACAATGGAATAATTTCATCCTAAAAGGCTCTAATCTTTAATGTGCTATAGCTTCTCTACGGCACTAGCTTCTTGAGTCGGACAAAAATCATTGGAATATTTAAATTTTTATGCATCTAAGAGATTTATTTGGTTTAAGAACTAATCAAGTTATACTATTGAAATACTGCCCCGAAAAAAAGAGATAAAATTTACATTTTCGCACGGTCTAAAATAAACACACACCGTAAAGTCTTTGCATTGATTGGCCTGCTTTAGGACTTTTGATACGTCATTTTCAGGGAGGATACTTGTTTCTACTGCTGCATGGATAAGTACATAACAGTAACGCCTGGTAAATGTATAGAATAATGCCTTGCCTCAGATTGGCATTTTTTAGGACTTGAGATATGTAATTTCGCGGGGGGTATTAGTCCAAAATGTCTTTTCTATTGGTTATCGATGGGCATAGAACACTACCGCCTGTTCAATATATTGTACAAAAACGTCTCTTTATTTAGCCTGCAATAGGGCCGTTTGTCTTTTTGCAAAAGGCTATTTGAGCGAAATATCGTTTCTGTTTGTGTATGGATGTGTATCCAACCTCAAACTTTGTCTACTTTATAAAAACAGTTTTCCGTAAATGGCAGTTATGCGAAATATTGTGGCATATTACGTTGGTTATGGCCATTGACAGAAAAAATATGTATTTTGTTATGTAGCGATAGAGAGTATTATGAAGGTATTATGCAGTATTATGCGATATTACGTTGTTTATGGCCATCGACAGAAAAAATATGTATTTGTTATGTAGCGACAGAGAGTATTATGAAGGTATTATGCAGTATTATGCGATATTACGTTGGTTATGGCCATAGACAGAAAAAATATGTATTTTTTATGTATTATGAATGTATTATACAGTATTATGCGATATTACGTCAGTTATGGATTATTGACAGAAAAATATGAATTTGTTATGGAACGATAGAGAGTATTATGAAGGTATTATGCAGTATTATGCGATATTGCGTTGGTTATGGCCATAGACAAAAAAAATATGTATTTTTTATGCATTATTAAGGTATTATGCAGTATTATGCGATATTACGTTGGTTATGGCCATGACAGAAAAAATATGTATTTGTTATGTAGCGACAGAGAGTATTATGAAGGTAATATGCAGTATTATGCGATATTACGTTGGTTATGGCCATCGACAGAAAAAATATGTATTTTTTATGGATTACGAAGGTATTATGCAGTATTATGCGATATTACGTTGGTTATGGATTATTGACAGAAAAATATGAATTTGTTATGGAACAATAGAGAGTATTATGAAGGTATTATGCAGTATTATGCGATATTACGTTGGTTATGGCCATCGACAGAAAAAATATGTATTTTTTATGGATTACGAAGGTATTATGCAGTATTATGCGATATTACGTTGGTTATGGATTATTGACAGAAAAATATGAATTTGTTATGGAACGATAGAGAGTATTATGAAGGTATTATGCAGTATTATGCGATATTACGTTGGTTATGGCCATAGACAAAAAAAATATGTATTTTTTATGCATTATTAAGGTATTATGCAGTATTATGCGATATTACGTTGGTTATGGCCATGACAGAAAAAATATGTATTTGTTATGTAGCGACAGAGAGTATTATGAAGGTAATATGCAGTATTATGCGATATTACGTTGGTTATGGCCATCGACAGAAAAAATATGTATTTTTTATGGATTACGAAGGTATTATGCAGTATTATGCGATATTACGTTGGTTATGGATTATTGACAGAAAAATATGAATTTGTTATGGAACAATAGAGAGTATTATGAAGGTATTATGCAGTATTATGCGATATTACGTTGGTTATGGCCATAGACAGAAAAAATATGTATTTTTTATGTATTATGAAGGTATTATGCAGTATCATGCGATATTACGTTGGTTATGGCCATTGACAGAAAAAAATATGTATTTGTTATGGATTATGAAGGTATTATGCAGTATTATGCGATATTACGTTGGTTATGGATTATTGACAGAAAAATATGAATTTGTTATGGAACGATAGAGAGTATTATGAAGGTATTATGCATTATTATGCGATATTACGTTGGTTATGGCCATAGACAGAAAAAATATGTATTTTTTATGTATTATGAAGGTATTATGCAGTATTATGCGATATTACGTCAGTTATGGATTATTGACAGAAAAATATGAATTTGTTATGGAACGATAGAGAGTATTATGAAGGTATTATGCAGTATTATGCGATATTACGTTGTTTATGGCCATAGACAAAAAAAATATGTATTTGTTATGTAGCGACAGAGAGTATTATGAAGGTAATATGCAGTATTATGCGATATTACGTTGGTTATGGCCATCGACAGAAAAAATATGTATTTTTTATGGATTACGAAGGTATTATGCAGTATTATGCGATATTACGTTGGTTATGGATTATTGACAGAAAAATATAAATTTGTTATGGAACGATAGAGAGTATTATGAAGTTATTATGCAGTATTATGCGATATTACGTTGGTTATGGCCATAGACAGAAAAAATATGTATTTTTTATGTATTATGAAGGTATTATGCAGTATTATGCGATATTACGTTGGTTATGGCCATTGACAGAAAAAAATATGTATTTGTTATGGATTATGAAGGTATTATGCAGTATTATGCGATATTACGTTGGTTATGGATTATTGACAGAAAAATATGAATTTGTTATGGAACGATAGAGAGTATTATGAAGGTATTATGCAGTATTATGCGATATTACGTTGGTTATGGCCATAGACAGAAAAAATATGTATTTTTTATGTATTATGAAGGTATTATGCAGTATTATGCGATATTACGTCAGTTATGGATTATTGACAGAAAAATATGAATTTGTTATGGAACGATAGAGAGTATTATGAAGGTATTATGCAGTATTATGCGATATTACGTTGGTTATGGCCATAGACAAAAAAAATATGTATTTTTTATGCATTATTAAGGTATTATGCAGTATTATGCGATATTACGTTGGTTATGGCCATGACAGAAAAAATATGTATTTGTTATGTAGCGACAGAGAGTATTATGAAGGTATTATGCAGTATTATGCGATATTACGTTGGTTATGGATTATTGACAGAAAAATATGAATTTGTTATGGAACGATAGAGAGTATTATGAAGGTATTATGCAGTATTATGCGCTATTACGTTGGTTATGGCCATTGACAGAAAAAAATATGTATTTTTTATGTATTATGAAGGTATTATGCAGTATTATGCGATATTACGTTGGTTATGGCCATAGACAGAAAAAATATGTATTTTTTATGTATTATGAAGGTATTATGCAGTATTATGCGATATTACGTTGGTTATGGATTATTGACAGAAAAATATGAATTTGTTATGGAACGATAGAGAGTATTATGAAGGTATTATGCAGTATTATGCGATATTACGTTGGTTATGGATTATTGACAGAAAAATATGAATTTGTTATGGAACGATAGAGAGTATTATGAAGGTATTATGCAGTATTATGCGCTATTACGTTGGTTATGGCCATTGACAGAAAAAAATATGTATTTGTTATGTATTATGAAGGTATTATGCAGTATTATGCGATATTACGTTGGTTATGGCCATCGACAGAAAAAATATGTATTTTTTATGTATTATGAAGGTATTATGCAGTATTATGCGATATTACGTTGGTTATGGATTATTGACAGAAAAATATGAATTTGTTATGGAACGATAGAGAGTATTATGAAGGTATTATGCAGTATTATGCGATATTACGTTGGTTATGGCCATAGACAGAAAAAATATGTATTTTTTATGTATTATGAAGGTATTATGCAGTATTATGCGATATTACGTCAGTTATGGATTATTGACAGAAAAATATGAATTTGTTATGGAACGATAGAGAGTATTATGAAGGTATTATGCAGTATTATGCGATATTACGTTGGTTATGGCCATAGACAAAAAAAATATGTATTTTTTATGCATTATTAAGGTATTATGCAGTATTATGCGATATTACGTTGGTTATGGCCATGACAGAAAAAATATGTATTTGTTATGTAGCGACAGAGAGTATTATGAAGGTAATATGCAGTATTATGCGATATTACGTTGGTTATGGCCATCGACAGAAAAAATATGTATTTTTTATGGATTACGAAGGTATTATGCAGTATTATGCGATATTACGTTGGTTATGGATTATTGACAGAAAAATATGAATTTGTTATGGAACGATAGAGAGTATTATGAAGGTATTATGCAGTATTATGCGATATTACGTTGGTTATGGCCATAGACAGAAAAAATATGTATTTTTTATGTATTATGAAGGTATTATGCAGTATTATGCGATATTACGTTGGTTATGGCCATTGACAGAAAAAAATATGTATTTGTTATGGATTATGAAGGTATTATGCAGTATTATGCGATATTACGTTGGTTATGGATTATTGACAGAAAAATATGAATTTGTTATGGAACGATAGAGAGTATTATGAAGGTATTATGCAGTATTATGCGCTATTACGTTGGTTATGGCCATTGACAGAAAAAAATATGTATTTGTTATGGATTATGAAGGTATTATGCAGTATTATGCGATATTACGTTGGTTATGGATCATTGACAGAAAAATATGAATTTGTTATGGAACGATAGAGAGTATTATGAAGGTATTATGCAGTATTATGCGCTATTACGTTAATAATGGCCATTGACAGAAAAAATATGTATTTTGTTATGTAGCGATAGAGAGTATTATGAAGGTATTATGCAGTATTATGCGATATTACGTTGGTTATGGCCATCGACAGAAAAAATATGTATTTGTTATGGATTATGAAGGTATTATGCAGTATTATGCGATATTACGTTGGTTATGGATCATTGACAGAAAAATATGAATTTGTTATGGAACGATAGAGAGTATTATGAAGGTATTATGCAGTATTATGCGCTATTACGTTAATAATGGCCATTGACAGAAAAAATATGTATTTTGTTATGTAGCGATAGAGAGTATTATGAAGGTATTATGCAGTATTATGCGATATTACGTTGGTTATGGCCATCGACAGAAAAAATATGTATTTGTTATGGATTATGAAGGTATTATGCAGTATTATGCGATATTACGTTGGTTGTGGCCTATCGACAGAAAAAATATGTATTTGTTATGTGTAGCGATAGAGAGGATGTCGGATAATGAGGGTTCATCTGTCGGGTCCATTTGGTTGGAGTACTGTCAATGAACGTCTGTCGGACTTTTTATGTCGATAAAGTATGAAGGGGTGCTAATTATGTTGTACGTCGTGTGTCGGGACCACTTAGCCCGGTGCTAAATGAAGTCATTGCCCTGCAAGAACATAACCATACTACCGTTAGACCAGACAAACGTCACATTAATATAAATCTCGAATACGCTGACGACATAAGTATGATAACATCTAATCCACACGAGATTGAGAAGCTGAAACAAGAACTACCAGCTAAACTTAAAAGCAGAAATCTAATTATGAATGCCGAAAAAACAGAAGAATATTACGTTAGTAGATCGAACTATAACTGGAAAAAATGTAAATTATTAGGCAGTTTTTCAGACACGGACAAAGATGTAACCAGACGTAAAGGTCTAGCAATTGATGCAATAAACAAAATTAAAGATATCCTGAATAATAAGAAAATAACAATCAAAATGAAAATGAAAACGTTTGATACCTATGTCATTCCAATATTCCTCTACAATGCAGAAATATGGACACTCAACAAGAAAAAAGAGCTTGAGATTGATGTATTTCAACGAAAACTTGTACGAACGAACGTGTTGAATGTAAAATGGGTGGAAACAATTATGAACGTAGAACTGTATCGAAAAACAGGAATGAAACAGTAGAGTCAAGTGATTAAAAATAGAAGAATAAGATGGTTGAACACGTTATAAGGCTACCGGATAACACGCCTGTCCAAATAGCCCTTGCCTATGCTGAAGAACGTTATGAAAGACCACATGGAAGACCTATTTCGACATGACTTTTCATGATGAAACAACTTAGGGAAGAGCATGGCCTCTCTTGGAAAGAAACATACACATTGGCTATGGACCAAGATGTATGGCAGAAATATATATAACAAAACATTATATTGATTTTATGGACGCATTATGTATATTTATTTTACGGAACAATGCTTTATATGATGATGATGATGATGATCTAACGCTCAGCAGAACACGGAACGACCCGGAACACCGGAACTCCGGTACAAGTAATCCGGAACAACCCGGAACAACAGTAAATATTGGTCAGAGCGCCCAAACCAAAGGGAGCCTGACCTTTGGTTTTCCCGTTGCGTTGGTCTTTTTATATATGTTCTTAATTTCTGGGGTATCTAATGTACAATTACACTTCTTTTCTCTCTTTTGAGCAAAAGAAATGTCTATTTTGTTATCCAGGCCACGCGTGTCTACCATTCGCCTCGCGCAAGCTTGCATGTAAACAGCTAGCTAGAACAAGCACGATTTCAAACTTTTATGTGATTGCATTATCTAAACTATAAGCTAAAACGTTGATTTGCTTCTTCTGTAAAACGGTAACGGTGTTGGATATCTTTACTCTGGTCTGTCTACTCCCATATACAGCTACATCTTCTTACAGTAAGTGTTGTTGTCTCTTTTTTGCCAATATTTTGTGTGATGTTTATATGTGACGTTTATCCAAATATCGATTTGGTGTAGTATCACTGTGACTTACTAGGTTATTTAAACGGAATAGCGTTCTGTTTCGGTTTTTTTCGAAATCTTTTGGAAAATATTCTTTTCAATTTTTTTTTCAAGATTTTTGAAAAATAAGCTCTTTCTTATTACGAAAATAAAAACTTGTGAATTAAGTTACTGGTTTCAGCATAATTAAGAAAATTCTTTATGATTGTGCCCAACTAGGCTAATCTGTGAAAATTAATCCCCACAAAAAATCGAAAATATAGGTTGATCCACAAAATAAAAAAATTCTCCCAGTAAAAAGTAGATGCAACAATTATAATTTGTTAATCGAGAATCGGCCTTGTGTATACCATAACGATTCGAGCCCAGCATTTTTTAAGCGTCCCCCTCTAATAACGCCCCTGTAATTTCCTCAAAGTTCAATAGGCACCCAACACTTATTAAGCACCCCCTTAATTAAGCGCCCACCCCTATCACCCACCCTATAAAGGGCTGTAATATCACTCCTGCAATTTGTAAATAAATATAATTTTGTTTTGAAAAAAAATCAGTTAAATATATACAGGTATACCTTGTCGCACTTTGGTATATAGGCTTAATATATATATATACTCCTTTCCCAAAAAACTATATATATCCTAACTTCGGTTTAAATAAAAACACAGGAAACAGCCCATTGTTATTCTATTCAGCTAAAACAATCACTCAGCAATTATATTTTGTGAAAAAAATTTATTTTGCAGAAAAGTTTTTTTTTAAAGGGGTAGGAACACAGTTTTCAACCTGTTTTTACCCTGGTAATGCAAAAACAATTGTGCAACATTGTTTTATTTTGCTGGAAAAGTTCTTGTGAAAGTTCAAAAATATAATTTGTCATACCGGAATGAGTGCTTAGTACAGGTAAACCATGTTGCATTTCCATATAGACGTAATACCCTTTTCCAAAAAAAACTTTATTGCAACTTTGGTTTAAAATGAAAAACACAGGAAACAGCCCATTGTTGCCCCGCCCAGCTAAAACAATCACTCAGCAATTTTATTTTGTAGAATAAGTTTTTATGACAGTAATAAAAGGTGTATATACCTTATAGCATTTAGCATAAGAATTATTTATTAAGAATTTTAGTGTAGCCAAACTTCATAGGATTATTTCACTTTTTAGTCAGATGTAAGTAAGTAGCTAGCTAGCTAGCCACAACTCAAACATAAAAATAAATGATTTTGGCTATGATAAAAAGCTCTTATATCAAACTGAATAAAGAACTTCATCAGAATAGCAATAGCTAAAGCCAGCTCAAAATCTACGTTTGTAGCCAAAACCTTAAAATTTGTTCGTTTAAGATTTATACATAATTTATACAAAACATATAAAAAGCACAATACAAAGCTTTTAGAAAACAAAAACGCTAAGAAAACGACCTACAAACCTTCAAAATGGTGACCATTATGTTAGATCGCCCACCAAGCACGTTGCCATCGCTAGAACTTTGTTGCACTTAACAAACAGAGCGAATCATAAAATGGTGTAGTCAAAGTTAACGATTTTTTAATTTGGTCTTTGTTTTTGATAACGCTTTTATGTTTAGAAAAATGTTAACCATAAATATTCTTGTGGCATGATCAAAGAAACCACCATTTTGCATTACAGATAGACAGACAGACGAATAAGGGTATTATCATATAGATTAAATAGAATTCTTTGATTTTAGGAGACAAGATTTCATTAAAAGCTTTTAAGCAACTTGCTTTTTTATTTGAGCCCTTTCTTGCGGTTGTCTGATCCTGTACAAAGCAAGTTGCTTCAGAGGTTACCAAATTAGTGACTGTACAGTTATACAGACAATTTCTGTTTATAGAAAAGTCAGATTGCTCACCGGATGACACTGGCAAAACGTTTTGAAGATCGAAAGCAGCAACATATATTGCCTTATCTGTTGAAGCACTTGTTATCTGTTGAAACCGACATGCAGATCCCAAGGGGTTGTCGGCAAAAATTTAAGAGGTCTGGGACAAGCAAACGAGTGTGATTTTGGCAAAAAAAATTATGTTAAATCAATTCACCTTTATAATATCTATGCCTTGATAAAGTTTGAATACACATCCCTTACAGGTGTAAAATTACTGATGACAGAAAATTCCAAAATTTGCTATTACTTAAATATGAAATCATAATTTATGCAGCATAATTAAATCTGAAATTGTTTAAATACAAATATCTTGAGAACGAAAAGAGCTTTTTAAAAAATTTAAAGACTTTTTAAAGGTTACCTCCCGCTAAAAATCAAGTTGAGCTCATATGAAAGATCTTTGAAAGTTGTCTAGAAATATTTTTATTTTTTTGAAAAATTTTTATCTGTTCTCGAGATATCTTAAAAGTAGCGCTAATTATGCGAAATTGTGACGTCATGAGTATGCATTGAGCATAATTATGGTAACTAAATAAAAAAAAATTATGTAAAATGTTCAAAACCCCTCAAAGTGAACGGCCAGAAAACATTTTTTACTCTATATGGCTTTTCAAAAATGTTAAATTAACACCCTTGCAGAGCATACACATGACATCATGCATAATTAGTGAATCTTCTTAGTCCAAATTCTAAAGAACCAATCCAGAATTTTAAAAAAAATATTCAAATTCCTAGACAACCTTTCAAGCTCTTTCATATGAGCTCAACTTGATTTTTCACGGGAGGTAACCTTTAACCAACTTTTTGAGCTCGATAATATAAGTCCAACATCATTTTATACCTTGTGATCCCTTTAACTATTTTTCCATCTTCAGTGACAAATAGTTCGTACATTTTAATGCTGCTTAAACAACTTGCCAAATACTATGCATTTGAGCCCTCACAGTTGTAGTGACTCTCCATGACAGGAAAACTCTCTCTATGCTTTTTCTTATTTTTACCATTAAGTTATCATTGTTATTTCTTGTTACTTGCACTCCTTCTTTTCTTTTTGCTTTGAAATTTCTGTTCTCACAACTTTAATATCATAAAAAAATAAGTAGTTACTGTCTGCCTTCTATTTGCCTTTTGTTTCTTGGCCGTTATTCTTTTTAGCTCTTTACATTGAGTACAATTAGCATTATATTGTCTCATTGAGTCTCCATTAACTTTCAAAGACCTTTTTTCTGATTTCTTCCAGCTGCTGAATTCCACAGGTCACACAGGTCACAGGTCAAAATATATATATATACCATATATTTTTAGCTTACTTTCAATATTTTTCACCATTCGACATGCGCAATCATTTTGGTAGCCCTTTTCAGAGATGCAACGCCATTAACACATCAACTTGATTAAATAAAACCTGCGTTTACATTAGACTAAAGGTTGGTATTTCAATGATGATGTAAAAAATTAAATTAAAAAACAATTGCCATCTTATCAGATACTTTCCACACCTATATGTGGTATGTGCAAAACCATTCTTTGAAGTGTTTGATAATTATGTCCTACAGCAACAACAGCATGGTCGAACATTCTGATACGGGAGATTTTTATTCACAACTTAAATAAAAGATTTGTAATAGTGATAGTAGCGAAGAAGGAGTGGGTAAAGGATACGTGAAGCATAAAAAGATTAACAGTGAAAGCGAAATGGTCAGCAGAGAGGTCAAGCAAGAATTTTGAATGGGTGAGAAGGATCCTGCTCTGTCAGTACCAATTGATATCCTTTCAAATCGTAGAGAATATTGAGTTTTTTCACCTGCACTGTCTTGAAAATTAGTAAAACAAAGGAAAACACTTATTTCCATATTCAAAAAAGTTGTGTAAAAAAGTTTACAATAATGTAACATTTTTAAAAACACTTGTAGACAATGAAGTGAAATGTAATCTCTGTCACACTTACAAAATGCATTGAAAGCAAAGTTCCGACTTCAGTTGTAAATGACAGTGGCGGTTCTCCTGACAGGTGTCAAAGATTGCAAAGAGTGTTCTCTGTATTGCCTATTTTGTAATGACGCTGCATCACGAAACTGGAAATGGCTAAAATTATTTGCCATGTCATAAATTGGAACATTTTGAAATTTTGACCTGTGACCTGTGCGACCTGTGGAATACATCAGGCGGTTTTAATCTGTGATTTTACTACTGAAATCTTTCTGCAATTTTTGCAGGATTACGTATGATTGACATGGATGTTGTTTCTTAGTGTTTTATAGCCTGTAAGGAATGTAGCCGAGACCAGTCTCCCTACATTCTGTCTTTTGTTAATTTATTTTGCATGTTCTTCATCGATCAGTTTATTGAACTTTTGCACATCTCTCTCACATTGTTTGTCAACATTAAAATCTTCCCACAATTCATCTCTTTGAATGTACACAGTTGACGAACTTTAGATATCCTGGTTTGGTTTGGTCATTGTGTATTTTATCAGTATGTTTTTAATAAGGGATATGATCTGTAAAGAAGGAAAATACATTAGACTATAAATTACTTTACTTTGAACCTTGATTAGGTACCTATAGACCCCTATTTCTGAGCTTTCTGAAATCTCTGGTTCAACTACTTCTGAGATCAAATCTAAAAATATTGCTTTTTATATGTGTGTGAAAGACTTTTCATCGTAACTTAATTTTCAAGTTTAACAGATGAAGTTGTATGATCAATCTTGAATTAACTCTCTAACTGATTGATGGGGGTTAGATTTTTCTACCCCCCATCAATCAGTTTTTCCTAGGGTACGTTTCTTCCTTGAACTGGAAATAGTCACTGTATCTGACTGCCCTTTTAGGGTTGTCAAAGTATGATGCCCCATGATCTATCTGATCTCCCATGATCTATCTGATCTCACACTGCATACTGAACTTGAAATGAACTCCAACTTTTAGTTTCCATAATGAATTAATTCTATATAAACATATATTACTGAAATAAGAAACTGCAAGAAATTGAATATAATAGTAATCAAAGCTAAAGTTGACACTCTGGTTCAAGCAATGTGATGTCATCAAGTCTTTATAATTTTGTGAAAGCTAAAAGTAAACAAAGATTTTTCAGTTCATATTTTTTTTCTCCTTTTTAAAGATTCTTATATTAAGTGAAATAATCAATGCATAATTACTTTAATTCAATGTTCACAGCATATGTCTTGATTACAAAGATTGTTGTGTGTTGGAGATATTTTAGATATACAGAGTGTGCTGTATACCAAAAATAACTATATAAATTTCTAGAAATCATTGGTCATCTGGTAAAAAGTTGAAAATTTGCTTCTTTTTTAAAATAATTTTTTATGTATGTTTTAGATAAGAAAATTTTTCAAAGTTGGTGAACATGTTTCTTCTTTTCACACATGAATGGAAAATACTCACCAAAACACTTTCACAAAAGTATTTCCAGAAATAAAGAAAACACGATCAATAATTTTGATGGAATTGTTGCTACAGTGGTGCTAGCTGTGGTAGTTGTAACGTTGGGTTTATTTGTCATTTGCTTGTATATGTATGTTAAAAGTCAGCATACTAAAAACCAGTATAGAAGAATTAGTTTAAGGCAGAAGCCCAGTCTTAAAATAACTTTGCCTAGTAGACAACAGACAATAGAAGAGAACCCATCTCTTGAACGAAAATGCTTTCCAACGCACCATGTTGAATTCGCTATTCCTCCCAAAACGCCGAACACACCAATGACTCCATACACACCTGTAAATAATGACAAGGAAGAGTTAAAGTATTTTTTTTCCCGCTCCATTTCTGCCCCAGCGGAGAAGGTTTTTGTTAGCAAAGATCGTAATGCAGATGGTTTGTGGAGAACTGCAGTAAAGAAAGCAGCCGCATCACAGTTTTTAACCACAAAGCCAAAGACTGAGAGCAAGATTTCGCATTGTGCCAGTGGAAAGATTAAACTATCACTGACATACAATCAACATGGATTAAAAGAACTATATATTAACGTGAGCAGATTAGTAAGGTGTATTTGCAAATGTGCCTTCCTGTCAAATACAGAGAGAAAAAAGCTATTAGTTTGATTTTTCAAAATAAGTATATCTTGGTCTTTGATTTACAAAGGTTTATGCAGACTATTTTCTTACCTCAAAATGAAAGTTTGCATCACTCATAGTACATGTTATTTAAACACAGTCAGTATATATATACGGGAAATCTTATTAATACACATGCACTTTATTCTCATTCCTATGGGCGTGGTTTGATTTAAATAATTTGAAAGTTGCAATTACTTGCAAAAATTCCCATTATGCGTACATTTAGGTGTGCGTGTTAGAGTATAAAAGGTATAAGTATATAAAAAGGTTGTTAGAGTGTGATGTAAATTAAAACACCCTAGAAAATAAAACCAATAGAATCTCGTATAAAATAGTGAAAAAATGGGAGTTGCTTCTTTTCTTTTTTTTACCTTTTTTGCAGCATGTATTCATAAATTCATGCCTGCAAATTTAAAGATATCTTGTAAATTCACATGCTTGGGTTGGGCCAAATAATTTGTGCAAACATTATTTTGCACCTGCATCTATACGTATTATTTTTCAGCTGCTGGAATGTATTGATTTGCCATTGTCAAAGGAGACTGGTATAACTGCTCCCTTCGTGAAAGTTTATCTGTATCCACAAACTGCCCATACCTTACAAGATGCAAACAAGATTGGATTCCGCGTTGCCATATTAAATTATCCTTCAGAACACTCCTGTTCTTTCACTGGCTGTCCAATAGATAAATTATGTGGTGCTGCTTTAAAGTTTGTCATCTTGGATTATGACAGGTTTTCCAGAAGTGAATTTGTAGCAGATTGTGTTTTATTGTTGGATGAGGTATCTTTAGAAGGTGAAATTATTAGCAAGCATTTGAGTGTCAGAAAAACGCAACCGGTAAGCTCTGGAAAAACATTCTTCAAATAATGTCTCAGTCAATATAGTTCGCAATTTTATGCAGATTAACATACTAAAAGTCTCACTCCACAACCGTTGTAGAAATTGCTTTATGGCATTCCGATATTCATGGCGAAATGGCATCACGACCGATTTTAACATTTTTTTGATCATCTTGGCCAATTTTAAAGTAAAATATAACGCCTTTTGTTTCTTGTTTCTCTCCAATCATTTCACAATAAATCTAATTTAAATAAGTACAGAACCTCTCATTCAGTCATTTTGATAGCAACTTCGAAGTGAGGCTTTTAGTATGTTATTTGCTCCTAATGGTGCCAGATATGTAAGAATTTAAATTTATTCCGGATTGACCATTATTTTTAATCCATTAGACTGGACTATAAGGGGAAATGTAGATATAATGCCAAGCAGGGCGGTTGGCTGGACTATATACTGAATAATAAATCAGATAACTGATCAATAAATTTGATCATGACAAAACAGATTTAATTTAGGATAAAGATGTCGGAAGTCTGTTAGTGTCTTTGTGCTACCAACCGAGTGGTTCTCGTATATGCATAACTGTGTTAAAGGCTAGTGGTCTCCCTGAAAACATGGGTGGTCATTTTCCAGGTATAAGTTGTTTGAATTTATTCTGACCTCTGAAACGGATAACAGATTGTTATTTACTGATAATTTAATGTTTTAGATTACTTTGTGAAGATCAGTTTAATGTATAATGGCGTTGTACTTGACAAAAGAAGAACAAGAATCATAAAAAAGACAGCTTGTCCAGTGTTCAATGAGAGAGTTGTGTTTCCAGTAGATTCATATGCCACAATTAACTCCCTTATTTTTCTTTTTGAAGTCATCCGAAACGACTCTAAACTGAAACAAGAGAAAATAGCAAATGTTATTTTAGCCAATCATTGTCGACAACGGCAAGTGACTCCCCATGAGATTCAACACTTTAATGAAATGATTTCTTCACCACAAAGACAAATTGCAGAATGGCATAAACTTGTAATCTAGAATACTTCATTGACTATATGGACTATATTTTTGTTCGTTTCTGTTTTTTAATAAGAACAAGAATTTCTTTCAAGTTTCTAAATGGTTTTTAAAACAAGTTTCCAGTGAGTGCTAGTTGCAGTCGTCTAAAAGCAGCTGTACTGTTAATAGAACTACAATTTAAAATTAGAAATACTAATATCTACTGTTTAGGTAGATATTAGTATTTTTGTATCTATCAAAAATATTAACAAAAGTTTCGTGGTTGCCATGATTCTAAAATTTTAGTCAAGCTTTTTTTCCGCGAAAGTTTCTGCACTTAAAATGCCTAATTTCTTTACATAGTTGGAAATCAGAAACAGGAGGAAAATAATTGGCAGACTTTTTATACTTAATCATTTCATATCTGATTTGAAAATTTTGTGATTTATATACAATTCGCGTTAAAACTTTTTCTCCTTACTTCTTGTTATAGATACACGATTGTGATTCTTTATAGGATTTTAAGTTGTTTTACGAAATATATTTGTATAACAAATTATTTTTAACAGAATTTTTTTTCTTTCGTAATCAATTTTTGAAAATTAAATGCAATTTTTTGCTGTATATTTGTTTTTTAAAATTTTGGATTTTTTTGTAAGAAATTTCGTGTTTTTTTTTTCACAGTTTGTGTACTGTAATGCGTGGTTTAACGACTGAATGTGAATTCAATTTATTCTGCTAACGTGGTTACTTGTTTAAAAGCAGCTTAAATTCAAGAGGATACTGAAGCGATATATTCAGAAATCATCAGTTTCCTGCTTAGTTGTGATGTTGTGGTTGCATTTAGTAAGAAAGGTTAAGAATGTGGAATCAGAATTTGCAATTTTAACTTTAAACACAAAGAACCGTTCTGTCTTAAAAAATATAGGTTATAGAAGGACGATAGCAGGAAGTTGTTCTTAATTAATTTAAAACTGGACTTATCTACAAGGTCACATGGAAGCGAATTTCTTCATACCTTTCTTATCAGAATTAAATACTGTCACTACAATTCCAACTTTTTTAGAAAATATAAATACAAGATACGTGAAGTAAAATGATTAGAAATCCATGGAAATTTTCTGTGAGTGATTTACTTACATTCTACTTTCCGAAAAAAAACAACAACTTAAAGTTATAAGTCTAAACTCGTTAAGTCGTATTATATATCCAATTTCTATTTTTCAGAGAACACTAGTAGCAAGTATTTCTCGTTATCATCGCAATGCATCCACTTTGGTTGTTATCGAGCATTCGGATGCTGAGATAACTCCTGCGACATTGCACTCGATAACAGCTGCAAATCAATTGGGAGGCAATGTAACTTGCCTGGTAGCAGGGGTTAATTGTGCACCTGTAAGTTACTTTCTTTATTCATTTGCAAAGCCAAGGAATATAAAGAAGAATGTTGTCTTTACAACAAAATGGTGTATTTGCGTTGAATTCTTTTCTAATGTTAGGCTGCATCTGAATTATCAAAAATTAAAGGGGTTTCTAAAATACTCATCGCTCAAAATGATTGCTATAAAGGGTACCTACCAGGTATGAGCTATGATTTCTAGTAGTACTGAAAAAGCTTACTAATCCGTCCTTCTTGATAATTTCTGATGTTTCATGTCTAGAGCCCTTATCAAACTTGGTCCTAGATGTTCAAAAAAAGTTAAACTTTACTCATATCCTTGCTACTGCTACTTCTTTTGGAAAGGTAAGCTTATACTCTAAACTTCTATAGTAAACACTTTAGTTGTTAAAGTTGTATGTGATAATTTTTGTTTCAAAAAAATTGATGAAATCGAAAATAACAGTCATCACTATGCTTTTTCGATTAAGTAACTGACACCAAATTCTGATATCCATTTAATTCTCTCTAGAACCTTTTTCCCAGAGTTGCAGCCAAACTTGATGTTGCACCCTTATCAGACATCTCGGAGATAAAAGACGAGCAAACGTTCGTCAGAACAATTTATGCAGGTTCAGTTGTTAAAGACATGTTTTTTGCGTTAACTGAGTCGTACGTGTCATCTAACAATTTTTTTCTTGCTCTATTTAGGTAATGCTGTCACAACAATCAAATCAAATGATTCTGTGAAAGTAATGACTGTCAGAGCAACAGCTTTCGATGCCGCCGAATCTTCGACCGAATGTGCACCTACTGAAAACTGTAAGAACTTAATTCCGTACTAGTATGTTTGCAAAGTTTTATTTTGTGGGTTTAGTTTTTAGTTTCTTCTGATTTAATATGGTTGTTTAGATGAAACGGCTGCAGTAAAGGAAGAAAAATCAGTGTGGGAAAGTCAAGAATTGAGTGTTAGCGATCGTCCCGAACTTACCAGTGCAAAAATTGTTGTGTCTGGAGGTAGTACAGAACTGTTAACGTATCACGCTTGTTAAAAACGTACACTGAGAGCGCTCTTACATAATGTAGATTTTGTGATGGAGTTTCTACTTCTTTTTTTAAGGTCGCGGCTTAAAAAGTGGAGAGAATTTTGAATTATTGTACAAGATGGCTGACAAGCTGAATGCTGCAGGTTTTTTTAGCAGTTTTTTTTATAAAATTGCTAGCATACAGTGTTTATGACATCTCATTCTGATGTAAACATTTATGTCGACGAACGCCCTTTAAACAATTTTTTTCTTATACTAATATCTTGTATTATATGTCCAGCCTTTTTGAGATAAGTTTCTTGTCCTTAATAGCATATTTACACGGAACCGCTGAACCATTCCCCATTTTGTTTTGTCTTTTTTCACAAACAATAGCTCTTATCCCTCCCTTAAGTTTAATATATGGGAGCGTTTTCCAAATTGAAAGTTTCAAAATCGCCAAAATTTCAGATAAAATCCCATGGGCTTTTATGCTGGGAATAGGTACTACGATATCCGCAAATGTCGTCATATGGTCTGAATTTGTTTTTTAGTGGGCGCATCACGTGCTGCTGTTGATGCGGGATATGTTCCCAATGACATGCAAGTTGGTCAGACAGGCAAAATGGTTGCTCCAGACCTATATATTGCCGTCGCTATATCGGGTGCTATTCAGCATTTAGCTGGTATGAAAGATAGTAAAGTATGTCTCATTCTTGAATTCATCTTTTTTTTTCTAAAATAAGAAAGTGTAGTACCTATACTCCTTTTTTTAGACTATAGTTGCTATTAACAAAGATGCCGAAGCTCCAATTTTTCAAGGTATTTAAAATATCATCACTACCCTGCGCAAATTAGTTCTTCCCTTCCGCGGTAAATAAATGACCCTCTCAAAAATCCTCGGGTGATTATACGAATATTGTAAGTGCAAGGTAGCACTTAGGTTTGACCAAAAAACAATGTTATATATGTAAATCTATTTACGTTCTAAAAATACATGTTGATATGCGCCACATGTTAGGAGAATGTTACCTCTGTTCATTTCTTTTCATCAATAAAGTGTGGATAAGTAATTCTTTTTAAATTGAAAACAACATAAAAATGAATAGAATTATGTCTCTTCAAAAAGGGATGTGTCTCCTTCCCTTTTCCATCCTCCTAGGTTTTACTCTTGTTGTTGTGCAACTGCTCCTTCTTGTTGTTGTGCAACTGCTCCTTTTTTAGTGGCAGATTATGGACTAGTAGCCGATCTATTTAAGGTAAGCACGTCTTTTTCATTCATCTATAGTATAATTTCCCAACTTTCCGTCAATGAGTGAAAATGGTAGGTATTCCTTTAATTTTTCAAACACACGGGGGTATTAAAACAAAAACTTTATTATTTTCTAGTAGCGGATCTAGGGTATGTCAAGCCAGTCGGGTGGACGTACTCATTACTTTGTCAAAAGCCTTACTGTTGCAATTTCAAAATTTCGTGTCCCCCGTATTTATTTTTAACCAATCAAATGCGTTTGTATAAGGCAACATAAAGCTAAATTCACAGTGTAAACGCAGTTCCTTGCGGCGCGGCACGTTGCCACATGACCTTTGCGTTTTTTTGTTCACATTAAGTTATATTTTTGTATACAATAGAAAAAAACAGGTAATTCCAGAATAACAATGAAAAAATGCTTATTTCAGCATGCGGCAACGCAAAACGCTGCGGCTAATTTGGATTTGATTCATTATTGCCGCAGCGTTTTGCGGCAAACCGGAAGTGAGAAAATGTCCGGCTATTATATATGGTGAAAAGGCGCGGCGATGCAAATCTTTTTTTTTTCAGTGTGAATTTAGCATAAACCAAAACATTCATAACATACAAGACAACAATATGGCGGAAAGTCAACACGTGTAAGCAAAGCAAAAGCTTTCTCACGAAGAAAAAACGAATGTTATCAATTTTTACAAAGACAACAAAGCACGCGTTGATCGTTTTTTCTTTGCTCTTGTTCTTCTTAATCAAGAAAAAGTACTACAGATTCTATTATTACATTTTTACTTATTGCGACGACCATCGTAAGGACTGTCTCACATGCATTCACATGTTTTGGTTTTATGAACTTTGTTTCATGTGCTAGAACCCATGCGACACCGAAACAAATTAACATGCGATAGCAACAAAAATTTTTTTGTTGCAATCGTATAAAAATTTGTTTCCGTGTCGCCGAAGCTTTACATAGGTTTCATGTTGGTTGTTTGTATGTTTGAAGCACATCAGAAATAGACCACCATGCCATGTATATACCTAATGTACATTTTATTTTTATGCTGAAGTGACGTTTTATTTCATGTGCACCCCCACGCCATCCCAAAACATCTTAAAAATAGGGCCCCTCAGGGGATGTCTTAAATGTATGGTCCCTATAGCCTGATTCACACTTGCTTGCGTCTGCGTCGTGAAGTATGCATGCGAGTAGCAGCTTCTTTAAGAGGAACGCAACAGTGAAGCAAGAAAAACGCAAGCCGTTCACACTTACACAAAAAACTTAAGCAATATGGATGGTGAAGAAGCACTGATTCTGATTTTTATTTACTTTTTTTCTCTCCCACATCTGTTTCTTATGTTTCGGAACGATTTTTCAGCGTTACTGGCTAAAAAAAAAGTACATCAACATTATTGGAATATGCTTTGTACTTTACATATCTCTATAATAGATTCAACATTCAATTTTTTTGAGAAATCTTATGAATGCTAAAAATTAAGTATTTTTTAAAAAAAATTGTTTACATACCATCTAACAAGTTTGCTTCTTTGGCTACATCCTCCCAAGCAAGTTTTTTCTTGTTTTTATCTTTAAAACTTTTGTCTTATTTATGATTTAACACGGGTATTTTTAACTGCTTCACTCAATTTTTGCTCTTTTTCAGTTGCGATAATTTTGACTTTATTCACTCCCGTCAGTGAAATGATTTTTTTTTCAATTTTTTTTCTCGAAAAATCTCTTTGCGTTTCTTGCGCACATTGCGTTTGTGTGTTCACATTATAAAAATATGCCGCAAGAGTGAAGCAAGAGCAACGCAACGACGCAAGATATAAAAAAAATTTGATATTCTTGCGTCGTTGCGTCGCTCTTGCATCACTTACTTCATTCATGTTCACACAGTGCGCAAGATTGACGCAGACGCAACGCAGACGCAAGTAAGTGTGAATCAGGCTTATCCTGTGTCTCTAGTTACCGAGTGTACCTTATATATCAAATATGTGTAAAAATACAATAACTAAGCTTACTTATAGTTGACGTATTTTGTAAGGGGTTTCTTACCCCATGTATTTTTTCCAAGTGAGAGAACAAGGGCAGCAGTTTTTAAAGCTCATAAATCACACATTTGTGGTTTTAGAATTAGCGTACTAATTTAATTTTTTTTATCGTGGTGGAGCAAGTAGGACTTTAGACCCCTTATTCTTAATATTAAAATGTAAGGGCTCTTCCAAGCAATTCACAGCTTTTCTTGTGATGTTCTTCTTCTATGTTTTCGTCACATTTTCAGCCTCTGCCCAAGGTCGTATTTTGAAAAAAAAAACTACTTAGAATTCCAAAATATGTCAAATAATAGTAATTGAAAAGTTGCACTACATGATGTTGACAACAGGGGTGGTTATATCCCAATTCTGAAATTTTGTATTAAAAGAGTTAATGAAATTTTCTAGTGATTTTGCTCGGTGAAAAAAATTTTTTTTCAGGGAGGACCACTTCATAAAGCATGTTTGTTTTCTCCCATTCAATTTAAAAACAAAAATCAACAATGTAAAAATTTTTGAGACCAAAAACGAAAACCGTAACAAGTTGAGCATCAAGCATATTGGAAGAACCGTAGTGGATATAAGTATATAGAGGTGGTGGAAGTGTGACAAAAATTATGATTATTTATTGATATTAAGTGTGTATTTATGGCAACTGTAATGCTTGCCAACATTATAGACAACAAACATCTTGTTTCTTACTCATTTAAAAAGTTACATCTTTTACTGAAGATAAGTTAAAAATATATTAGTTTATTTTTTATGCAATGCTTTCTTTTTGCGTTTCATTGATATTTTTAATATAATCCCTTTCTTTTGTTTCCTCATGTGCCTGTAATACTATCAAACCGCCCGTTTTCAAATATTTCTTTTTTGTACGCTAAGTGTATTTTCTAAATGTGAAAGCGCGATCAAACACAACACAGATAAGTTTGTTTTCTTACCACGAACTTGTTTCGAAATTTCCAGCAGTACACAAACTTGGACAGAAGGAAGCATATCTATTTGTATGCATATAAGAAAATGCATCTTCCAGAAGATATTACTATTTGATTAATTGACTTGCCTTGAATTGTTCCAGTGTCATTCGGCTTGGTTGCCGCTGTTGTTGCTTTAAATAAATCTATGTTTCCCAAGTATGTTTTAAACTGCGTATATTACTTTGATCAAATAATAAATATGGCAGGGGAAGCTTTTTCCAGTATGCCTTTCACCTATACGCAAGCTTCGAATTTTTTATTTTTGAACACTTTTAACTTATTATTGTTGTTCGGTCCCAGACCATCGGTAAAGCCAAATCTTCAAGGCAAAACAGCAGCTTGTTTACCAAGAAAACACAACATTCTAAGAACTAAGTCATATTTTTCGTGATTTTTTGAATTAGTTGATCAAATTTAAAAAATAAGTTTTGGGTTAACCTTTGCGTAACCTGACGCTCAATGTGGGGAAGGCTTTATCGCTGTAAAGGCCGAGGCAAACCAGTCCAACATTTTATCCAATACGCTTCTCCCATGCTGGATGAAATGTTGGATGAAAAATTTCATGTTAGATGAGGTAAGATGTTAGGTTTGTGGGCACTTCTTTCATCCAACGTTTGAAAGTTTGATCGTTCATTCATTCTTTAAAAACGAAATGGCGGATGACAAGAGGTATGTAGTCCTCGTTGTGTTACTGAATGAGCTTCTTGATTCACATGACGAAAAGCCAACACGTGGTAAAACAAGAGGGTGCCTAAAGAGAAGAGGGCAAAATAAATATTTTATTAATATCATAAAGGAATTAAGAATCGAAGACAGGCTCGGTTTCAGGAAAAAGTTTAGAATGCCCGTAATTGCAAATGAGAATGTTTTTTATTGACGCATTCGAATTGTAAACATTCCATTGACAAATTCAAATGTTTTCGAACGACGTTTCAAATGTTTTAACATTCGAAATACACAGAGTTGGTAGATGTTGGACATAACATACCACCAAACCAATCCAACATGAACAAGAAGCCCTGCGGCTTAAAGATTTCCGCCATTAGCAATAATCTGAAAAAGTACTGAACTTTGAAGAGGACTGAGTAATATGGGGGAACAAAATCATTGAATATTCTAAAATTTTAAAATTCAATTTTTGATTATTATTGTAACTGTAAATCATAGCTAACTTAGCTTACATAAACTTCATTTCTCTATAAGAACAATTTTAAAAGAAAAATAATAAACGTGAAAATTGATGAACAATAAAACAAAATGAAAACAACTTGGAAAATATCTTTTAAGGTGGCAGCAATTTTTTTTTTACATAATCAGTTACGAAAGGTTATTTTCAGACTACATACATATTCTTATTTTTTCTTTTATAATTTGTCACGATTTTATAGCTATAATACATTATCTTTCACCAAAAATATTCAGCCTCATCAATTCCTCTTTAAATTAAAATTCATGAATAATTAATTAGTTCTGCTGAATATAGCTTTAGTCCATGTGCTTGCAAAATTGTACAGAAGGAAATGACGTAATTATTAAAGGGAAACGTTAATAACATCAAAGATGGCGCATTATAAGACGATCTTCATTATGCTACACTGCACGAGCTTTAACTTTCGATAGCATATAAACTTTAAAATAAAGTATTGTTCATTGGATAATAAAACAATGTTGCACGTTAGGATTCTTATTGGCTGAAAACTAATTTTAGCCTCGTTCTCAGAAAAAACTCTGTCAAAACGAGGATTAAGGCTTTAGCCTGGATGAGTTTCGGGCGTCCAGCCTAGCTGCGCTGTCTCTATCTATCTATCTCCTCAGGCGATTTTAAAGATTTCGCCTTCGCTGGCGGAAATCAAAAATGACGCATTTCAATCAGCGACTTTCTTTGATCTTGCCGAAATTTTTGGATGAAATGTTTGACAGCGATCAAACCTCATCCAACATCATCAAACACAATTTTTTTCTTCTTTCTTGAAATTTTCAAAAAATTTAAAATGCGCAAACGATACAACATTTAATCCAACATCACAAAAAATGAATTTTGGATGGCCTAAAGCGCTCGCCGGTTTTGTAACATACCGTATAAAGTCCCTAACCCGGTTGTTCAACATGGTCCACATGGACAAGCGCTCAACTTCGCGTTCAACGCGGACGCCGGGCCTCCCGGCTACTAGTTTTAAAATACATGTATTTTTTGTTTGTTTATTTTTAACATTACTTTTAAATGTACTGAACCTTGTAATTTTGCTTCTTTTAGGTTGTTCCCGAAATCACAGAAAAGTTGTAATGGTTGAAAATGTATTTTAATATAATGTTTTTTGGTTTCTTTTGATATAAATAAAAACAAGAAAGACGTTCGCCTTAAACCATCTGCGGAGACTTCTAACAACTGAAATGCCTTCAGCAATGAAATTGTTGTCCATGCGATCTAAGCAAAAATTTGCTGGAGAAGAATCAGGTTGATGCTGTATCACATCCTCTTCCCAATAACTTATGGTCAAAAGAAGGTCTGTACTACGGCGTCCCAAGTCGTTTTTCTTAGCGTCAGGTCCTTAGAACACGGCTAACTACGTGCACAGTCTTCCAAACGCTGTAATATGGCCTTTGCTGCCTCATCAAGGTCCTGCACATAAATCACGTTGTTCCAGGCGCCCAGACAGTTGGTCATCGGTCTTGTCCTTCCAGTCCTTATGGACTACAATGTCCAAAGTTGTTTTCCTTAGCGCCAGGCCCTTACGACACAGCTAACTACGTGCACAGGCCTCCAAAGACTGAAATATGTCTTTTAGAGCCTAATAAAGGCTATGTGGTTTTAGGCGATCAGACACGTGGCCATTGGTCTAGTCCCTTCTCAATCTCAATGAACTACGACGTCCAAAGCTTTTTTTAACCAGAGGCTCTTACAACACCGCTAGCTACGTCCACACTGACATGTAAAGGATGGATTATGGCTTTTTAGAGCCTAATAAGGGCCATGCACGTACGCCACGTGTTTCCACGCTAACAGGCAAGTGACCTTCGGTCTTGTCCTACTATCAGTCTCACTGGACTCTAACTATGACCACAAGCCTGTGCACGTGTT
Organism: Hydractinia echinata; assembly: GCA_030067915.1. Lineage (NCBI taxonomy): Eukaryota > Metazoa > Cnidaria > Hydrozoa > Anthoathecata > Hydractiniidae > Hydractinia > Hydractinia echinata. Next base: position 85,709 of record JASGCC010000267.1, read on the forward strand.
AGCGGTGTTCTTCGCGCCCGGGGTTTAGGAAAATGACTTAGGACGTGTTAGTCTATTGAGACAGGAAGGACTACACCAATGACTACCGGTCTGGGAACGTTGAACCACGTGATATAAGTATAGGGTCGTATTAGGCTGGAAAAGGCCATATTACAACCTTCGGAGGCGTGTGCACGTAGTTAGCGGTGTTCTATGCGCCTATGATTTAGGAAAACGACTTGGAACGTCGTAGTCTATTGAGACTAGAAGAAATAGAGCAATGGCCACCGGCCTGGGCACGTGGAACTACGTGATTTACGTGTAGGACCATTATTATGCTGCAAAAGGCAATATTGCAGCCTTTGGAGGCCTGTGCACGAAGTTAATGGTGTTCTTCGCTCCTGGGCTTCTGAAAACAACTGGGGACGTCGTAGTTCATTGAGACTGGAAGGACTAGACTGATGGCCAACTGTCTGGGCGCACGGAACAACGTGATTTACGTGTGTGGTTCTCATTAATCTCCAAAAGACTATATTACAGCTTCTGGAGGCCTATGCACGTAGTTAACGGTCTTCTACGCGTCTGCCGTTAAGTAAAATGATTTGGGACGTCGTAGTCTATTGAGACGGAAGGACTAAACCAATGGCAACCGGCCTGGGTCTTATACGTATATCACGTGGTTTTACGCACCCACCTCGTTGACATTGGTCTAGTCTTTTCTGTCTGAATAGACTGCGACGTCCCCAGTCGTTTTCCTGAAGCCCAGGCGCGAAGAACACCATTAACTTCGTGCACAGGCCTCCGAAGGCTGCAGTATGGCCTTTTGCGGCTTAATAAAGGCACTACACGTAAAGCACGTAGTTCCACGTGTCTTGACAGATGGCTATCTGTCTAGTCCTTTCAGTCTCAATAATGGCGATGTCCCAAGTCGTTTTCCCTAGCGCCAGGCCTGTAGAACACTGCTAGGTACATGCAGAGGCTTCCAAAAGCTGTATAATGGCTTTTTGCAGGTTAATAAAGGCCCTACACGTTATTTACGTGGTTCCACGCGGCCAGACCGGTTGCCATTGGTCTAGTCCTTCCAATCTCAATGGACAACGATGTTTCTAGTCGTTTTCTTTGACGCCAGGCCCGTAGAACACTTTTAACTACGTGCACAGGCCTCCAAAGGCTCTAATATAGGCTTTTGAAGCCTAATAACCTAAATCACGTAAATTAATAGCCGTATTTATTTTGATATTAAAAAATAAAGACAAAAACAAAAAATTAAAGTGTCGAAAAATGTAAGAATATCTTTTATGGTAAAATTTCCTGATAAATTAGTAAATTACCATTCATTCGGAAATTAAAAAGGGACACTACAAATTAAGAAGAAGTTAGCAGAGGAGAGATTGGTAGTTCCATATTTAATATTTCATTTACGGACAACAACAAAATATTATGTTTCTTGGTCTCACATATCACAAACTGTGTTAACGTCATTTCCTGAAATTACAAGCACTTGCGCACACGTTCATATGAAATGTGTGGATGTTTTACGATATGAAATATTTCATTGTCCAAAGATTCAACCCCACCTTTTCCTAACTTCGGATTATTATAATAACGATTTTCGATTTCTCTAACGAAAAAATATCCTAATCCCCTTTTCAGGCCTTTTCATGCGCCAACCATATACAGTCGACTCTCTCTAATTCGAACCTCCTTAATTCGATTAAATTCAAAATCACCGTCAAATTTCCTTAAGAAACTTTTATAAGCAAACCTCCATAATTCGATACTCTCTAATTCGATAAACTCTCTAATTCGATCTAGATTTTAGGTCCACCATATGGAGAAATTTTCTCTCTAATTCGATTACTTCAGTGTAAAAAGATCCTAACCGCAGTTTCGAACCATATTTCTAATTTCTAATTTTCATTCATTTTGGAAACGTTGTAATGCAACCTCGTTCCCAGGGCATTTTGCCTTGTTGATGAAGTTGATAGCGGCGAAAAGGCCCTGGAACAGGCTGGTCACATGATCGCTTATAATTTATTATAATTATAACCGAAAATTAATTTATCAACAGTTTTGCCCTGTCAAGCTAAGCCTGATCAATAGAGTAAAGTCAGTAATATTCTGACAATTTTGCTTTCATTGACAAAAAAGTTTCTTTGATGTTGTGTTTTTTTCGCCCGCCATTTCTAAATCTTGCTTTTAAGGCGTGCGTCACATTTGCATCTCATTATCTTTGGAATTTCAAAAATGCCCAGTATATCTGGGCATTTTTGTATCACGTGACCAGTCCAGGGTCATTGTTGGCCACTCCGTAATAACGGCTCAGGGGCCACAAGACCCTGGGGACGAGGTTGGATGTAATGCATTAAAAGATGTAAATAGGGTCGTTGATTTAGATAAAATGCTGAATAAAAAACAGTCAGGTATGATGACTATTTCCGGAGATCTTAAAAGATAAGGCCCGTGGAAAAGAACCACTTAGGCAGAAGAACAATTGAAAAGATCTGTCATTTGAAATTTTGATGACATCAGCAAATATTTATTTGCAAAAAGTATTTAATATTCGTACTGCACTGTTTATATTAAAAGTGTATGTCTTATTCCTTTTTTGCAAGTTTACAAGATTTCCCTCTATATTTCGATTTTTTCTACTTTGCCGCCTAAAAATACGAATTAGAGAGACTCTTCCTAATTAGATTCTCTCTCTAATTCGATAAAAATTTTATCCCCTGGAAAATCGAATAGAAGAGAGAGTCTACTGTACCAAAAAGTAACAACAAAAACCCTAGGGGCAAGATTTGTTTTTACTGATATTTTACAGTAAAAAATGTGGTGTCAGTCACACGATAAAGTTAAAAAATGGTCGGGGTGCCAATCTTGTTCCCCAGCGCCCGTTGTCTCTTTTTTCTATCGGGCAGGCGCTGGGGACACTGACTTTTACACACAATATGCGTTTTTTCTGAAGAACATTTAATGCTGAAAATTTTTAAAAATAACTTGAACGTGGAAAAGAAACTTTACACCCTTTTTGCATAAAGAAAAATTAAAAATAAATTTACAGCCTAAAAAAAGCTACTTTTTAAGGAAATGCAAGACTATTTCCCCCTACTACTACTTTGTTTCCATTCACTTTCGTTTTCTTTTGTTTACTTTTATAAGCGCCATCTTTAAACCTTAGGACATGCGCATTATAATGCTTCAAAATGCAGAAAGATTTAGTTCGGTAGCCATCTTTTCAAAATAAAGTATTTTTGAATGGAAAAAAATATTATTTGCCAAAACATCAACAACGCATTGCTCACCACATGGCTTACTCTGAAGTAAGTTTATACACATCGTAGGCATAATGAATTTCCCTGCAAAATTTACTTAATGTATAACAGCTAACGCTACCTAACATGCTAGCTAACATTTTTGCTTTTAATTTTTTTTAATATTTTGTATATGCTCTCTCTCTGGCACAAGCATCTTTTTTAGTAATATTTCTCTTTTGAGTCTGACAATATTTTATTCAGGGCTGTAGTTATAGTCAACCTTACCAATTGTGGTGGGAATTTAAAAACACTTCTACAAGTTATCTAAGGGTCTAGAGCTACCTGACTTTTTAGCTATACATAGATGAATTCTGTTGTTTACATTTTCAGCGGTAAGCTCTTTCGGCTTTGGCATTTGCGTGGCAAGAAAAAAGATGGGGGCGCTAGGTGAAGCAAAGTAATTATCACTTCATTTCTTCACACAAAGGCATTCTTATGACTTTTATGAATTCAAATAAATCAGAAGGCATCAACCTACACTCGATAATAGTTTATAGCCCCAACGATGTCCCCGTTAGAAGAAATCCACAGTAAAAGACCTTTCTTCACCAAATCCTAGCATCTTTTTTCCTGCCACGCAAATGCCAGAGCCAAGGAGCTTACCGCTACAAAGTAAACAAATGACGTCATGCTGGAATTCATCTATACCTTCTGGGATGTTGGATGTATCCCTTTTGGTTGGTCACTGCCTTTTCTAGGAAATATGTAATGTTTCTCAAACATTGGTCAAGTGGCTAACACAATATATAAAAGACAGACAAAAATTCTATCAGTTAAACAATAGGTAGCTAGTCTTGATAGCCAGCTAATAGTCAGGATTTATTAACCCTCTTTTACCGTCATAAATTTAAGGTTGAATATTCCAGGGCACACCCAATTTTTCTGAAGTGGATAAAACATTTGGCCTCAAACCTAGAAATTGTTTTATTTAGACCCTGGCTAACTTATTTCAATGAGAATTTCTTATAATGGTTTCTGCACTTGTATCTTGTCAAAATTAATGTACTATCAAAAATGGCTTATCACTGCCTATGAAATTGCCTAAATTCATAAACTCGGAAACTATGATGATAGGTCAAAAAAATTCCATCAAACCGATCTAAAGCCATATATATAATGTAATGTAATGTAATATATATATTATATAATATTTACATCAATGAAAACTTATGTCCGGCCTACTACAAGCTCTGGTCAACTTGTCGCAATTTATTCAAGGAAAGTAAGATATATTCCTTTTGGACGATGATCAAAATCAATGAGAACAGTAAAACAAAAACACTGCTTCATAATAATGACATTGAAAAAAATATTTCGTAACAACTAATCATCCATAACACTGTGAGGAACAATTGGGATTTAGAAAAACATTTTCAACCACTCATGCTCTTCTTAACATTTCACAAAAAATTATGGATGCGTTAGACAAAGGTGAATATGCCTGTGGTGTTTTTATTGACCTGCAAAAGGCATTCGATACGTGGACCATGAAATTCTCTTAAAAAAATTATATCACTATGGCATACATGGTATTCCTCTTTCACTTCTCCTATCATATCTTACTGACAGGGCCCAATTTGTTTCAATAATATAAAATCACTTTCTAGATCCATCAGACATGGGGTCCCACAAGGTTCTGTTCTTGGTTTGCTGATGACACACATTAACAAATCTCCCAAACAACTTGCCAAACACGTCAAACATTGATCTGAAGCTCCTCTGCCACTGGCTTAGTGCAAACAAAATATCCCTAAATAAAGCCAAAACTGAATACATAATTAAAAGCAACAACAAACCTCTTTCATATGACATCAAGATCACCCACCATGGTACTAGGTTTTTTCTCAGTAATTGTGTGAAATATCTTGGTATATTAATTGACTCTGATTTAAGCTGGAAATCTCAGGTTAACAACACTGTGATTATGCTGAAGAGAGCCAATGGAGCCTTAGCCAAACTTCGTCATTTCGTGCCCCACAGTGTGTTTCTCAGAGTTTACTATGCTATTTTTTATTCCCGTCGACAATATTGTTGCCAAGTATGGGGACAAAAAGGCACTCTTATGCAACGTGTCAATATTTTCCAAAACCACTCAGTAAGACTTATATCGTTTGTTGTCCTGAGAGATAGAACTTGGATTAGCCCCTTATATCGCAACTTAGGACTTCTTAAATTTTCTGTTCTAGTCATCCCTTTTTGTCCATAATCCCACTCATAACAAATTACCTATTAGTCTTACAAATACATTTGCGATTGATTTCTATCGTGTGCACCAAACTCGGGCAGGTAGATGTGGTTTAATTAATTTACCCCTAGTCAGGTCAACTATTTATGGTTTAAAATCTATTCGCTTTCACTCTGTAAAAGACTGAGACTCCTTAAATCAACTTTCGAGATACGGCCAATTCTCATCAAGCATTTCATTGACAACTACTGATACCATTGCGTTTTAAAATTGCATCCTCTCCTGTATTTCCCGGCCATACTTCTGTGATTCGAATTTACAACAAATTTTCCTATAACAATTTTTCATTTTCTCCCCTTTTTTTCTTTCTTTTTCCTTACATGTCTTGTGATGTCCCTGTGTCTGCCTTTTTAGTTTGTATTTGTCCATCTTTCTTTTTAGGGTGGTCGGCACCTCTGCTTAAGCTTATGCTTTGTGCCTATCTCCTGTCACTAGTAGATGCAACAATAAGTGTAACACCTTAAACAATTTATAACATTGTAATTTTTACTACTTGACAAATAAATTTTCTTCTTACTTACCATATTATACCAAGTTTTCAGTAATTATTTCAATTTTTACAGAAGTTTATGCACATTTTTTAAGATTTAATTATGCTGCATAAATTATGATGTCATATTTCAGGAATAGCAAATTTTGACATTTTTTGTCATCAGTAATTTTAGACCTGTTACATTCAAACTTTATCAATGCATAGATATTATAAAGGTGAATTGATAAACATAATTTTTTGCCAAAATAACACCCATTTGCTCGTCCCAGGTCTCTTAATTTTTTGCCAATGACCCCATAACTGGGGATTTGCAACTTGGTTTGCAATAAAATGTTTACTGAAAAAATTAATTGCAACATGCAGATCCCAAATTACATGTTTATTATTTAGCTTTATTTATGTAGAAATGTTTAGTATAAAGCAGGACCTAATGTCTTTAGAAGCGTGTTCAAGTGAAGATTGAAGTTGGGCATCAGGCGGTATGTCGAGTAAATCTAACACCAACAGGTCATACCCATGACTGGAGTATTTTCGTGCGTGGTGCTGAGGGGGCAGAAATACACTATTTTATTGAAAAGGTGGTATTTCATCTTCATGAAAGTTTCCCAAAGCCTAAACGAGGTGAGTTAAATGTTTTGCCTCATTTTTTTATTTCTTTGTCTTCAGATACCTTACATGGATTAATTTTTGTAACTTCTCTACAAAGTCGCAATTTATGGCAAGCTTCTAGGAGCAGATGAAAATATCTCGAATTTAAAAGTTAGTCAAAGTGACGAATGCTTGTGTTCTTCTGATTCTTATCAAATTGAAACATACACTATAGATAAGTTTTATGATGAGTTAATAACAGTCACATCGAAGTTTGGAGACACCGAACTTGTCATGGTGGGCGGCGACTTTAATGGTCATGTTGGGAAGTCATCTGAAGGTTATAGAGGTGTGCATGGAGGCTATGGATTTGAGAGCAGAAATAAGGAAGGGGAGAGATTGCTTGAGTTTGGAATGGCAACGGACATGGTGGTTTGCAACACATCATTCAGTAAGAGACAGAGTAGGCTGATAACATATGAGTCAGGTGGTTGTAAGACACAGATAGATTACTTCCTGGTTTGAAAGTCAGACAAGAAAGTGGTGAAGGACGTGAAAGTTATATCGGGGGAAGAGTGTGTTTCCCAGCATAGGTTGCTGGTTTGTGATATTATCTTGAAGAGTGTTAAAGAAGCCAAGGGAAAGTACAGGCCCCGTCGTAAAGTCTGGAAGCTGAAGGAAGAGATTGTAGCAAGACAATTTAGTGCAAAAGTTCAGCAGTTAGCCCACAATGGTCAATGTGATAGTGACAATGTTGAAAGTACTTGGACTACTTTGAAGAATTGTCTTCTAGAAGCTTCTGATGATACCTGTGGGTGGACGAAAGGACCAGCTAGACATAGACAGACCTGGTGGTGGAATAATGAGGTTGACCAGTGTATAAAGGAAAAGAGGAAACTTTGGAAAGAGTGGAAGTCAGGTGGTAGTAAAAATATTTACTTAGAAGCTAAGCGTCGTGCTCGTACAGCAGTGTATAAGGCAAAATCAGAAGCAGAGAGAAACAGATTTGCAGATGTGTTAAGAAGGGAAGACCAGCGCAATGTGGTATTCAAGATAGCAAAGCAAATGAAGAAGACTAATCAAGATGTTGTAGGTGAGAAGTGTATACGTAATGATGAAGGTGTTTTGGCTAGCACAGAGGAGGAGAAAAGGGTAGCTTGGAAGAATTATTATCAGAGGTTGCTTAACACTGAGTTTGATTGGGATGAGGATAATTTGTCTGATGATGATGTTGTAGAAGGGCCAGCTATGCAGATCAAGACAGAATGGGTAGTGGAGGCTATTAGGAAATTGAAGATTGGCAAGGCTGCAGGAGTATCAGGTATTGTTGCAGAGATGGTAAAAGCATCTGGATATATTGGAGTTGAGCTTATTACAAGTCTTGCTAATCAGATTATAAAGGATGGTGCTATTCCGAGTGAGTGGCAGTCGAGTGTAATAGTGAATTGTTTCAAGGGCAAGGGTGATGCATTAGAAAGAGGTAACTATAGAGGTTTGAAGTTGGTTGATCAAGTAATGAAAGTTATTGAAAGAGTGATTGATCAGTTACTTAGAGAAAGAATTGATATAGATAAGATGCAATTTGGTTTTGTTCCAGGGCGTGGTATTACAGATGCAATATTTTTACTCAGACAGCTTCAGGAAAAGTATTTAGGAAAGAGAAAGAATCTCTATTTTGCCTTTATAGATTTAGAGAAAGCTTTTGATAGAGTGCCACGTAAAGTTATTTGGTGGGCTATGAGAAAATTAGGTGTGGATGAGTGGCTAGTTACGATGGTACAGTCTATGTACAGCAATGCTAGAAGTCGTGTCAGGATTAAAGATTCACTTAGTGATGAATTTAGTGTAAATGTTGGTGTACACCGGGTTCTGTACTTATAGTCCTTTGTTGTTTGTTCTAGTCTTAGAAGCGCTGTTGATGGAGTTCAGAACAGGTTGTCCATGGGAGTTATTGTATGCAGATGATTTGGTTCTCATAGCAGAGTCGATGGAAGAATTAGTTGAAAAGTTTGAGAAGTGGAAGAAAGGACTAGAAGAGAAAGGGCTAAGGGTGAACACAGCAAAGTCTAAAGTCATGATTAGTAGCATTGCAGCCAAGTGTGACCTTGTAGTTGGAAAGTGGCCTTGTGGAGTTTGCAGGAAAGGGGTTGGTAGTAACTCAATTTTTTGTCAGACTTGCAAGCATTGGGTACATAAGAAGTGCAGTAGTATTGGTGGAAGGTTAAGAGCTTACATTCAGTTTGTATGCAAGTGTTGCAAAGGTGAGATTATAGAGAATGAAGTATTTCCAGCTTTAATGATGTACAACAGTGGCTCGTTAGAGATAGTTGAGAACTTCTGTTACTTAGGTGATATGTTGGGCAGTGAAGGGGGTGTTGGAAGAAGTGTTACTTGCAGGATAGGTTCTGCTTGGAAAAAGTTCAGAGAGTTACTGCCTTTGTTGACTAGCAGAGTCTTGTCAATTGAGGTAAAAGGTAGGTTGTATGAGGCCTGTGTAAGAAGTGTTATGTTGTACGGTAGTGAGACATGGGCAGTGAAGCAGGAAGATCTTGACCATTTAGAAAGGAATGATATGAGAATGGTTAGGTGGATGTGTAACGCCAGTCTGAGAGACAGAAAGAGTTCAGATGAGCTAAGAAGCAGGCTAAGTATCCGTAGAATTAAAGATGTTATCCAGATAAGAAGATTGAATTGGCTGGGGCACTTGGAAAGAATGGAGGAGGATAATTGGGTAAGAAAGTGTAGAGACTTGATAATTCCTGGGGCAAAGCCCAGAGGCAGACCGATAAAGACTTGGCAGGAGGTTATAAGGACAGACTTGATACAGAGGAAGTTGAGTTTAGATCTAACACAGTCTAGATCAGATTGGAAGAGGGTCATTAATATACCCCGTCCAACCCATGCTAGCATGGAAAACGGACGTTAAGCCGAGAATGATGATGATGATGATGACTATGAAATTCGACCAGTGGTCTTGCATTGTTAAACATTGCCTGGCAGTGAGCAGGGCTTGACCCACAGTAGTGTAAGTGGGGTAAGCTATCTTTTGGAAAATGTAGTTTACTCAAAAGTTGATAAAGCTCTACTTCAACTACAATTATATATTTTAATTTAAAAATATCTGCTAGAAAAGAATTTAAAATGGTAAATTCTAAAATAATGCTCCATCAATTTACAAGTAAACACAAAAACAGACAAACTAAATTTCAGTATACAACAACTTGTGCTCCCCTTTTTCTAATCTATTGTCATAGAAAAAAATGCAAAGAAGAAATCAAAAGTATTATATATATATACCATTGATGCAGTGTTTATATTCTATTGCTGTCTCTTTTTTTCCTATTATTTTTCTGATACTTTGGTGCCCTATTAGTTAAACACTGTTTAAACATAAATAGAAGGATTTTGACACCCTACAAACTCCCGTGTCACAAATGTTGTTATATTGTATATATTAATGTTGTAGTTATATCTTTTCAGCAAGAAACTTTTCCTGCATTTTAAATCTCTAAATCTTTTTTTGCAGGAATTCTTTTAACTCTATAAGGTCTGGGGTTTTTTGATCATGATCCTCTCCCCCCCCCCGCCCCTTAATAATTTTTGTTAGGGTGTTTAAATTGAATCAAACTCACATTTATAGTACATCGTGAAAGGAACAAAATGGCAGCAATAATTTTTGCCTATGTCAGTGCTTTTTCTGCGACGTCATTGGAAGCTTGACATTTGAAATTTGCTTAATTCAATTATTTAAGTTCAAAGCATTTTTCACATTTTGTTCAAAGTTTCTGACAGCCAAATATAAATTATTCAACATATTTTCTGCTTTTTACATGTTCGCATGAAAAATGCCAAAAATTGCCCAAAAATCTGCAACCAGCATTACTGAAGAAATTGAATTAATCATGTGTCCAAATTTTACAGAATGATTCCTCTTGATGAAATTTTTAGGAGTAGTTTCGAGTCATACCCAATATCTAAGGATTTGAGAGGTAATGGGACCTAAAAATTTGGCATGCAAGTATCATAACCATGGGGCATAGCAACAAAAAGAGTTAAAAAAAACCGGCAGGGGGGGAGGGGCTGGACCGAAAGGTTTAAGATATTAATAGACGGCAAAAAAACATTCCTCAGTCACTGACATAAAAAGAGTAAGTATCAAACAAAACAGGGTTGATTTTGATTTAAACATTTGTTGGGGTTGTGATCGAATGTCTTGTCATGTTGTAATTGCCTCTTCCAATTTTTTTCATGACAAGACAGTATTTTTTTTGATTAATTTCTACTGCAACCAGCATTACTGCATTACTAAAAACACTTACTTTATAATTTCACGTTTTATGGTGCAAAATTATTTTTTTCTCCTTTTTTGATGTCCACAAGGTTGGTTCGTATATGTTGAAGATGTTGAGAAAATGTCATTTCAAGTTCATCATGATTGCATTTGCCCGTTCGCCATGATTAGAATTTCGATTAGGGTGATGCATTCTCAGTTCAGAATACTGTTCATATGATAATCATACATTTTTAATTTTTTATATTTTTATAAGAACAATGGGCCTGGGAATTGCTGAAAAAGTAAGAACAGGATAACAAAATAGCAAGCCTGAAATTTTAGAGATTTTCTTTTCTTTTTTTCCTTAAACACAACAAACACGAAAAAAAATTTTCAGCGTAGGATTTTTTACATAATCAATTGTTGCGATCTGGCATAGTTGTATACTTGGATTTTGGGTCATAAAAATTTGTGATGTACTGTGAATGAATTTAAAAAAAAAATCTTCTTTTGAATTTACAAGATTTAATTTTTAATTACCTTCACAAAAGTCTTCTAAAAAATTTAGCACAAAATTAGCAACATTTAATGCCACTGATAAACAAGGGCAATTAAAGGTCATTTCACATTTCTGGACTTTCTCATAACTTTTTACTTAGTTATCAAGGAGCCACCCTACAGAGTATCCGAGTCAGGTTATGGCAGTTTTACTTTGAAAGTAGAAATATATTTCCGCAATAAGGAGGACCCTCGGAAAGTTCGTTTTGACTACGACTTGACGTTACAAATTGTCGGTATGCCGCCCTTGAACATCACCAAAGTTGAGGCGTTGACTTTTTTTTAAACCCTTCAGAAGATTTCGAGAAAAAACTGTTAAAGGGAGGAGCGGTCGTGCTCTCCTCCTCTGGAACAAGGTAGGGATATTTTCTTTTAACACTGAAATTTTCCTAAAAGTGTTTTCTTGAATGTATTATTAGGGACAGTATGTTCCAGGGAAAACCTTATATAACAAAATATATAAATATTTCTAAAAATAAATTCTGGTTATGATAATTTGTCCTGTAGTAATTCGTTGCGCATGTAGTTCTTTATATACTCCACTTCCCATGAATTTATTTGAATATTTTTGACATTTGTTTATGTATATGGATTTTTTTCGTGTTTGTGGACTTAAATATCTGTGCTAAAAATATAAAAAAACAAAGAAATGAGAAAAAAGTATCTGAAGCCAAATTACTTTATTTTTTTACTGTGATTCTTGCAGTCCGTCAGCAACGGTGTGAAAGCTGATCCAAACCGCACTGCATCGCCCGCTTCCTCACATGGTTCGTCACCGAGCACTGCTAAGAAGCAACAACTGCATTCATCGTCGAAACCCAAGCCTAAAGATTCCGCTCAAAGTGCGAAGCGCTCTAATAGTGTCAGCGATGAGACTTTCCTAAGGCAAAGAAAAGAAGATCGAGAAACACGAATATTTCAAATCCTTCGTTAAAGAGATTCCTATCCTGAATCCTGCTACTGAAGCTGTGGATAGCATAAAAATGCCCAAAAGCAGTGTTAAAAGATAAAAGAACGCCGGAAATCGACCGAGCCGGTTAATGGAGTTAGTGGTAGTCCTAAATATATAAATAAAGAGGGTAGACTGAAGGTAAAGAAATGAAGATAAAGAAAGAGAAGGAGAAGAAGAGCGAGAAGAAGGTCTCGCCTGATAAAGAAGGTATGCCTAAAATACAGAAGTTCATATTCAAACGCACCGCTGATGACGCGTGGTCTACCACGAGTAATGTTGAAAACCAATGGTGCATCCACACAAAACACCGCTGCTTTGGCTGCTTCGGCTGGAACGGCTGCTGTTTTGAATAATGCGGTCACCACCACAGGAAAACAAAACATGAGAGTAGACGCTTTGTTGGCCGAGTTTGCCGAAGAAGGGAGTACGTCTGACGACGAGATGCATATTGTTGTGCCGAACGAAGAAGTCAAGCAAAACAAACAAACACCAGAGCAATTTAACTATTCCACTTCATCATCTAACAGTGGTACCACGACTACCGCGACCACGACTACCAAACCTAGAAAATCCAAAGTACACAATCAAATAATAACCAATGGGAAGTTAAACACGAGCAAAAAGGACGCACTAAAAAAGTAAAAATGCTTTTTTACTACGACTTGACGTTACAAATTGTCGGTATGCCGCCCTTGAACATCACCAAAGTTGAGGCGTTGACTTTTTTAAACCCTTCAGAAGATTTCGAGAAAAAACTGTTAAAGGGAGGAGCGGTCGTGCTCTCCTCCTCTGGAACAAGGTAGGGAATATTTTTCTTTTAACACTGAAATTTTTCCTAAAAGTGTTTTCTTGAATGTATTATTAGGGACAGTATGTTCCAGGGAAAACCTTATATAACAAAATATATAAATATTTCTAAAAATAAATTCTGGTTATGATAATTTGTCCTGTAGTAATTCGTTGCGCATGTAGTTCTTTATATACTCCACTTCCCATGAATTTATTTGAATATTTTTGACATTTGTTTATGTATATGGATTTTTTTCGTGTTTGTGGACTTAAATATCTGTGCTAAAAAATATAAAAAAAACAAAGAAATGAGAAAAAAGTATCTGTAGCCAAATTACTTTATTTTTTTACTGTGAATTCTTGCAGTCCGTCCAGCAACGGTGTGAAAGCTGATCCAAACCGCAACTGCATCGCCCGCTTCCTCACATGGTTCGTCACCGAGCACTGCTAAGAAGCAACAACTGCATCATCGTCGAAACCCAAGCCTAAAGATTTCCGCTCAAAGTGCGAAGCGCTCTAATAGTGTCAGCGATGAGACCTTTCCTAAGGCAAAGAAAAAGAAGATCGAGAAACACGATATTTCAAATCCTTCGTTACAAGAGATTCCTATCCTGAATCCTGCTACTGAAGCTGTGGATAGCATAAAAATGCCCAAAAGCAGTGTTAAGAAGATAAAAGAACGCCGGAAATCGACCGAGCCGGTTAATGGAGTTAGTGGTAGTCCTAAATATATAAATAAAGAGGGTAGACTGAAAGGTAAAGAAATGAAGATAAAGAAAGAGAAGGAGAAGAAGAGCGAGAAGAAGGTCTCGCCTGATAAAGAAGGTATGCCTAAAATACAGAAGTTCATATTCAAACGCACCGCTGATGACGCGTGGTCTACACGAGTAATGTTGAAACCAATGGTGCATCCACACAAAACACCGCTGCTTTGGCTGCTTCGGCTGGAACGGCTGCTGTTTTGAATAATGCGGTCACCACCACAGGAAAACAAAACATGAGAGTAGACGCTTTGTTGGCCGAGTTTGCCGAAGAAGGGAGTACGTCTGACGACGAGATGCATATTGTTGTGCCGAACGAAGAAGTCAAGCAAAACAAACAAACACCAGAGCAATTTAACTATTCCACTTCATCATCTAACAGTGGTACCCACGACTACCGCGACCACGACTACCAAACCTAGAAAATCCAAAGTACACAATCAAATAATAACCAATGGGAAGTTAAACACGAAGCAAAAAGGACGCACTAAAAAAGTAAAAATGCTTTTTTTTAGTTTTCTAATGTTGTTTCACGTGGGAGAGCAGTGCTTTTCCATTTTTCTACTCGTGAAGGAGAGAGAGAGTGAGGTTATGTTTTCTTAACTTTGTAATCCCCAGGAGCGTGTTGAGAACATTTTAGGCTTTGAAATATAAAAATTAGAAACGTCCAAATCCACTGTTTGGCAAATAACGGCTGAAATTTTTTGTTTAAACATTCTAGGTCGCGTACAACAACTGAGATTGCAAAGCCTGTACAAAAACGGGAAGGCGTTAAACATGTCGTCTCAAGAACTTGTTGAAATGTATAAGAAAATCAACAACATTGAAAACACAGACGCGTTGCAACAACTTGTCGATATTGTTGAAAATACCGGTACTTTCGAAATTAGCTCGACGACGTTCGAATTTGATCTGTGCGTACTCGATACGACGAGCTTAAATGCAATTAAACACGTGCTGGATAATACGTGAAAATAAAAGACGTTGATTTCTTTGACGAATTAAAGAATCTCTTTAACAACTTCGGTCAACGTTATTGCGTAAATTTCCGTCGCGGTCGGTATCAAAAAGCATTTAACGTGATCCGTTTGTATGATGTCGGCTGTTTACTCGTCATAACCATACCAGTATATTTTACGTCGGATGAAAGCACGTCACATTCATTCCAATTGTACAAAGGATTATTTATAAATATGTCAATTTGACGAACATTTCGAATACCATTCTTTTTGTGTATATATATATATAAATTATTTTGAGAAAATTTTAAATATACAGTAAGACATGTACCACTTTGTGAGCCACGCAAAAGACTATAAAAACGATTGACTCAAGTTCAACAAGGCTTGGGACGAGTAGTTACTGATATAAGTGGAATGAATCGGTGATGCTATGACAGATGTCAAGATAGGTTTTTATAAAAAAAAATAAAGGCGAGTGCTAGTTTGCATGTAGTGCGTTTTCCGGATCTCGAACACCTTGGAGTCAGATAAAGCTAAAACAGCACTCTGAATTTGTAAAATGCTCTACCATGCAGTTTTGTATATTTTTTCCAATAATGTATATAATTTTTGCTCCCAAAAATTTTTCAGTGAGGTATATTTATTTTTTAATTTAAAGGGACATAATGTTTTGTTTCAGTTGTGTTAATAATAAACTGACATGGTATAACAACAGTTCAATTTGGTATGGTTAACAAATGGGCACAACGTATTTGAAGATAGGCACAACATCCGCGGATCGCATAACATATATTTGCAGATAGGCACAACTTTTGTAAACTGATACACATGTTCCAAGATCATCTTTTAGGAAAACTGAATATCTTCTTTAAAGGACATAAATTCTTTCGCAATGTCTATTTCAATTTACTGACCAATCTTCATTTTTTAAAAAGACGACATGGTGAACATTTTTGTTATATTTTAAAATTAGTATTTGTGTTGGTCTTGAGAAAACAAACTTAATTTTTTTATAAATATGTGTAAATAGATTTCTTTTTAGAGTAAATATGCTATACGGCTGCTATTCTTGAATGATGATTATTTACTTTGTTATTTACGTGAGATGTTATTTGCTACTCCGGCTCCAGTTCCGCCTTCTTATTTGTTTGGACATGGGATCGAGGATGTAGCTTTATCATTATAAAAGCAATTTATTTTGAGAAACACTAAATTTATGTGTGCATAACATTGATAGCATCAATTGTTGACGTCATCGTTGTGGTGAAATGGAAGCGAAGTTGGTCATTTGTGTTACAGTTAAAGGCTTATTGTATGACAACGTGTTCTTAGCGTCGTTTTTTAAACATATTTCATAGGTATGTGGTATAGTTTTAGGGATTTTTTTACACCTTATTTCCGGCTCTCTTGCCTATTTTACATCTTTGTCTTTCCGTGCAAAAGTTAAAAAGGCAAGGGAGGGGCACAATGTTGGATTTTTATAGTTTACGTACCTTGTTAACTGCTGCAAACAGATAATAAATTCTGAATGGTTGCAGCAATCACCCGAAGAGTTTTTTATGTTCTGCATCAACACGATTTTATCCTCTCATTCACATCCTATCAAAATAGCATGCGTAGGCGAAAGTTTCAACAGTTATTACGCTTACCGCTACGCGCATGCGCGAAATTACGCCTAATATCCGTTTGTGCAAAACCTGGTACGCGCTAAATATATTACGACTGAGGTAATATAATTGAAAAAAACATCCAAATTCTGTGTATTAGAAATATAGCGACTATTGGTAACCTTATTATTGTAGGGGGGTGGGGTGGGGTTAGTGATAGGGTCTTTTTTAAAGTGGTTGCATTTTCATTTTGAGATCTGAAATAGGGAGTAATGGCTAGGAGGGACGCAATGTGTTTGGTTGTTGTATAACATTACACTTATTATGATGTTTTGAAGACTGAAAAATATAAAAAAGAGAGGGTTGGGTTATATAGAAAAGAGTTAATAAATTGGAATGGGTGATCATTTTTTGATAGAGAAATATCTTTTCATCCAACCTTCAATGTTGACTCCATCAATCGGCACTAAATACGACCGCATGTCGTAGATTAATTATGTTTCAACATGATAAACTAACAGTTGAGGTGGCAATTTTCAATAAATTTGAAATTACCCCAACTTATTAGCAAGAATTCGTCGTCGGGAAAGTGGCAAAATTTGTGACGGAAATATTCCCCAACGAACCATTTTTTTCCTGGTTAATTTATTTCCTGACAAATAATTTTCCCCGACAAATGCGGCTATTTCCGTAATTTTCTGTTTTCTAATAAAAACCTTGAAAAGAATAACAACGCGATACTTATAAATAACCGATTAAAAATAATTTGCTAGCGAAGCAAGTTTTTCCTATTTTCCCAACAAATTTATCCCCGATAATGTATTGGGTAAAAATAAAGGAGAAATTATTTTTCTTACATATATGTATTTGTCCTATATTACATCTTTTTCACAATATTTACAAGTTTTTAATAATTTGGTATATTTCCCCACCAGCATCTAAGATATGTCGTTGAATTGATATAATGTGCAAGTACGCAAAATAATCTATTGGATGTTCATATGAATCCATGAAAATTTAATATGTTGCCATGAAAATTTAATGTGTTTCGGGAACAAATATAAAAATCTCAAGGATTTCAGCGTTTTCCTGAATTGCAACAACGTAAAATTTTTCTGATCGACTGTGAAGGAATATCCTATATGTTTACATTTATCACTTTCGTACCGAGACTCCGTGTCTGCTGTGTTCTAATAAAGTAACTTTTCCGAGGTTTAAGAATTATATTCACATTCCTCAGAACAGTGGCGCACAATATTGGAGGCAATATCTTCCGCTCCGTTTTTATTTTATGGCACAATTTATTTTTTTCGAAATTTTACAGGGTATTATAGTTAGTAACAAAGTTTTTTTTTTCGATAGGTTCTATACATTTTCGTAAATTTGAGAAACATAAATTATAGGCGAGAAAAAACGTATTATGAATAAGATCGAAATAAATACTTTCTGCAAGCTTAATAACAGATAAACCAACAAACCAACCTTGTGCCAAGGATTTTTTTTATTCACGAGCAAGATTCTTTTTTGAATGAGCATTTTTTTAACCTCTTTTTTATTACCCGTGCACATAATTGTTTTTAATTAGTCTTCTGATGACTGGTAAACATGAAACTTACTAAAAACATGGGTACAGGGTTGCTGAATTTTGCTAAGCTTTGATACGTAAATTCATTGGCTATAAAGTGTCGAAACATGTTTTTGTACCTCATAAAACAACGTAAACAGCCAGCGGGACCAACACGTAAATCTTCCGCTGAAAATTTTTGAGGAAGCCATCCTAAAATAAACAAGCTTTTACCATAAAACAGTCATTGCTTTTCACAATCGTGTAAAGCTCCTGTAAAAATGGCGCAAAAAAAGACTTACCCAGCTTCCGCATTCTCTGTGCAGTATTTGCATCCGTATTCTTAATTCTCTTTTCAAGCAGTTTTTCACGTCTGTTTCTAAATGGGGAATCCGTTCTTTTTCTGCCATGTTCCACAAGTTGTGCGAGCAAAACAAAACAGAGACACAACTCTTCCCCAATTTACTACATTCTTGTCGAACACATAAGCCACTACTTTACGAAACACGTTTCTGTCATGAAGGTCTAGTTTTTTGGCAAACGTTGTCGAAAAAACTTTGATGTTTTGCTTCAGTTTCTTTCACAAGACGAATTAAAACTTGTGTTTCTTCACGAGTGGCAACGTTTCCACCAGATTCCACTTGCCAAAATTCATCGGTGACTTCAAGTAATTTGTCAATGGCGACCTGTAAACTCATGGTGGTAACTACAGCTGTAATATGTCTGATCGTTATTTGGTCTTATTGAAAATATGTAAATAAATAGGCTTTATATAGCAACTGGGAATACAAAGGTCACTTTAGTCATTTTTTCCCATTTTAAATGAAGTTACAAAAACGTTCTTAATGAACGATTTCTAGGGAAAACCCCAACGAAGTTTCTCTTTAATTCACAAACAATTACGTCTATATGATGTTGTGAATGATAATGAAACTATAGTACAATATAAACTGTTTTGCCTATCCATACTGAGAAATATTACCCGAGGTAAAAAGTTTTTAGACCAAAAAAGCGAAAAATTGCCCTGGGAACGAGGTTGTTTTTAGACCGAGCTTGCGAGGTCGATACGTTGAGCGAGGGTAATATTGATCGGAAGAAGAGATAGATAAAACAGTTTATATTGTATTTATTAACTGATAGCTATTTTGTTTGGGATTGTAGAAACCAGGATTATTTTCTAAAGATTTACTTGTAAAAAGCCTGTAAAACTAGGTTTTGATTAAGAAAGAAAACAAAACATTTGAATATCCATGTATAGAATTTTTTTAAACGTTTTTTGAACCAAAGTGTGTTCTTCATCGGAAGAAGAGTATCACACAAATTCGACGCCGTTTTGCTTGTTGCGATAAATGTTTTAAAAAACGCAGTGGATTTAAAATTATCAAAATTGAGTGATGCGAGATTTTCAATTTACTGTGACTTGATTTTTTAGTCTGGATGTTGTAACCAGCTATATTACCAATTCTGTAGCAAAGTTGTTTGTTTACATTTGTAGCAACCATTTTGGTTCCTATGAGGTTAAAAGTTATACCGTGCTGTATAAAGTCCGCAGTGCAGGCTTTTTAGCCAATCAGCGCTGGCAGATTTCCCGTTACCGGTTGAGGTTATACAGTAGACTGTAACTCGAACACCGGACAACTCGAACTTTTATTATCTCGAACTATTTTGCCCGGTCCCTTGAACATTCCCTATTACTTTCTTATAAAAATCACTCGTTAACTCGAACCTCGGTTATCTCGAACCATTTTCGAGTCCCCCTTCAGACAATTCCTTCGGATAACTCGAACTTTAAAGGAAAGAGGAAAAACAATTTGTTTGATAAAAATTAAATTTCTTTAATTCTAATTAATTTCATTTTTTAAAATAGAATATAAACTTCACTTGAAACAAGTGGATATTCGAGATTATTATCAAAATCAGTAATCTTTGACTATACAAAATGTGATACTTTAGTAGTTTTTTTTTAAAAAAGAAAAATCGCCTTAACTCGAACTAATATCTATTTTTCATAAAGTTCGACTTAACGGGAGCTGCGCTTAAGTCGAACATTCGTTAAGTCGAACTAATTTTCCCGGTCCCTTGGAGGTTCGAGTTAACGGGAGTATACTGTATATGGAAAGATATATGTATTTTTTTTCATAAGAAGTTAAATGACTACTACACTACTGCGTCACAAAACTGTGCGTACAATAGCTATCCAACTTTTTTTTACATAACTCTCTAAATGTAAAAAATACTTTGAAAAAATTCCTTGGGCGCTAAATTAATTGAGTTTAATTTACTCTAGCAGAAGATTTTTATAACAACGAAAAATTATTTTATATTTACCTTTTATGACGTAACAGTAGGCATATCAAGATTTTTTATACCGAAATTCTTCATCTCTGAGGCGAACATGTTCGTATGTTGCGAATCAGCAACTTAATGTGTGCATACAAGTTTATATGTAATATATACATATGCGTGATTGATAACGAGGTTTTTTTTTTCTAGGCAGCCACTTGTTTACCAATCCATTTTATGTCAATTTAAAATGGCTAAGCTGGTTTATTATAAAAAGTATTGGTTAGCAAGTTTGCAAAAATGCTGATTTTTATATAATATCTGATGATTCACGATTCTTTAGTTTCTTTTCCTGTGAAAAAGTAATTTCCACCCCATAAGCTGTTTTATAAACGGAATACTTTTCTCGTCTCCCGCCGTCAGTAACTTCTCGCCTGCATATGTCGGCAACCATCTTTGTTTAAGAAACTCCGTGTAACCAAAGTACACAAAACAGACTACTTAAAATCTCTTTTCTACGAAAGTGGTAACCGGCTTAATGCTTTCAGGAAACCTTCCCTATTTCGCAACCTCGTACTTACGACTTTTTGCTTTTCTTACGCCAACCAGAAAACAGCCAGACAAAAGGCGCAGGGTACAAACTTGGCTGCTACTGTCTTTGGAATTCAAATTTTAAATTTCTATGACTGCAGAAAAGAAGTGTGCATTTGTAACTATGGTTTTCTTCTCTTTTCAAACAGCAGAGTGGAGGGCTCTGCGGGAGAGGGTGAATTGATGTGACTTGTGTTCGAAAATCAAAAGGATATATTTGCTGAGCGAGGTAGTAAAATGAATAATCAATTCAATAAACGCATTTCGGATTCTAGTGCTCATGTTTTTTAACACACTTTGTTAGGTTAATCATAATAAAGAAAGGTGAAAAGAACTTTAGTATGGTATGCCAGTGATATTGTACAAACAAAGAGATACGCGTCAGTTCCAACCACTCAAAAATGGCGTAAAGCGAAACTCAAAACATCGTTAAAAAGTAAAGTACAATTAACAGCAATAATATGTCGAAAATAGAATGATAAAATTCTAAGAAAATGTCACAAAACAATTTCATGAATTGACCACGAGTTTATTAATCGATTTTTGTTTATTAAAAACATATGATATAACATATGATGTGACATAATTTTGTGAATGCCCTCTGACAGTTGTCCTTAAATTACTAGAAATGACTCAATTTCATTTTTAAATCGAACCACTTTGTTTAAGAGGTAAGTTAAGATGTCACTCTTTTCCAAGTAAAAAGTTGTGCCAGTTTTCTTCCAACATTGTGTCCAGGACTTACTCTCTATATACCAAAAGAATCTTGATTTTTTCTTAATTCTTTATTTTTCTAGAGGCATAATGGAAAACCAGGACTCTAAAGAGGACCCAGGATCCTGAAAAGGACCCAGGATCCTAAGCAACTCAAGTTGAATGTGAGTAAATAAGTTATCTCCCAGTGGCACTTCAACGTTGAATCAACGTTGAAAAGACGTTGCTTGCGACGTTGAAAAGACGTTGATTTTACGTTGCAAATGAAAGTTTTTTGACGTCTTTTCCGACGTCTATTCAACGTTGGACCATCAACGTCTTTTCCAACGTTGAAACAACGTCTCCCAACGTCTTTTCAACGTTAAAACAACCTCTTTTCAACGTTGAAGCAACGTTGCAGGGACGTTGTTTTCAACGTTGAAAAGACGTTGATGTCCGACGTTGAATAGACGTCGGAAAAAGACGTCAAAAAACTTTCATTTGCAACGTAAAATCAACGTCTTTTCAACGTCGCAAGCTACGTTGAAACAACGTTCCTGCAACGTTGAAACAACCGTCCTCGCTACGTCTTTTAAACATTGAAATAACTTCTCGCAACGTCTTTTCGACGTTGAAAAAACGTCTAACAACGTCGTTTCTGCGTTGTTTGGAAATGCTCTCGCAACATTATTCAGCGTCTTTTCAACGCTTAAGAAACAGACAAACTTGACCGAATCAAATCATAATCGCCATTGTGGCTTCAGTTTTTATATGTCCATAGTTACATGTCCATGTATCTATTCCCTAGCATGATTCCGACGGTTATATTTGTGTTACGTTATTTGTACATGGTTATTGCGAAAAAGAAATAAAATCATTTCTACGATATGTCATTTTTTTATTATAAACATCGGCAGTATATACAACTTCTCCGCTGAAAACTTCCTAAATGAAACTTAACGGAGTTTTATAATACAAAATATAAAAACGATATTTCAAGTATTCACAACTGGTACTATGTGAGAATCTCCAGCGTTCCAACCCAATGCAAAAAATGTAACGCAGCAATGACGAGGTTGTTAAACAGTGCAGTATTTGCCAAATTTATAGCTGCGATTTCATGTGCCAGGCACGCCTCCTGATAAGGCAGCCTGTTAGTATGCTCAAATCACCTAAAGTGTCAAGCAAAACTGTTGTACCGAAGTCTTTAATCAAGCATTGATTAGAGAAAAAGTATGTTTTCTTAATGAAGTCAGAGTTGAATACAAGGGTGTTTGTTAAGAATACCAGTTGCGAATAAATACGATCATGATGCTATACTTTATAAAAAGTGTGAAAAGCCACCATCCTCACCAGGTGCAAGAAGTCCAGGAATCGAGGTTGAAAATTACAATAAAAATATAATGAATATTATATATAGCACTGTATTTCCTTAAAAAAAGCACCCACTCATGCATATTTCATACTTTTACTAGTCACAAGTCCGATCTCTAGTAGAAACACTAAAAATTGTTGAGCTAAAATCACTTTAACATTTTGCCATTCTAATTTTCTGCCACCCAATAAAAATTAATATAACCTAGAAGAATTTATTACGGCGCTTGAAAAATCTATAATCCTCTCTGATATAAAAGTTGTTGTTGACAAGTTGGCGATTATTTATTACTAGAAAACTATTACTAAACACCGAGGTGATAAATTATTTAAAAATTAATCGGTTTAATTTTCTTCGGCATTAGTTCTTCCCAGCTCCTCCACATCTATCAGGTGCATATTTAAGGATTGATGCCGTACACGCACGAAACTTCACCTTCTGTTGCATTCTTGTGATGTTTGATAACAGTTTCTACAACGTAACAAAATTCTTATCACATATTGATGGAGGTAGTTTACAGTACAGTTGGACAAATAGATTTCCTCAGATTAATGTGTATTTTTCCCCTGAACTTCGACTGCTTAAATGTCACAATTTTTTGCGAATCGATCGAGTTCAGATATTACGCGGGAATAAATATTAGTCAATATGCCTTTTCATGAAAAGTTGGATTTTTTAAGTCAGAACAAATTCGAAGAATTTACATGGGCTTTGGAACAAAACATGCAGCTTTTTAAATATGATGATTTATAACTAAGAATTACTAAATACTTGATATTTAGCTTCAGCTATATATACTTTTTTGTCACAATGTTTTCAAATAGATTGCTATAAAAGCTTGCATATGCCAGGCACGCCCTCTTATAAGGCAGCCTGTTAGCAATGCTCCAACCACCTGTATGTGTCAAGCATAACTGGTGCACATGAAAGAAAAATAGCAAAAATTTTAAATGGTTATTGAATCAAAAGTTATATCTTCAAATAGATTGCTATAAGTATGCTTGCATGTGCCAGGCACGCCCTCTTATAAGGCAGCCTGTTAGCATGCTCCAACCACCTGTATGTGTCAAGCATAACTGGTGCACATGAAAGCAAAATAGCAAAATTTTTAAATGGTTATTGAATCAAAGATATGTTTTCAAATAGATTAGTAAAAGTATGCTTGCAAATGCCAGACATGCATTAATTTCGCGAATCAGTCAATGAAAATGTTCTCCGCTAAATTTAATTTTTTTTGTTACAGTATCTGCCAAATTTTCTTCCCGCCAAAATTTTTGGATTGCAAATATGTGTAATGTACTGTAAATAATGCAAAATAACCAGGCTGAACATTAAAAAATAAGACCACCTCAGCCATTAAATATTTTTTGAGAAATCTAGCTAGCATTGTTTTTTAGAGATAAGTCTCTGGAAATAAATTTTCTTACATTCTGAAGAATCCCCATGTCTCTTGTACTGAAATGCCGACGTGTTGACATGCAGACAAATAACATCATTTCAGCAATTTTTTGCCGACATGGAAAAATTTGATTTAAAAGAATTTAGGGTCAAACGATTTATTTCTAGAATGTGTCAAATATCTTTAGATTCTGCTACGAATGCGACCGAAGCAAAGTTTACGAATTAGCATATGTTGTACAGAAATACTTTACTCACGTCTGTGGTTCTTCGCCCTTTTCGCCTTGTGAGTTGATACGAAATTCACAAATCTTGCAAAGGGGCTTAAGCGCGAATTTCCTCATCAAAAGTTTCCCGCCAATGACTAGGAGGGATATTACATGCGACAAAGTAAAGGTTTAAATATGTGAAAGCGAAGTAAATAAACAGTTATTATTGTATTATAAATTATAATTTGAATTAATGTCTCACATCCATAATACAAGTTGAAATATTTGTTTCTCTCAAAATACGAAGACACCAAACCCCCTGATAAATATTACAAAAAATAAATCGAACGTTTGGTACGCTCTGTTGAAAAAAAAATCCATTGAATGTTTTGTGTACGTTTCATGTTTGTGTTCATTCATTCTCTGATGTTATGTCACAAAAGTTTTAACATAGCATAAGAGAATGAATGCACATTCGGCTCTTATGTAAAAAAGTACATAGATGCGGCTGTAAAGTTGCAAACAAATGGTAATATTTTGAAGTAGTAAAACTGCAGTAAAATTAGCGATATATATGAAAAACAACATAACGTCGGCATTAATATATCCAATCGCTGACAAATTACAAAAAAATTAAGTAAAACGTGCGTTGTTTATTCCTAGTTTATGACGATCTTTAACAAACACCGAGTACGCTTCGTTATTTTGTTGGACAGTTTTGAACACTTCTATGAACGTCTGCTTTAGATATAACTTTGCAGGCCAGTGTGAGACCAACTAAAACAAATGAGATTTGAACGAAACAGATTCTCGGTAAAAAGTTAATTTGGTGCAACGTTGAATAAACGTCGATAAGACGTCGGTTGAGTCAACGTTGCGGGTGCAACGTTGAATAAACGTTGATAAGACGTCGGTTGAATCAACGTTGCGGGTGCGACGTTGAATAGACGTCGGTTGAATCAACGTTGCGGGTGTGACGTTGAATAAACGTCGATAAGACGTCAGTTGAATCAACGTTGCGGGTGCAACGTTGAATAAACGTCGGTTGAATCAACGTTGCAGTGCGAAGTTGAATAAACGTCGGTTTTACGGTCGTTGAAACAACGTCTTTTTTTCGACGTTGTATCAACGTTGATATCACGTCGGTTGAAACAACGTTGTGGAAACGACGTTGAAAAGACGTCGATGATGCGACGTTGTATTCATGTCGGAGGGCAACGTTGAAAAGACGTTGAATTTACGTCGGTTGCATCGACGTTGCAGACCCAACGTTGATTAGACGTTGAATTTTTGGTTGCGACGTCGCGACCAGAATTCAACGTCTAATCAACGTTGAAAAGACGTCGTGTGCCCACTGGGCTGAGCTAGTGTCTGTCTGGTGTTGTGTCTGTCTGCTGTTAGTGTCTGTCTGCTGTTTCTACTGGTTTCTCCCTTTCTCAACTACTCATAAACAAAGTGTTCAAGTGAATTTTAGGCATTACATTGGATTGACTTCTCTTCTTGCCAGCATAAAGGCTTTGATGGCCCTTACGTTCACAGGAATAACTTGGTTCCAAAGTGTTTACTTGAGACTTTTACGGATAAACAATGAATAAAGCGAGGAATTAACATATGGTTAGGCTTGTTTATTAATTCCAAACTTTCATTTTAATATAAGAATTTGTACCAAAGATATTAAGGACGTATAGACCTATATACAAACGTGTACACGTGTTTTATCAGGGAAATACCAATGCAATAAACAGTTTGAAAATAGAAATAGGGTCGATTTTAATGTTGATATAAATGTTGAATTTCCCCCTTGCAATTAATTAAGTGGTCTAAAAAGATATACGCAATGATTTTAGGATGTCTTGGGAAATTCCCTTGTCACCACTGTTTAGTGGAGGGAGCAAACCCACTATTTGGCTGGTAATTTTGAATGTTCCTGGTATTGCAAGGATGTCCCAATTGAAAACTTTTTTAAAATGCTCAAGAGTATTTTTACGCGTTACTATGAAATTAGAATTTGTAGCGGGAAAACATTTTGCGGTCCACAAAATTTTTCATCTATTTTTCCAACTAGTTTTTTATACATTTTGTCTCTAGATAGCAGCAAAATTTTTAGGGACCATTTCTAATTGACACATTTCACGCGACTAAAAAAAAATTTTAAGCATGCGGCACTGAGAATTAGAGAAGATAAATTACCGTCATATCATCATCCCAAATCCGCATTAATAATTAGAAAAAAATTTGATCATTACCACACTAAATTAGAAATTCCATTCGACATTGATATGGTAAAACGATTCTTTTATGTCTGTCGTATTGCAACAACAGAA
The DNA here is from genome assembly GCA_030067915.1 of Hydractinia echinata. Taxonomy (NCBI): domain Eukaryota; kingdom Metazoa; phylum Cnidaria; class Hydrozoa; order Anthoathecata; family Hydractiniidae; genus Hydractinia; species Hydractinia echinata. Next base: position 112,667 of record JASGCC010000267.1, read on the forward strand.
AAAAGTAAAGTCCGAAATGTCTATGTTTACAAAAGTTATGGAGAATGCATAAAAATCTTCAAAATGACGATTATATTGCGGGAGACATTTTTGTGTAATGTTTTCTATTATATGAAACAATAAAATGTCAAAAAAATTTAAAAAAAATTTTATTTTGTCTCATTGGATTCCCATTGTAATTAGATAAAATAAGAGGAAGACCGAATACTCCCTGCATTACCTGCACTAACAATTAGAGGGGAAAAAATTGTTCAATTTTGGAAAAAACGGCTATCTGCGCTAATTAGGGGACGCAAAAGAATTACGGTACCTCTTTTGCGGAAATAAACTTTTGCATTTTTTTTAAAAACCGCGAAAAAAAGAAATAGGTTTCTTCCGCGAACACTTTTCTCTTTTCAAGCACTGTATAGATTATTAGAATATTTTTTCAATAAATCTTTCAGTGTATTTCCCATTCTCTTACCTAGAGCGTGGTTTCGCTTTTTAACATAAGTTCTAGCGGCGCAGAAAGCGAAAAAAGAGGTCCTGGGTACGATTTTGTGAAAATCCAGCTTATACGTAAAATTAGATACGTTATAGTTGTGAAATACTCCTATACATTTAGAATTTTAAATCGACGTCAAAAGCGCCTATCAATGATTCACAGAGTATGTCTTACACAACGTCACCACTGAATATTTTATTTCACATACAGTCGACGCTCGATATTTCGAATACCCGTTATCTCGAACTGTCGCTGTCTCGAACTTTTCTCCGGTCCCTTTACTCATTGAAATCTCTAGTAGGCAAAATTGCGTTCTGTACCTCGAACTGATCTCAAACTTTCGCTTTGTCGAACTATTTTTCCGGTCCCTTCAGCTAATTTTATTACGTTATCTCGAACTTTTCTCCTATTTTTCAAACAAAAACATTTGATTTTATAAAAAGTTCGATTCATACATAAAAGAAAAAGTTTACAATTTGGGATTTTTGAAATCCTCCTCATTTCAAAAATGGCTACCAAGAGGAAGCTCGTGGTAAAAAAGTTGGCTGAGAAAAGTATATATTTTGTCTTTTTTCTGTTTCTCGTTTTCGACTAAGCAATCTAATAAAGAACGTAAACAAGTACGGGTATTTCGAACTTAAAAGACCTTCGACGCTCGATATCTCAGCTATCCGTTATCTCTAACATTTAATATATCTAACTTTTTTGTCGGTCCCCTGAGAGTTCTATATATCGAGCGTCGGCTGTACAAGATTGATCAGAGGATCAATCGGTCGTTTATCGTAATTTCTGAAAAGAGAATTAAACGGCCTAAATCTTCAAAGCATGAAATAGAATAAATTGTTGTTGTTGTTGTTGGAATCGCGTATTTGTTCTTTTTGCTTTTAAATTTATTTTCCATACCTTCTTAGGTAGAATAACAAAAAAATATCTGTCTAAATAATTGCTTCTTTTCTTCGCACTTCCAACCCGACGTTTATTTATATAAACACGTGTCTGTATGCGTCGCGGGTACGAGCTTCTGCCAATTTTCTCAACTTGCTATCACAGTTTAACATAACTTCCAATCACTGATCTCAATTCGCTACCATTTACAACTAAAACATAGTTGTTGATGTCTCTATTAATGCTATCTGATACAGAGTTTTCTTCAAATAAAAACTGAAATTTTCATTTGAATTTGCACCCGCTGGTATCATGGCCAGTAAATATTCCCTTTTCGTGTTCTTTTCAATTCTGCTTTTTTCTTAAAAGCTAATCGAAAATATACCTTCTGCAGAACCATATTAATATCGAGGTTAGGGTGGTGCCCCAAAAGAAGACTAACGAACCACGAGCGAAGTTGAACAAGTCTACGTTGCATCGATAAGGCGAGTGCCAGTCTTTGACTTTCGAAAACACAACTATGCTACCGAATATAAACCATAAAACGAAGAATAAGACAAAGGGGAGTAATACTTTTCGTATGTCTTTTAGTTTCTTCCAACGCGATATAAAGTACGCTATGAAGCCGCAATGAACATCGACTCCAGCTACGAAGAGGTATATTGGTAACAATGGCTGCAATTCACATTCGGAGAAATACAGCGAACCTGAAAAATACAAAGAAATACAATGAAACTATGATAAATATAATGTGCATGATCTGACGAATTTGTATACACAGGGTACGCGTTTAATTAACTTCGTAAATCTTGACGAGGTTAGCCACTCTAGAGCACCATCATTTCCTTCCTATGTTAATTTAATTTTTTTTCTCCAGTAAAACAAACCCCCATTATGTCCACGCAAAATTATAGTCCAGACGTGGCCCACAGCCACTCTCACCAGTCCCGCCCTCTCCTTTTATAGGTGGCAACCCTATAAGGAATGGTGTTTACGATAAAAAAGGGTTATCGTGGTGATAATTATGTTCTAATCTCGATCAAACTCCAAAATAACTGCACAACAATGCCCTTAGCAACCAAATTTGTTATTTACAGGAAGCTTTCCAGCTTTCTGGTTTGTGTTTAATGCATTGAGTATAGTATCTCATTGTTGTGTATGTTAAATGAGGAGCTACACAAGCAGTCAGAGATCGGACTTGACCGTGGACCCTCCAAAGCAAGTTCTTCAGAGTTCACTTGTCATTAGGTCTTAGGTAGTAGGTGCATGGCAGATCGAGATGGTGCTGTCGTATTCCTCTAGTCGCTAAACAAGTCCAACAATCCGAAAGAAAAACCTTTAAACTTGTTGGTCGACGTTTGACTGATGTAACCACGCCAACAAGAAATTCTCGAAATATTAAAATTATTTCAAGAACTTGTAGATAACAGTATGACCTGTGTGCTGACATTAACAGATTTCGTGTAACAGTTTTTAAGTTGATTTGTTTAGCCCAAAAGATGTAATCTTTTACGTTATTGCATCAACAAGTCGCCAGTTTTAAAAACCATGGCTCCATATCAAAAGAATCTGTTAATATAGAACACAAGTTTTATCCTTGCTGAACGAAAACCACTGATAGCGAATTTGAAAATGCACCATGGATTTATATTTTTTTATTCAAGAAAACCTCCCGAATCGTCCATATTCTTCACTCCTGCACAACAACCACATCAACCAGGCAGATAAATGTTCCTCTTAATTTTATAACTCTATTGTATACTAATCATATTGTGCACAAACAAGTTGGGAATAGGTTGTTCCTCTTGATATCATGTTCTCATAGGGTTGCCACCTTAAGCTATTCTTTCCATTGTCTTTCATTGCAATAACAGCACTCAAACAAGTCAAATGTGAAAGAAATAACTTGCTTCAACTTAATATTCCAAATTAATTTCTCAAACTTGAGATTATGCAATTCTAAAGTGGTCTGCTGAAAATATTTTCCCCTAGGCTCAACCTCGTCTTTAGGGCATCTCGAATCTTTTCAGACATCAGGAGAGCGATACGAACGTCTCGGATGTTAGAAAAGATTCAAGATGCCCTGGGGACGAGGTTGCCCTGGGCTATTCTGATATGCTGAGAACAGCCTTACTCATTAAAATTGTGTGATGAAATAACTCATTCCATATCTAGTAGAATTAGAAAACACACTACACACATTAATTAAAGATGTCTTTACTACTACAATCTAACAATTTTAATCACAAACTGACAATGTGGAAAGTCGAGAAGGGGGGAAAACAATTGTTTTTCAGTAAGAAAAATCGCGATTCTTTTACCTCAGTGTGAAATTATAACAAAGTATTTGTTCTCTAAACTGTTTTTACTAAGCAAGGAGTTTAGTACAGGCAGTAAACAAGAACAATGATGCATTACAGAAAGCGATCTTTATGACAAATGACAAACGAATGGAGAGGGTCAAGTAGGTCATTTAAACAGGTCATTGAACAGGTCATTTTATGGTGACTTACCCATAATAAGCATGGCAACGGAATACGCGAACGCAAACACACTTCCAAGAAACATTGCAAGACCTAAAGGAATAAACTTTAAATAGACCTAAAGGTTAGGTTACACTAACGGTTTTTTATACAAAGGAGATTTTTAAGCTCTTTTTATCAGAATAATGTTTCAGCCTCAATATTATCAGCCTCATATATTCTTAATATATTCTTAGCTTACTACAGCTTGAAAACATATAAGCTGCGATAATTTGCCATGGCAAAGTATGCTACGTGTAACGGACTCATTACGTCGTTGCTTTAAATGAATAAAGAAGTTCAGTTTATATGCAATTAGATATTAAACTTCAAATTTTGTACTTCATACAAATTTTAATAGCTAAACAAAAAGTCGAGAATCGGCATATTCTTAGAATATTCTTAACATCTGACCCATTTTCAATGTCGATGTTCTTATAAAAAAGCATGTAGAATATGAAGTACAATGACCGAACTCAAAATTTAACTAAAGAATGATTTTTTTGCCTATTCAGTCCATACAAGTTTGCAATCTTTATCTGTTAGACGAGTTTTTTTCGGCATAAAAAACTAGTGTTATTTCTGATGCATATCGCTGTTTACGATATGTAGTTAGTGCTGGCAAGTATTAAGTACTCATAAAATGGTTGCTCATTAAAAAAATGTAAGATCCGATATCAGAAAAGAAACCAAAGTTTACCCATTCCTTCTTCTTCTTCTTCATCTTTTTTTCTTCGTCTTTTATTTTCTTTTGTGAAATACACATTTCTTCGTCCTCGACTTTATTATTCCGACAAAACATTTTTGCTTCTAAGCTTACGAGGAACAACAGTATTTTTTTTTTGACATACAACTTTACAAATGACCCATTAGAGTGTACGATAATTTGTTCTGATTACATGATGTAGTTTATATCCTAAAGCTATTCACAAATTAAAAAACTTTTCAAAAGTTGTTTAAAGCATTGACCCCTGGCTGTCAAACACTACATGTAATGTCGTGTCGAGATAAGTAGTGTTTTCCTGTCTGTTATTGAACGGACAACACAATCAAGTCAATTTTCTGACTGGTTTCTACTGAGACAAAATAAAACTTCACCTGGTTTCTGTGTTCATTACATCAGACTGCGACATAATATTTAATCCTTATTTTTAACCTCATCAGGTCCAAGATTCTTTTTGGTATAAAAATGCTTTTATAAATATCTTTTCCAGGGGGCGATAATTTGAATAATACACTTTTTTGTTTTCACAAACTACATAGCAAATTTTTATGACATCGAGCGCACTTGATATAACATAAACCGACCAGAAACGACCAGGAAACGAGCAGAAACAACCAGGAAACGACCGGGAAGTAACGAACTCGCAATTTGAAAAACGTCCGGTTACATGCCCCTCCGACTTGTTTGGTACGGTGTTGGGCGGAAACGAGTAATCCTTACATTGAAATGCTTATACCCCTGAGTTTCCAAAAACATGTTTAGAGATGCTTAGAGCTTCATGGTCAAACAACGTTGTCACATCATTGATAGAATTTATTTACAAGGAGCAGACGTTTTCTTAGTGCACAGTAGGGTCTAGGTACCCATTAACATTGGAACCATTAAAATCTACACGCTCTCACGCTGAATAGAGTTTTATTTCGACACTCGACGTTCTTCTGGCCTCCACCGCAGTGTATTGGCTATGGAAAATCAGTTTGGGCGCTCGTTTAATTTCCCAGGGCGTAAGAGATTCGGCTTTCATCGTCAGGGACATTTAAAAGAGGGAGGTATTCATAAAATATTTTTGATCACTATGGCAGCATCGTACAGTGGCCGACAAGTGCAAAACATCTACCCCGAAATACGACACATCTTCCCCGAAATTACGACGCATCTTCCCCGAAATACGTAGTATCTTCCCCGAAATACGTAGTATCTTCCCCGAAATACGTAGTATCTTCCCCGAAATACGGCACATCTTCCCCGAAATACGTAGTATCTTCCCCGAAATACGGCACATCTTTCCCGAAATACGTAGTATCTTCCCCGATAATACGGCACATCTTTCCCGGAAATACGACATATCGTTCCCAAGATACGGCACAGCATTCCCGAAATACGTAGTATCTTCCCCGAAATACGGCACATCTTTCCCGAAATACGTAGTATCTTCCCCGATAATACGGCACATCTTTCCCGGAAATACGACATATCTTTCCCAAGATACGGCACAGCTTTCCCAAAATACGACATATCTTTTCTGAAATACGACACATCTTTTCTGAAAAATAAATAACATCTTCGTAAATATATGACGTTTTTAAAACATGCGCCATTTTGAATTTTCGTTTCCGTAATTTTTGTCCAGTTCGTGGCGCACTGAAGCAGACTTCAACAGTGGCTTATATATTATTATTTTCGTAAGGGATATTCGTATCGTACTATTTTGGATTTTACGTTACGTTTTTACGAAGTTACGTTCCTACAATTTAAAACATAAATTAACTTTAACACCAAATGTTGATCAGCAAAGAGAAAATGCTTTACGTCTTGAGTTACAGACAAGCTCTAGAAATGTGGATATCGTTCTTTGTGGTGCAGATTAGGAATGTTTCATGGCCACAGCGTGCCCCGTGATGCGGTAATGTTAAAACTACGCCAACTCGATCCTCGCGGCAGTTACTTACGAAAGAAAAGAAGTTTAGTTAGACGTCAGTATTCAAACTTTGGTCCTAATGATATTTGGCATATAGACGGATACGATAAACTTAAAGCATATGGTTTTCCTATTCACGGTTGCATTGACGGGTTTAATCAGCGTATACTATGGCTCAATGTACTACCGACCAAAATTAGTCCAATCATTATTGCACAACTTTTTATTAATTGTGTCATTGCAGCTAATGGCTGCCCAAATCGGGTCCGAAGTGATTGCGGCAGTGAAAACATAGAAAGAGCGGCGATTCAATGTTTTTTAAGAAGTAAACATGATGATGATTGCGCGGGTATCAAAGCCCATATCTACGGTTCCTCACATGGAAACCAGCGTATAGAGAGTTGGTGGTCACAATTTCGACGATGTTGCAGCTCGTTTCTTATGGGATTTTTTAAAGACATGGTTGAAAGTGGCAGTTATTACAATCTTGATAATGTCTGCCAACTGACGTTAAAGTAATACAAAGCGACTTAGATGAAGTCCGGGAATACTGGAACTCGAATCTTATCCGCAAATCGGGATTTTCAGTAGTGTCTGGTCGACCAGACTTTATGTATCACTTCCCTGAAAGATATGAGCGAGCAGATTGTTTGAAAACATGCAACAGCAACGACCTAACAGAAATGATGTCTTATATTGAACAAAATATGCCTTCTTATCCGTCAGAGAATGATTTATTCCAATACTTTGATTATCTGACAAGTGTTTTAAGCGTAGCGGCACCAGTCGATTTTGACTCTGCGAGACGACTCTTTCATTTATTGGTTTCCCATGAAAATTGAACAGTTTATGCTTGTATATATGAGGTACTATTATTAAATGGAAATCCAACCTCGTCCCCAGGGCATCTTGTATCTTTTCTGACATCGGGACAGCGATACGAATATGGAACATACGAACATGTTCGTCTCGCCATACCGGTTATAGAAAAGAGACAATAGCCGCTGGGAACGAGGTTGATGGAAATCATTTAATCTTTATTATATTATAATAAGAAAAGTCTTTCCCTGTTACACACATATTTTTAAAAAAGTTACACACATATTTTTAAAAAAGTTACACACATATTTTTCAGAAAAGATATGTCCTATTTCGTGAAAGATGTGTCGTATTTCGGAAAAGATAGTACATATTTCGGGGAAGATATGTCGTATTTCAGGGAAGATGCGTCGTATTTCAGGGAAGATGTGTCGTATTTCAGAAAAGATATGTCTTATTTCAGGGAAGATGTGTCGTATTTCGTGAAAGATGTGTCGTATTTCGGAAAAGATAGTACATATTTCGGGAAAGATATGTCGTATTTCGGGGAAGATGCGTCGTATTTCGGAAAAGATAGTACATATTTCGGGAAAGATAGTACATATTTCGGGAAAGATAGTACATATTTCGGGAAAGATATGTCTTATTTCGGGGAAGATGTGTCGTATTTCGGAAAAGATAGTACATATTTCGGGAAAGATAGTACATATTTTGGGAAAGATGTGCCGTATTTCAGGGAAGATGCGTCGTATTTCGAGAAAGATGCGTCGTATTTCGGGGAAGATATGTCGCCCTTGTCGGCCACCGTAGCATCGCCATTATCTGAAAATCATACAACGCCGAAGACGAAGTTGAGATGGAGAAACAAAAAAAAAATCAACGCTGTCAAAATATTTTTTTTTTAAGGAAAATAAAAAATCAGTCTTCGTCACTCAATTCTTCCACTTTGATGGTTGAAGAACTTGTTGCTTCCACTATTATTGTACTCGTTGTTTGCTTTGTAAAAAAACTTCAAATGTCTGCGTTGATATCCGTCACCCTGTTTTTTCTTCTTTTTTTCCTTTTGTACTACGTTTGATTTCCATAGCTCCCTTAATAAAAGAGCCCACAACATGGGTTTCTTGGCGTTGATAGTAAGCAGATACTCAGCAAGGTAAAATCGAATTTTCGTAATTATTCAGTCGAGCTTGTGAGACCTTTAAGGCACGCTACACTAAAACACTAATGCAAAAAAAACATTACCATACTTTTGCGAAGGTTTTTCCTGCTATCCTTCAAAATTATTTACTTTTATGATTTAAAAAACCCTTCTTAGTCCATGTAATTAGGTAATTCGTCCCCTGGCAATAATAATAATATAAAAATAAATATATGAAAAAATAATGTTAAGCAAGCACTTTTGGACGATTTAATTTTCCTACTAGATTCATCTGTGTCAGTGAAAGATATTTTACATTCTTCACAACGCTTTACATTTCCGGGAAACATTGATTTTTCTTTTCTGTGTACCAGAACATACAATTTGGATTTTTTTCAATGCGGATTGAATACATCAACTGCAGGTTCTTTGGGTTTCACTTTCCACGTGCTTGTTGATGCTTTCTGTATCTTCATAGGCGTCACAGTGGGGGCGGTAGATGCTTCAGTGCACATACTAATGAACAGGTCAGGTTTATATCAGGAGGGATCGGTGCCACATTCCGGCAATCATTTTGGTCGGCGTTTTTTTTATCAGGTCGGCGGTCGTTTCGGCGACTATTCGATTACCCGGCGGTCGTTTTTCGGCGCTGCTATGCGAATTCGACGATGGTTTTGGCCGTTGTTTCTATGATCCGGCGGTGTTTTAGGCCAGTATATCAATAACCAAGGTGTTCTTTGGTATAATGAAGTCTGGGGGTGTTCTTCTCGATGATTCATTGCCTGGGTGGTCGTTTCAACTCCTGACGTTTTCTCGATGGTTGCACAGCATGGCGAAACACTTCAAGAGACGATGTAGTACCGCGGTGGTTGGTGTTTGAATGGTCGTTTGGGAGGAGACCACCGTTTCCATAAGAGCTCTGCGAAGAACGAAATGCAGCGGCGGTCTAAAATTCGGGGGCGGTCAAAAATCAGGCGGTCAAAAATTCGTCGAAGCCTCGTTTTGAATAATTTGTATAATATTTTACAGAATGAAATCAAAAAAGAATGAACAGAATGAATTAGAGTTGGAACGAGATAATTGTGTTTAGTTTTTCACTGGGTTTGGGTTTAGTTATATGTATTAGTTTAGTTTAGTTTAGTATATGTATTTGTTTAGTTATATGTTATATATCACTGGGTTTGGGTTTAGTTATATGTAAAGAAAGAAGTATATGAAATTAAATATTAGCATGTCTGTTACGTTGAGTTTTTTGGGTAAGTTTATTATATACCTTTGTACCTTCGTACAAAGGTACTTTCTACCTTTCACAGAATAAGTTGTTCCGCCAAATTCCCACGTTATTTTACCGACGACCTGCACCGCCTCATCACAGCCCCTCTTTCACCTCCGCCGAATTTTCTTTTAGAGCGACCCGGTCAAGTGACTCTACTGAGCGACCCGGTTCCATGTGGCACTTCGGTCGAGTACCCGTCGTCTCAGTCTAAGGTGCCAGCAAGGAGCACGGCAGTATTATCAATGGATTTATTGGACATAGCGAGGTTCGACTGTCAATTCCTGAAAAGAGAGGCATGAATTGTGGAGATTACATCTTTATTTTTATTTATTTAGAATATTTATACAGCATTTTTCTTCAGTAATGTAAATACTGTTATCTGGGGAAACGTCAGATAATTCTTTTCGGAAGTGATGCTTTAACTCCAAGCTGTTCGAGTAGAACCTTCCCGATATGTTGAGTGATTCCCTTGCAGCATTTTTCTTCAGTAATGTAAATACTGTTATCTGGGGAAACGTCAGATAATTCTTTTCGAAAGTGATGCTTTAACTCCAAGCTGTTCGAGTAGAACCTTCCCGATATGTTGAGTGATTCCCTTGCTGATGTAATCAGACAGTTTTCAAACTTTTCTTTTTTGTTCTTTTTGAACCAATCATGGGAGGTTGGCACCAGGTTCCCCCAGATTTCTTTGAGTGTTTCCAATTTTATTTCGAAATCCTCAGGATCTATGGCATCGGCCAGTCCATCGCTGACTACGGTACACACTTGAGAATCATCTATGTCTGCCTTGATCCGACTAATGTTTTCTTTGTTGGGGTTTAGTTTCCTAAGCTTTTTTCTTTGTCAGCAGATTGCATTCGTCTGTACTCCGTGTTTTGATCGAATACCATCGGGTCACAAGTCGAACTCTTTATAACTCTTTATTAGACCGCTTTTACACGATACAAAATTTTTCGGTGTAATCCATACAAAAAGGATGCATCATTAGCGGTAAATATATTTTTAATGAACTTGAATGAAGTTAATAAATTTGATGTATGTTATCAACAGAAAAGAGACCCGGAACGAGGCTGGTATGATATTTTGTAATTTGATGTGTATCACTATTTCGAACTTGTAGCAAAGCTGAGCTGCTAATAAAAAACAGGCTTAACTCTTCTCGAATAAGAAAAAAATGTCTACACGTTCCAAGTCATTCATCACTACATTTCTTAATCTGTTTTTGAAAAAATTTACCATATGCTGAAAGTAAGGCAACAAAAAGACTATTTATAACTAAAGATTATTTTTCAAGCTAACTCCGATTTGCTTTCAGAGCACGGTAGTCACAGTTTCGGTTTTTGGTTATTTTTTGTTCAATATTGTACACGTTTCTTGATCTTTTTTGCTCGTTTACTGCACGTTTTTTGCTCATTTCTGCTCGTTTCTTTCTCGTTTCTGCTCGTTTCTGCTCGTTTCTGGACGTTTTTTTGTTATATCAAACGCGGACAACGAGTGTATTGTTCTTTCGCATTTAAATTTTGTGTTTACTTCTGTCTTCGTCCGACGGCTCTTTTACTCCTATGACGTTTTTTGTTTTATACTTCATGGAAAAACTTTCTCAAGCGGAAAAATCAGATGCGTACCTCAACCCCATCGGGAGAGTCATATACATCCTCGTCTCCATGGTTTGTTGACTGATGTCAAAGCTCTTTCTCAATGTTTAAAAGGCAAAAAATCCCCCAAAACGAGGCTGAAAGAAGACAGTTGCCAAAACATTACTTTTAAAGAAGAGAAACTTTTGCGATTTCGAAAAGGTTAAATTCTTGCAAAACAAAAAGCGAAATTTACTTTTTGCAATTTTCTTAGCTATGTGATTTCTTTTGCCAGGTAAACTCTTTTAAATCAAATCAAAACCTTGGTTCGTCCTTACTGAGTTTTTTTATAGCAACTTGACACGATATTTCGAGACCTCTGAAATAAATAAAAACTATTACCTACGGTTATCGCGCAAGTTATTTCTCGCGAAAAAATTAAAAGCGGCCATTCGCGAAAGTTTCTCCCTTCAAAGTAACTCTCACAGATCGTAGCTACTAACTTGCAAACTACAGCATTTAAGGCGAAGTCGCTGTAAGAACTTCCCTATAAAATGTAATAACATCGGTACAAAATGTGCTCGTCAAGAAGTTCTGTTTACAAAGTTCTACTGAAAAAAATAAATAAATAGTAAGATTGTGCATGGAAAGGTCTTGTCACCTCGATAATTCGCTGGAACTGTTGTTTGCTTGCAGATTGTAGACCTGAGATCGTTACGGTTGGAACATGTCCCGGTTACCGCTGGTATGTGTATGTTCGAAGAAGAAATCAATTAAACATGTTTTGCAATGTAAACTTGGTGGTTTTATAAGCCTTCGACACAATGAAGTGCGCGATTTAACAGCAAAGATGTAGCTGTGGAACCTATCATCTCGGACGTACCAGATGAATCTACAGAATTAAGGGCTGACGTTAGTGCAAGAGGTTTTTGGCAGACATTGCAACGAGCATTTTTCGACTTGCGGGTGTTTCACCCATTCGCTCCAAGCTATGTCAACCAAAGCATGAACACTCTCTTTCAGTCGATGGAAAAGGATGTGTACAATAGAGCTGTCCTTGAGAATGAATATGGTTCGTTTACTCCGCTAGTGTTTTCTAGTAATGGTGGAATGTCCAGAGAGACGTCTACTTTTATATCGAAGTTGTCAGAACTAATTGCAATTAAGAGGAATCGGTCAAAAAGTGAGGTTTCAAGCTACGTTAAAAGAAGGGTATCGTTCAGCCTAATACGAAGTGATGTGATCTGCATCAGAGGTTCACGATCAAAACGTTTCATTCCGACGGCGCTGAATGATTGCGATATACGACTTGGTAACGTTGCTAGTCAAATCAAAGAGTAATTCTTTTAATCACCCACATGAACGTTTTCATGCACCTCTCGCAGAAAAACTATTGTCGGTGGACCATGTGATCAAAGTTATCAATATATATATATATATATATATATATATATATATATATATATATATATATATATATATATATATATATATATATATATATATATATATATATATATATATATATATATATATATATATATATATATATATATATATTTATTTTATCCTGTAATTTATTCTAGATTATTATAATTTGTAGAGTAGAAGGAAATACTCAAAGAAAAAAAAGAATAACGTCATTTCTTCATTTCTAGTTGACGGGCCAAGAGACCCTGGAGACAGACAAGGACGTAGAGAACAAAACATAACCTAAGAAGCCCTGGGGACAAGCCTACATACGTAAATGGGTTGCGAATATTTACAAAGTTCTGTGTAAGCGCGCGGATCTTGACTGGCAAAAAAAAAAAAGGATACCAGAAAATTTAGCTATAATTGTGTTTTTGTAACTATTTCAACTATTACAGCGAAAGCTAGACGAAAAATTACAACATTACGTCACGCCACAAGTCATCTATTATGAGAAAAATTTCCGGTTATTTTCTGGTCAGTTTATTCAGCCTCAATTAGTCAACTCATTCCATATAAACTAGACTAAATACGTAACAATATACAAAGATGATCTGGACACATTTGTCGGTTATTTGTTTATGTATTTACATTTCGACAGCGTTTTTTAGCGGTTATAAAGTTCTCACGAAGATTCTGGTGAGAAGTAATTTTATTACTTGGAATTTTTGTCAACGTATTATAACATCACGGGGAAGAAAGTTTGAAGAGGATCAACTGAAAAATCGCTATCAATGTGGGCACGCAAAAAAAGAAAAAAAAACAAGTATGCAAAAAGTGTTTGTACGTAGTCCGGAGTCTTTTTCTTTAATCACCGGGAAAAAATAGAAAAATGGACACTCCCCGGCGACTAAATTTGTGATGAGTAAAATGTTTTCAAAAATATGCGTCAACATTTTAAAAACTGGATTTGAACATTCTTACTTTTATATAGAGGGTCTATTTTCCTTCTTACAGGACGCAAATATCTTTTAGGATTTCCCAGGTTAGTGAATTGGATCTCGAAAAATTTCAAATATTTATACTAGCATAGCGGAATGTCTTTGTTGTTATGTTAACACGCCCGCCTAAAGCGATTTTCACGAGATTTGACTCGCGAAAATTTGGTATCAACGGTATAAATAATTTGAAAAATTTAATTCTCGCAAAATATTACGACTACCTTCGCAAAAAAAACATTTTTATAAAAAATTTCTCGAGAAAATGAAATGCAACACGGAAGGGTAAAAAAATAGTGGGACTTAGAATCGCAAATACTAAGTTAATTCCTCATTCATTCATTTCTTTCCTTATGGTTATAACTTTATTTTGTTTCCGCGGACATTTTGCCTTGATACTAAATAGTTCAACAACATATTTAACAAAGCCCAAAGTAGATTTAAAGATTGGAAAGACTAAACATACCCTTATTGAGACTGTGGGCGATTGCAGAAGTAAAGACAGTTACATATAAACCAGCTCATTATTTTTCATTTTAATAATAAAACATGGATGTTTGCTGCATAAAATCATGGCCCATTCACACATTGAAACAAAAACAAATCCCAGATCTTTTCAGGTAAAAAACGATATTAAGATTTGACTAGCTGCTATGAAATAGGATGACGGTCATGCTCTTCACAGTGAAAATAAATAAATAATAATAATAACTATTGTTCACCGCTGAGTTACAATGCAAGTCTGGCAATAATCAATGGTCAAACTACCCCTTCTTTTCTGACCAATAGCAACAACATAAAACTTTCTCACACACGCACGTAAAAAATCTTGCAAATTATAACTGTCGTAGAATTGAGATTGTTAATTTGTAAATTTGAAAAGTTTAAAGGAGGTGTGGAAACACTGTTATTTGAAACAATAAAAAAACATCCAAACATCAAAAAAAATTATAACCTAAAAGTAAAAAGTAACAGTATATATATTTAAAATAAAGTATTTTCGCAGGAAGAAAATTCGGTGGAAAGAAAATGTGGTGGAATTGGCGGAAATTAATTTGGCAGGAATTTAATGCCGTGGATTTTGTCAAATCCACCAATTCTCCAAAATTTTCTTTCCGTGAAAATTTTTTCCTTAAGGTAATATGATACAAATTTTAACTGTTTTCCCTCCGACTAGTGTGTTTGCTGATAATAGCTAAACCTGCATACATTCCTGAATGAGCACCTTGGATAGAACCAAGAAGACTGATAAAATACAACAAAAATAAGATATGATAGCTTTAGTCATTTCTTAAAATTCTATTCGATAAGTCATCAAAACTATTGAAGAACCAGCTTCAATCATGTGAAGTCCACACAATTTTACAGACAGTTTATAAAACTACGCAAAACTGAGTAACAAATCATCGCAAAAATATAGCCATGAACCATCAATTTCGTCGAAAGAAGTAAAAACAACCCTAATGCCAACCATTGTAGAAATTAATTGAAAAAATGAAAATGATTAAGATAAAAAAGAAAAAACAATAAAATTTAAATATATATAAAATGAGAAAAAAAGCCACCCTCCTCGGTGTCAGCTCGAATGATTTTTCGAATTATAAAAATAAATAAGATATCCTACAGGCACAACAACAGCTACAAGACAAATCACAATTAAACAATGGCTCCATGTAATCGAACACACGGAACCGTATTGCTCTGGTTTTACTTTCCTTCCGCTAGGAAATATGACTTGGCCAGTTAGAGAGTGTGCAATCTCTCTTAAACTCTCCCCCTTGTTCTCCATCTCAGACACTTTTTCTTGCACTACTTTATCCATATTCTCCATGTATTCGTGAATAGTAACATCACTAGCATCTTTCATATTACCAGAACGCCCCTTCTGTCTTATTAGCGGCTCAGCTAACAAATTAGCTGATTCTGAAAAATGCCGATCGCGGCTACTGAAAATTTCAAGTTCTTCATCATCGTCACTGGACATATAATCGAGGTTACTACTAAACCCGTACGGTTTGGGAATGTCAAATTTTCTTTCATTACTAACATAGTTCAACTTAACTGCTGAATTGAGTTCAGATACTTGGTCACTAATTCCTTGCTTCAGTGCACGATGATATTCATCATATATAAGGCCGTCCTTTACGACTGGTACTTTTATGGTTTTCAAAGCATGCAATTCTTTTTCATTGTAAATCTTGTTGGCATACTTTAATTCAGACACCTGCATCAAATAAGTAAGAATAAATATATAAAAATACAGTGAATAACATATAGGTGAATATTTATCATAGCACAACCATATTTCATTCTCAACAAAGTGAATAAGCTTGTAAAGAAAAAATCCATTAAAAGCAATTATGTCAAAGTCTGTAATTCCATATCAGTTTGACAATATTTTTGAAATAATAACAAAAAACAATCATGGAATAAATGGCTAAGAACTCAGAAAAATGTCCAACTTTTGTGAAAGCATTTCATTTTTTCTGTTTATACATTTGAAACATTAATCAGCTACAGATTTTAATAAACCATAATTGCTAATTACTCATAAGCTGAAATACAAGCCAAAATCTGAGAAACTGCTAGGCAACTAGGCCACCCTCAAGAAATTGTTCGCTTGCCGTAACCCGACTCGAAAAAAATAACTCAAGTCGGGCGGTCGGGGAAATTATTTTTTTGGTCCTCTTTCCAGACAATGAAATTTCCTAAAAACCCCCATCAAAGCAAAATTTTGTCCAATACGTGATGTAATACAGCGACTAACAGTTTTTCTGAGTGGTTCACGTTCCTCAAACCTACTCGAAACCACTTTTTTAAGATAACATAGTCTTGCGCGTTTAATTTCGATCTGAAGACCTGGGTACAAGGTTTATGATTTCCTTTCCCATATGAAGTACAAGTCCCATTGACCAACCTTCCCGCGGTATACTTAGTTAAGTGAATAATGATCAATTATCAACTTACTTCCCTCAGGAAGTCGGCTGTAATTATTATTGACGAACAAGTGGTCAGGGCAGCAAAGCAAAACAAAACTGACCAATCTCGTCCCCAGAGTCTTTTCTCAATGTCAAAGCCCTTAATTAGCAAGAAACATTGGGAACGAACTTCACACTCAGGACTACCGTGAATTACCAAGTTTGTGGATAAATCAATACAATGTAATGCTGCTTTATGCGCATTGCCAAATACAAAATTTATACAGAAAATAAAATGTTTACACAAGTTTTAGATATACTTACATAGTTTTGAGTGATAATAAAGCCTGGCACAGGAGTCGAACCTGCTGCACTTATTTCGTGTGAGTATACCTCAAGCATAACAACAGCAAAAAAAAAAATTCAGTCAGCGATTTACGTAAAATCGACTCGGGGGTCGGTGAAAAAGGTCTGAAAAAAAGAATTTTCATGTCCCCCGACCCAAAATTTTTTCAGTCAGCGCCATTTTACGCTAGCAGTCGGGTTATGGCAACCAAAGAATTTTTCATGGATGGCCATAGCAAGGCTGAAACTGCTAATGCTTTAATCTGTATTATAAGCAACCTAAAAACAGTTCTTTAAATTATATAATGAAAAGTTTTTTAAACACTATAGGAATAAAACATAGGGTCATTCCAGACCAAATGAGTTTGGCACAATACCCACCATCTCAGATTAGTTTTTTTCATGTACAGTAAGGTGTAGGATTCTTGAGAAATAAAAGTCACTAATCCTGATCTTAAAAATAGCTGTTAGGGATGCATTTAAAACAAAAAAATACTGAATTAGCATCTTCTAGGTGCAACTGAGGCTGAAATGAAAAGTTGGTTATGAAAAAATGTGTATTCATTATAACAGCATATACAAGAAAATGATTATGTGTTAATGGAGTGTAAAGAACTTAATTAACTTACATGACAATTATATTTCAAAGCCAACTTAACCAGGCTGTCCTCTTCAGTAACATCAACATAGATACATTCCTTACAACCAAACAATGGTTTATCTGCAGGTGACTCAGTCGAGCTTCCACTACCACCTGATAAATTTCTTTTTCTAGTCCGGCATTTTGTTTGCTGTAATTCATAATACTGCTCTTTTGTCATATTGTTAGGCAAGTCTTGTGCCACACTGTTCAGGTATTGTACTACATTTTGCATCGCATTCTGTGGTTCAACGTCTTGATCAACGATATCAAGTATACGACTGATTTGCTTTTTCTTTGCTAGGGTATCACTTTCACTCATGTCAACATATCATTGCAACTGTAGCTATACATTTATTATGTGCTATTTTATTAAAGTAAAAAACAGTTCGCCAGATATAATGAACAATGTTCTGAAAGCCTAATATTATGCAGTATAAAGTGCAGACGTTTACATCACTGCAGTGTTTTCCAAAAAAACACAACAGGTGCTCACCCAAATCCTGCATCCATTTTAAAAATTAGAAAAGATAATTTTTGGTAGTAGCAGCACCAATAAAACATCTCAGAATTGTATTGGAAATTACTCAGAGCAACATTTCTTCATTTATAGCAAGAACTGTGTGAGCCAAACATGCCTATCGTAGTGGTAGGAGTGTTTATAACAGTATATACGGCATGCAGCCTTGTATTTAGAAAGTCCTGCACATAACTCCAACAAAAAACATAATGGCAGATATACTGCAAAGAAAACAAAGTTTGAAAGATTGTTGGAATATAAATTTTTACAAGATTTAAATTGCCACTGTCGCCATTTGCAAATTTATGTTCTCACAAAGTTAAATTTTTTAAAGCCTTGTTGCTAGCAAAATTTGGGGATAATGTTTGCTAAATTTGTTAATTTTTGGCCCCTGCATGCACTTTACGGTCTTTAGTCAATGAAGAAAAGGCTAGGCCTGCGACACTTTGCATCCTCAAAATTAATTCTATGGTGTTCCCAGAGTGTTTTTTAATTCTTTAATTACTGTGTCTACAACGAAGGAGGGTGTTATGACAAACATATTTTTCCTTGTATTTATGCATGCTGTTAATTAAAAAATTTTTGTTGAAAAGGAAAAAAATAATTTGTCTCCACAAAAATTTTTTTTTTAGATAAATTTGTTCTCTTGTTTTGATTTATTAAATAACTAGTTGTCAAGGATAAAAGATAAAAGTATTTGCATGCTCAAAAACTGGTTTTTAAAAGTTATGCAACAAGAATTTTTCTTGTGTTGCTTGGGAAAGTTATACAACAAGTTATATATACTTCTGCCGTTTTAAATGTTTAGAATTTTTCTTGTGTTGCTTGGGAAAGTTATACAACAAGTTATACTTCTGCCGTTTAAAAATTGTTAGAGCAAATCACTTAAAGTAATAAAAAAACGAAAACGTTATTTTTTAAAAAATATTTTGCTGTTCTTTTAATGTTTTTTCGTGCAGAAAATCAAGTGAAGTCCCACATGTGCAAAACATTTTTAGGGAATATAGTTTAGTTGGCAATATTTAAAGTCTTTCACAGCATAAAAATTTAAATTTCATATAACGAAGGAGGGTGTTATGGCATGTATTTTTGCATGTATTTTTCCCATACGGTGGTCTATTAAACAACAGTCTTGCATTTTAATTAGTGTGTTTTCGTCAACAACATCACCCTAATTCCCTTGACATGGCTTGGGTTAACCCAGGGCTATGGTATCATTCACTCACCAATATTGAATATCCCCACCAAAGGTTTTTTGTAAAAAGTGGCGAAATTTTACCATCGTACATTGAGGGGGGAATATTTTGTGTCAGTTAAATTCTGAATTTAATACTTATCATCAAGATGCATACACAGTGTTTTGATAGCTAGCTACTAGGCATTCCTCTTAACAGCAAGTGGGATACAGGTAAACTTTGATTTTAAACTTTTCAGCACAAGCAAGCTATATATGGCTGGCCTACCATAATATATACAACTAGCATAGTAAAAAGATTAAAGTATTAAAGTTATATCTGAATGCCGAAAAGTAGAATCTTCTCTAGCTAGCTAGCCAGCTATACTTATATTAGAACATAAAATAAAAAGTTACTAACTGCTTTATTGTCACGTATCGCAACCATTTTGAATATGATTTGGAACATATCTCCGCCATAGATGTTTTGCTATCTTTAAGGTGGAGAGTGTTAAAAGTTTAAGGTGGTACACCCACTCGACCCCAGAGCTCTTTGAGATAAACTCGAAAGTACTTTCGAGGTTTTAATCTCAAAGAGCTCTGGGGACGAGAATGGGTGGTACCCCTAGAAAAAAACTATATCGCAGAGGATTGTCATTTCTGAAGATACTTGATGAGGATATCATAGTATGTGACAGTACGACAAAATTAAGTCAAAAATTTCATTGGTTGGTTGTCATGGTTACCCGTTGCTAGGAGAAGTATAGGCAAAATATGACATTTTGCTGCTCGACGCCTAACCAAATAACTGAATAACATGCGTTATTTCAAGCGCCTTTTTGGCCGCTTTTGTTCCTCAAGGGTCACGTGTATGGATTGAGCGAAGCGCATTTTCGCAAGGCTGACTCGTTTTCCAGAGAACTGATGCGGTATTTTTTGGACGACAGAAAAGCTAAAACAGGGCGAAACAGGCAATATCTCGACAAAATAACTGAAAGACAAAACTTCGATTTGAAAATCGGTTTCGTTTAAACACTAGGTGGTACTAATGCCTGCATCCACAGAAGAAATTGTAAAGCGTGGGTGCTTCGATCTTGAGAATTTTTGTTTCGCGTGGATTCCGAACTTAAACGGCAAAAAACTTGTTTAAAGATTATTTTATGGACATTCTTGACTTGTGGATCGACAAAAGGTGTACGGCAGCACTATTTCGACTTGAAAAGCACCAAATACCTAAGACCTTCTTAAGTCTTAAGTCTAATTAATGACGAGTAAACTCTGACAAGTCCACTTTGGTGGGTACACTGTTAATGCAGCTTTCTGACTGCTTGTGCAACAATACGTTTTACATTTAGAACCGTAATTTATTGTCTTGAGAGGCTCAAAAGTGGCATCTAGCGATTTTTTAAGCGTTAGACGAGTAAACTCTGACGAGTTCACTTCGCAGGGTGCATCGTTAAGACAGCTTTCTGAATGCTTGTGAAACACCACATTTAATATTCAGTACTGTCATATATTGTCTTAGGAGGCCCTAAAGTATCATCTAGCTATTGCAAGGAATTAAACATCGACGGAGGGGCAAGAAAGCTGTCTAAAAATGCGAAAATGGTTGCTATGGGCGTTGCTATGCACTTATATTTGCGGTTGGTTGGAAAAAGTGGCAGAATGCGCAATAAAAACCTAAATTTGTCATAAGCACTACTTGCCACGGTATTCTAAGATGAATTTGCTGTCAGAAAACAGCTAAATGACAATTCTTGAAATTTAGAATTTTTTTCTAGGGGAACCACCTTAAGCAAAGTTGATAATTAAAAGGACGATTATGCGCAGTATAATTTACAACGATTTACAACAAAAAGTGGCAGAACAAATCATACGAAATTTTGTAAAAATAAGATTTCTTTGTTAAATCTGGAAAAAAGTACATCATCGGCCGTTAGTCGAAAGTCGAATTTAAATGGGGTGAATCGAAGGGATGTAATGTTTTGTCGGACATTGACATGGTGTATGCAGGCAAACGGTACATTGATGAGACAGTTAGACTTGTAAACGAATTTAATGCAAACAGCCCGTTGAAAAATATCGCCCTCAAGGGTATCATGATAATGACATCACTCCTCCTGCAAAAACCTTCGACGACATCAAAAGCGAAAGGTTACACTGCTGCTTTAGAAAGACGTTTGTAGTTGTGGCCACAAGCAAAGTTCTGGTGAGAAACATCTTGGAGCAGTAATTGGTACCATAGAGAAGAAGGAGAGCTATGTCAAAAGTAAAGTAAATGTTTCGATTGACGAGTTGAAGGTTCTAACTCAGATATTTTTGACTGCACCACAATCGGCATATTGTGCGTTTGTGACAGGTTTTAAGCACAAGCTAACGTACGTGATGAGAACGATTCCTGATATTGGTTATCTTCTTCGAACAATTGATGAGTGTATTGACACTGAATTCATACCTGCAATCACTGGTGGACATACGTGCAACCATTTGGAAAGGAAACTCCTTTCTCTACCAACACGGATGGGTGGACTGGGGACACCAATATTCTCTGAGATGTCGGTAATTGAATTTGATAACTCAAAGACGTTGACGAATGACTTAACTAATTTGATTATACAACAGCAGGAAGTATACGTCACTGGTGATCCAAACGTTAAGGCTGTAAAGGGAACAATTGAAAAGTGAAAGATTAGACGCTAAAATAATATTTTGGCAGATTTAAGAGCTGACATGGGCGAACACGCACTCCGTCTGAATGATTTTTGGCTGTCTACGTTAACAATCGCCAACGAAGGTTTTGTTTTAAACTAACGAGAGTTCTGGGATTTGTTATGCATTCGATATGGCTGGCCTTTAAACCGAATCACTGAAAGGTGTGTTTGTGGCGTTGGATTCACCGCAGATCATGCACTTAACTGCAAGAAAGGTGGATTTGTTATGCTCAGACACAACAATGTGCGTGGCATTATTGCACAACTTCTTAAAGAAGTTACACATGATGTGCAATGTAAACCAGTTCTGCAGACCTCAGTGGTGAGGCGTTAGAAGAACGTACTGCAAACGTAACAGATGGTGCAAGATTAGATGTAAAGAGCAATGGGTTTTGGATCTCCCATCAGACTGCATTTTTGATATTAGAGTGTTTAATCGCCAAACGATGGAAAAACAAGTCTCAAGCAAGGTTTTGCGGCAAATGAACGAGAGAAGAAACGATGCTATAATGAGCGAGTTTTGCAAATTGAACGTGGTTCCTTCACACCATTGGTATTTTCATGTCACGGAGGAATGGGACGTGAGTGTCACTTATTTTTATTACGGTTCACATTACTGATTTCCGAGAAGAAATATCAACAGTACTCGACCGTTAGCTCGTGGCTAAGAAGAAATATTATTTTTTTCGCTGATGAAGTCGGTAATTATTTGCATTCTTGGGAATAGAACAATTAGGACTGACGTTGTTAACGTCGCTGAAGATGTCGACACCAGCGAGGCGTACTGTTCGATGATTCAATGAGAAGTTGGTTTATGTTTGTGTTGTCTTGTAATGTCATCTATTCAATGTAGAGATAGGGAAATGTTACGTCCAGCACAATCCCTAAAACGCACACGCGCGCGCCCACGAACAAGTCCCTAAATCGCAGCGCATAGTCATGGTTATTCCCATATTATTCTACCCTGATGACATCATCAATGTAGAATAATATATCCCAATATTTTCTAACACAATTCCCTAATAATCAACGCGCACGCTACAGTCAAGCACAATAAATCCCTGATAATCCAATACCATTCAGTACCATGCGGTGTTGAGTCATAGAATTCAAGGGTAAGTCCCTATAGAATGATGACGTCATAAAAGTATGCTGCAAATGAGTAAATTTCTAGCACAATTCCTAGTAGTCTACGCGCACATCAAATCATACAAAAATGAGTAGAAAGGGGAATTCCCTAATGATACTAATAATCATCAAAAAATCAACGCATGCGCAATAAAGACACGCTAGGTCGAGCAATATTATAAGTCTCTGTCTTTTAACAGATTGTACAAGATGAATGAAGAAATAAGGCGAATGAAATTAAATAAAATGAGACATGCCGCGAAGAAGAGGGGCCTTCAAAATTATAAATCTTTAAATAGGACCGGCTTATTAGATATGATACTTATGGATATGGAATACCATCATCAGTTCAATAATTCAGTTCTTGAAAATCCCCGCTTACTTGTACGTACACCGGACCGTTTTTTAACCCAATACATGTGTAATGAATCCGTCGAGGGAAACCCTTGCATGCTCAGATATGTACTGGATCAATTCAAGACACATGCCATGTGCAATAGGGCCGTTTGGAAGAAACCCCATCTGTTCAGGTACGTGCCGGATAAGTTAAAGACGCAGGGCATGTGCTGCAATGCCTTTGGGGGGGGACCCCGCATGCTCAAGTATATCCCGGATCAATTCATGATGTCATATATATACAATAATGTAGTATATAATGATCCTCACATGCTCGGGGATGTGCCCGACAAGTTCAGGACAGAGTACATGTGCAATAGGGCTGTTGAAATGGATCCCCGCGCGCTCCAATATGTACCGGATCGGCTCAAAACGCAGGACATGTGCAACAAAGCCGTTGAAAGGTATCCCGGGGTGCTCGAATATGTCCCGGACTGGTTTGTCACCCAGGACATGTGGCCTGAACTACTCGGGGCCTATCACCAGAGGAAAGCCGAAAAGGCCAGAATTATGGCGGAGCTGGCTCCATTAGCCTGGCATCCAGATAGGGTTATCGATTGGTGTTTTTCAGAGGATGAGAAGGCAGACCTTGAAATATTATGGGCTTAATGTCAGGGTTATCTTACAGCAAAAGCTGTAAGATAATAAAGATGTGAATTCCCGGCCTACTTTGTAATCTTCGGACCCTGTTGGAATGATATATAAAATGGTACTCTGTTACTGGTGCTCTGTAGAACTATGCGACAAAGTCAGGTGCCCCATGAGATACAATCCGCCGCAGGTTAGTACAAAACATAAGATGGAATCTGGATTTTTTCATGTGATGGAAAACATGGCTGCCCATATGGGTGATGATGGTGAGTACGTGTACGAGGGCTACTTTTGTGGAGATGCGTGCTGCTTGGCTTACGTGGAGGAGCGACAGGTGTATGATAGTGCGTACGAAATGTCGCTGTGGCTGTTGAAAAGGCGTTATAAAGGAAGGCCTGCCCCAGACTGGAGACGCCTAGTCAGATTTGGGGGCGGCTTGACGCAAGAGGAATTTTTGGGGTTGGTTTGAAACGTTATCATACAGCATGGTTGTAAGATACTATAATAAATGAATTGTCAAGTAAAATTCGATATTTTTGGAAATGCAGTATTCATGACCTTCATGGCTGGCATCGGTCTCTCCCTCTCACTTATGGCCTTGGCATTAGTACAAGAATCAGGGAAGGAGTAGGAGAATGAACGAAGGATTAAGGACCTAGAGGATCGTATTGATGACTTGGAAATAAATGTATGAACAATGTAAGAACTGCGAATGTATACAGGATGGATATGACAGATGTAGATGTGGGAGAAGGTTCGAGGTAGGCGGTAAAATTTTGTGCTGGTACTGCTACCAAGATTATATCACCTACAACGGGGGTGGCTGCGTATGTACAATGACATGCAATTCTCTGACATCGTTCGAATTACAATAAAACAAGCATGTTAAAATTTGAGAATGAAATTGTAAGCTCTAAAATTTTCTACAACTATGCGGCCACATTTACAGATATCAATGATATTAACGCGGAATACCTGACAGTATCAGATCCGGTACAGGCCAACGGGGGCAAAGATCAGAGATGCATCATAGGGTACCATACACAAGACCTTGTGGTAGCCCTCAGGGTGAAGACACCGAAAATCTGGTCCCCGAATGGAGTGACCCGGTATAATGCCAGTGCCGTACCAGCGATGAGTCTTGATTTTGAAGTGTACCCAGATTGGGTTGCCAAGTATCGTCAAATATGGTACAGAATCGAGGAGCTTATCTCCGAGCAATTGACGACAGAGACTGTCAAAAAGGACCGCTATATCAATGCAAAACTCAAATATTACAAGGACGTTATCACAACTAATTTCCACAGTATGCCGGTACCCCATGATGAACCCTGCCAAGCCAGTGCCATCCTGGCAATATCATCAATATATATGCAAGGCAAAAACCACTACCCCCAAGTACATGTCGGTACAAGGACTTCAAAAAGGAATCACTGCTGAATGAGGATTAAACCATATATTTTATAGGCCTTGTGGGCCTATAAAATATAAATAAAATTAATTAAGGCCTATACTCAGGTGGTGGGCCTACATAGCGCTTGCATGCTGCGCAGATTGAACGTTTTTTAAAAACTCCTCCCTACCCTCTTGCCTCCCCCTAGCAACTAGCTTGGCACGCTCCTGTTCATTGATGGAGTCAACAATGCGATTGAACCTCTGTCGCATCTGTTCCTTCAATACCATATATTTTTGTTTCTCCTGCAATATATGGCTAAACTCATATTTATCTATTGCCCCATTTTCAACAGCCCTTGATATTAGATCAACGATCGAGTTCAGCTTTGCTTCGGCGATAAGTCTTATATTTTCATGCTTCTTTGATTTAATATTTAATCTTCTCCCGGCAGTCTTAAGA
Organism: Hydractinia echinata; assembly: GCA_030067915.1. Taxonomy (NCBI): domain Eukaryota; kingdom Metazoa; phylum Cnidaria; class Hydrozoa; order Anthoathecata; family Hydractiniidae; genus Hydractinia; species Hydractinia echinata. The sequence continues at coordinate 138,693 of JASGCC010000267.1, forward strand.
CCTGCCTGTCCCATCCCGACAGCCAGCGAAATACCACCCATTGCCACGGCTAGCGGTACACCCATTCCGGATAACAGGGTCCCAATACCGATCCCGGACGTGATAACCGAAACCCCTAATAATCCATGGTCACAGTAGCGTACCCAGGTCCCATGCATCTTGAATTTTTTTGCGAGTTTGTCCCGCTCCTTAATTTCACTTCGCAGATACTTCTCAATTTCACCAATCTCATCGAGTCTATATTTTTGGCTTTCCTCCTGCATATCAGCGCCCTGTGCAGGTGCACTCGGTAAATTCGGGTATAGCTTCGTTATATCAGCCATTTATTTATTCTATGAGAAGGCACATCGTTATCCCTGTGAATGAAACGTTCTTCTCATGATGAAATTCGTCTGTTAGCATGAACTCCAGGCGATCTGTGGACCCCTTCAAAGGCATGTAGATCGGAGTGTCAAAACTCCAGGTCATCATATCTCCCCAGGCGTTTAATTCCCTAGTGGGTAACAAAGCGAGAATTTTAGACTTTTTGCCATCCAGCAGGGCATCACATTCATCCAACTGGGGACAAATAAGTCGTAGCCGAATGTAGACGTCGGTCTTATAGAAGGCATCATAATCACCCTTCATATAGTATTTTTTACTAGGATCGTAGGGTAGGCCCAAGAGCTCCTGCAGCTGTCGATGAATTACCACCGTGTACCCATCAGTGACACGGAGCCTACAGAGTCCATTTTTCAGGACAAAAAGTTTTATCCTGTCCTGTGCCTGACTGTTCACGATAGCCGCCAAATCTTCGATCCTGTATAGACCGTTCATAATTTCGATCCTAATTTCTCTCTGGTCAGGCCCCATCTTACGTATGACGAGCTCATTATCGCTGTAAAGGTTCAACCATATAGGTCGGATACTGATGGATTTCAAAGCAATTCTAGTGTCCTGTCCCAGGTAGTCCTCAAATATTGTAGGTTTATAAATATCGGTAATAAAGAGTTGCTTCATCGTTTTGTTTAAAACAAAACGATGAATATCTACTCATACAACCCCAAGGCAAAGTACAATTCCAACAGGGGAGAATGGCCACTTGTCGTAACCAGCCTTGAGCATCAGGACCTGTACGTGTCTACGGACTCACACATTTCTGTGGCATTCCCTGAGTTTAGCAAATACCCCATAAAGCCTTCAACAAATTTGCTTAATGACCCTGTCATCGTGGGTTGGAAGGGACAAGCCCTGGACTACTGGAATATCCAGGTTAATTTTGCCACCCATTGCGCAACCACAGCCCTAGGCATCTCTACTAAGCACCTAACGGGCTCCGTGCCCCTTGTCAACGCCATCTTTAAATTCCATGTCTACTACCACATGCGTCGCATCCTTGCTAGGATGAAAGTACCCATGCCATATGATGATGGTTTTTCACGCTATGGGAACCCTTATTCAACCTCCGGGTATGCGCAGGTATGTAGAGAATATGGCGCAGATGCCGGCAGCCTGTACAAATTCAAAGCAGTAGGTGCCTCGCTCACCAATGGTAGATGGTGGCCCCAGGTAGATGGGGATTGGGCCAAATTCATCATCCCTACAAGTCAGGGCCTGACATCGGAGGGCCTGACCAAGCTAAGTGAGAGCATAAGGGTTTACGTGGTTTTGTTACTTGGATCGCAGGCAGGTGCCAAAGCATCACTACTGAGCTCGGGCGCAGACAACTACACCGCGAGGCAGATTTTAATGCAGAAGTTTGAAGCCATGGTGCAACGCCAAGAGAATGTGGGACATGATATTACAGAGTTCCAGAAGGTACTTCAATATGCCAGAACACCGGTGAATTTTGCCGTTATGCCAAGCGTATACATGCTGCCATCAGACATGAATCTGCGTATAGGCAAGATTGTTGGGTATAATAACAACATACTAATAGCACCCGCAAATGTCAATATTGGTACCCAGGTTGATGTGAATAACAAACCTATTGTCAGGGGTGCGGCCGCCGCATCCCCAAGCATATCAAAATACCTATACATACTACATCCCCCAAACATATTACCAAAACACCTATACATACCACACCCCGTAGGCATACCGAGCATACCATCAGGCATGTGGTAGATATTAAGCTACCTCCCAAACATGATACATCTCCTATACTTACCACTGAACAACCCCCACAAATCCAGCATGAGGATACGAAGGCCGCATTAATCACGACAGGGGTGGGGATCATCATTGCCTATATATGGTTAAAAAATAATTAGACCCCCCTAACATAGAACACGACAAACCCGACAGCGGCCGCGATGGCCATGTACAGATGTTTTGCCGCATATTTGACAACGGTTGCCGCTACCCTCAAAAAGAACGAGACTATGGTACCCATAATCCCCGGCAATGCAACACCTGCCTTACCTGCCAGGTACTTTAAAAATTTGCCCAGTCGCTCCAGCTGTTTCTCCACAAACCCCTTCCCTGCGGCACTTCCTCCTGCAGCACCCGCCGCGGCACCCCCTCCCGTGGCTGCAAGTACGATGGTGCTTATTAATAGACCAATAGCAGAGACTATACTGGCTATGGTGATCCTTTGCTCCTTGAAGAGGATTTTTAGCTTTTCCAGCAGAGACGTGTCATCTCCGGCAATTTTCATCAACGTTTCCTTGATGGTCCCCAGCTGACTGTAAATTTTCTTGGAAAGTAGGCCATTGGCATCTTGCGTGGCTTCCTTTTTATCGGTTAAGTCCTCGATCTTAGCATTGAGATTTTCTATATCCCTCTCAAGTTTAACCTTTTCCTCCTCGGTTGCCCTGGCCTTCTTCTCCTCAAGTTCTTTTATAGCCTTCTTTGCCTTTTTAATCTCACTATCAAACGAAATAATCTTACTTGCCAGACTTTTCAGATTCCCCCTTATAGTTTGAAGTTCGAGGTTAAGACCTCTTCTTTCACGTTCGGTGATAACATCGTCATCAGCACCACCACCAAATGAAGCCGTCTCCTCTATAAAATTTTCCATAGTATCCACAAATTCTTCTATTAATCCCATCGAATCCATGGAAATGTTATCGGCATCCTTCCTCAGGTCATCAATTTTTTGCCCCAGTGCCTGGGCCGCTGCCTTACCCCTGTTGGGTGTAGTAACATAGTCGGGAAAGCCTAGGGCTCGCACGAGATCTGCCTTCAATCTCTTGATCATCTCCCCGGTAGCTCGCAGCCCACCTTTATCTTTTGTAATTAATGCTGTAAGGTCTATCTCGTTGAAAAAAGACGTTTCCCATCTAGCCTAAACTCGTCATAGGGTATCGCAATAGGCTTCCCCAGCCTCTTCTCAAAACGTTCGTAGAGGTCGTCGACCTTATCCCTTAACAATTTTTGCCTCTGCTCCGAAAGGCCAGCCCCTGGGACGCCATGTTGTTCCCCTTGGGTTGAAGGCCCCGGTGTTGATGGAAGTTTTGACGTGGTATCATCGGGTTTATCATCCCTCCCACTCTCATCCGGAAGATCGTGATCAAATACTGGATTAGTTGGCATTTATTACAAGATTCCCATATATAATAAACATGAGTGCATTCGGAACAAACCTAGACCCCTACGCGGAAATGAAGCAGCTCTTCGGCATCAAGGGCAGAAAGCAGCGAGTTCAAATCTCGCATATACCATCTACGATAAACCAGAATGAGGACCTCTACGTTGATATGCCCAATATGGGGCAAGAACGATGTCATTTTCCCTGGCAGTCTCAAACTCCTTTTTGACCTGAAGCTGACGGGCACAAATACGAAGCGTACCCTAGTCAGCAATATCGGCAAAAGCCTGGTGAGAAAAGTACGTTGGGACAGATGAGGAGAAAGCCATCGCTGCGGCTTATAGCAACACTTTTTGCATCCCATTGGGTAAAATGTTCGAGTTAACCAGAGACTTACCATTTTATCAGGCAGAGCTACATGACAGGCTACAGTTTGTACTACATTTCGCACAGCACAGCGTTGTCATCAAGGATACAGGGACAGCAGCCGCGGGATCCACGGCAGCCAAGGCAGCAGATGCTGCGTACAAGATTACCAATATCAAACTGGAATTTGACAAGATCACCCATGAAAGTCTGGCAAGTGCCATGATGTCAAGGTATAATCGTCTAGCGTTACCCTATGAAAGGATATTAAGAAGCAAGGTGGTGACCATGAAAAAGGCTGATACAAGCTACAACCTCCAAATCGATACCCCTGCTAAATCATTGAAAGGTGTCTTGTTACTCTTCATAGACCCTGGGAAAGTGAAGGCCTATTCAGGTGTCAACGAGGTCTTTTATAATCCAAAAATTGAAAAGATATCCATCACGGTGGAAGGCGAACCTAACGAATTGTATAGTCATGCCATGCTTCCCAAGGACCACCTCGAGCAGGTCGTCAATCTCTTCGGGAGCCATGACTCGAATGTGACGATTGGCCAATTCTTCAATGAACGGTATGCGTTATTCGTTGATTTCAGAGCATCTCCCGACGCTACGCTACATGGTAGCGGGAGACCTCTGCAGAGACTTAGCGACGGGATAACGTTGCACATGACCAAAAAAGCCGACGGAGCTGGGGATATACGATGCTACGTATATCTGCTGATGGATGCTCAATTAAACATCCTAAATGGGCGTTATCATTCTGTTGAGTATTAAATGACCACAACTCGTGTTTGTCCCTAAGGGCAAAAACGAGTTAATATGGAGGATAGCAGGAAATGTTCGAAATGTAAACACTATCTTTCCTTGGACAAGTTTAGGATCAAGCGTAACGCTCAAACGACAAAATGGTGCATCAAATGCCTCGATGTTAACAAAGCGTCAAAGAAACGCAATAGGTGCCCACATCAAAAACGGACATCACAGTGCAAAGAATGTGGAGGTGGAAGCTTCTGCATCGATCATGGTAGACGAAGATCCCAATGCAAAGACTGCGGGGGGAGTGAGATCTGCATCGATCATGGTAGGATAAGATCAGCGTGCAAAGAATGTGGGGGTGGAATCATCTGCGACCATAAAAAACAAAGGCGGTGCTGCCCCATTTGCGACCCCCCTGGCCATCTCGCTCATAATGTACGCATAACAACCCGCAAGGCCCTGAAGGAAAACAAGGATCTCAGCTCTCAGGAGTATATCGGGTGCGATATGGCTAGGCTGCGGGTCCATATGGAAGCCCAGTTTGTTGAGGGTATGACCTGGGACAATTATGGTAAGGGGTGGCATATTGATCACAAAATACCACTCAAGTATCGAGAAAATGGGGATGCTCCGACGCTTGATGAGGTTGGTAGGAGATTGCACTACAACAATACCCAACCCATGTGGGCAAGCGAAAACATGTCAAAGGGCAATCGATTTATTACAAAATAAATGGCGACAATAGCTGTACTGGTAGCAGGCGCGGCGATCAACGCATTAGCGTTCAGTGGATCAAATTATCTATTTAGCAAGCTCTCGGGACATGGCGAGGCGGAGAGAAAACGGCATGATGAGGCCGTCGAAAAATTGAATGAGGCTCAGGCTCAATGGATCAGAGACCGACAGGCCAAGCTTGACTGGTTCGGCAAGCAACGAGAACTACAGCTCAAGGCTGGTAAAAGCCTTCGCGAACTCGATGACGATATGTATCAATATTTTATTGCTTCAAGCAAGACAGCCCCTCAGTTATCAGACTTCTATACACCTTCAAAACAACAATAGGATGGTGAAGTCATATTCATAGTGGGATCCTTATCTCTGCTAGGCTTTGTTGCCTACAAGTATCTGTAACAACGCGCGTTTTTAACATGTATAATAAACATGTCAAAAGCATCACATATCGTTACCGAAGAAGAGGCTGAAAAGCTAAGCCACATTTACTATACCCCGGAACATCTGTGGACCGGCCGGAAAGCCGTCAAATTACTCACAAAGGAGAGTGGTCTCTCCAAAAAGAAGGTTACCCACTGGCTATCCAGGCAGCTCTTGTGGCTCCGACACATTAGGGGCCCAAAACGTATAGACTACCCCCATTTTACCATTACAGCACCCAACGAAATGCATCAGTTTGTTCTGCTGTACATGCCCCATGATTGGTTGTATGGAAGCACCTATAAGTACATTCTCACGGGGATTGACGTTGCATCTCGTTATAAGGTAGCTAGACCTCTAAGGACTAAAAAAGCTAGCGAGGTCGCGGAGATGTTGAAGGACATCTATAAGGCAGGGCCTTTACAATACCCAGTAACTTTCCAGTGCGACAGAGGTTCCGAGTTCAAATCTGATGTAACGAAGCTGCTAGAGGGTAAAGGTGTGGAAATTAAGAGGGCCACCACTAAATATCATCATACGTTCACGGCCTTTGTGGAGTCGTACAACAAGGTCCTTGCCGAAAGACTATTCAAACCCCAAGATGCGCAGGAGTTAGCATCCGATGAGACTAGTACCATTTGGGTCAAGCATTTGTACACTATAGTGAAGGGTCTCAACAATACCAAGACTTCCATGATCGGCATGAGGCCCAATAAGGCTATCAAGCTCGAAGATATCCCACTTGCAAAGGGTGAGGAATATACCGAGGAAAAGCCTCTACCTGAGGATGGTTTATACTTGTACCTCCTGCAACCTGGAGAGGAACATGGTGATGCGAAAAAATGTGTCACCGATGCCTTCTAGAGCAGGAAAATGTATAGGTTGGACCGTATTGTAGCAGGCAGTCGTGTTTTGTACTACCTAAAGGACGGTCCCGAAAGAAGCTTCGTGTCAGAAGAACTCATGCTTATTCCTGAAGACGTTGAAGTGCCTCCAGAACATGTTAGGGAGTGGTAGGGCCCATGGTGGATGCCCCCACAAACCCATAATTTTTAATACCCGCAAGGTATTAAAAATTGTGCCTGCTTAAGACATATCAATATCGAACATAACTTCGAATAGCTCCCGCGTATCATCGTCGGGCAATGTGAAATGGTTAAGATAATAATTATCGGTACCAAGACAATCGTCCCTGAATCGACACCAAGCATGTACGGCATTGGGATCGTCGCATTCAGGTTTTCTCACGGTCATCTCGGGGTACATTGCCTTTAATATATTTATTCTTGTGCCGAGTTTCCTACGTTGGCATCGGATCATATAATGCCTATGTATACCCTTTTTTCCATGTTCGTGGGGATCGTTTTTATCGGATACACATAGGACGGTGTCATATTGGGGTCGACGTGGGACATGTCTTTCCCTTAGCCTCGCATTTTCCTTGGCCTGTACCTCAAGTTCATCCTCGAGTACCATGAGCTGACTATCTCTGCCGTCTAGATCATCCTCGAGTATAGCGACGGCAATATCTCTGTCCTCGATGGCCTGACGCTGCTTCTCGAGCTCGTCCTGTAGTTTTTTCACACCCGCCCGAGCAAGCCATTTGATTAACCCCACAGCCTTTGGTTTTCGGGAACGACGCACAATCTCCAATGCTTGATCCAATGTGACAAACATATCATGGGGATTTCTCCCTCTTCCAAGGGCCAGGGTGCTACCATGGCCATTCAGACCCACAATTTCTTGCCTTGTTATGGTTTCCCCGGTCAAATATTTAAAACTGCGCGCTATGTCAGAAATGCCTAAAAAACGACCAATATCTGCCCTTTTAAAAAGCGGCTGATTTTGATTGTCGGAAAGGGTTTCCATGGTCTCTGTGTTGAACTTAACTTGCGACGACATCTTTCTAATATATCAACGTAGGCCAGAGGATTTCACCGTGCTCAGGATAAAATCTCCCAAGTTCGAGGGTGTTCTAATCTGATATACAGGCAAGCATGTTTAGATTTTTTCAATTCGGCCTTAATATCATCCCAGCCTGAAATAAGGTTTGTTTCCTCATCAATAGTTCTCATATCACTTCGTTCCGAGGGGTACCAGGGAAACAACTGCTTCTTTTGCCTTCTCAAATTTTTAGGGAGAGCGGTGTACGACTGCGTGAGTAGCCATAAACTATGCCTCCTGTGCCTGCCTGAAATAGCCAATTCAAGCAGGGGCTGTCGACGTTTATCGAGATCCTCGTTGGCGATTACGTCATCCACAACGAAAAGACTGTCCTCGCCAGTTAGTAACGACGCCAATTTCGCTACCCATTCAAACAGCTCATTTCCGGGGTCTATAAGGAACACAAAACTATCCCTCCAAAGTGAGGTCCTTTCTAGATAGATGGTATTCCACCGTATGGTCGGGCATAGGATGATGATATTGTTATAATGCTTCTTATACTCCTGCTCGAGGAGGTCCAGGACACGTTGTGTCTTGCCACAGCTTGTCGGGCCTGTAAAGATTGCTGTATGCGGATCTCTTACGACATCCACCATTTACTCTAATAGTTGCCCCACTTCTGATCGCATACCTTTGAAACTACCCCTGCACATTCACTGCATATTAGTACACCTCCATGTCCATTCACCAAAGGACCCTGACAGGCGGGGCAGAGCTTGGTATTTTGGGTCTTATTTTCAAGGGGTAGTGGAGAATATCTTAATTTGCCCACAAGGCACCGCAGTACCTTACGATATATTTTAACAAGCAGTTCCTTTTACTGGCTGACATCGGTTGGCGCCTCAACGAGTTCGGCGTACTTGGATATGATGTTGTATGTCAACAAGGTATACAAAAGTAGGTAATTTTCATTCTGCTGAATATCCCTAATTTCGCTATCAGTGGCAAGAATGTCTACCTTTTGTTCAATAACAGGGTCCTTACATTTTATACGCCGCCTAGCCTTAGCTTTATCAAGGCAACCTATGCAGCTTTTTGTTCGACTATTCCCCCTAAACTTGAACATGTCCAGGGTTAACAGTTTTTTACATTTTATACAGATTTTATTCATTTACTTGAAGGCACTCGCCCTGTGTAATGCTTTGGAAACATCGGCAAGCGTTGGGTACTTACCGGTTTCAACATACCTAAAAGGTATCTTGTTATCTATATGTAAATATTCGTAGAGCTACCAGGTATACCCCTCGGAAAACTGGGCCTCCATATGGGCCTTACAAATATTCATTAACTCATATAGGGGCTGGGCCCCTATATGTTCGCATTTTGTACGATGTTTGTTGCGTGATGTTTTACTAATATTGGGGCAAGATATACACTGCTGATTTAGCCGACCACAAGGCTTGATCCTGAAATTATCCAGGGTAAAGATTTTTTTGCATTTTGAGCATTTTTTACCCTCATCCATTTTATATTTGCCTCTTAAGGCAAATATAAAATTTTTTCAGACGCTCTATTTTGGAGGTATCAAAGATTTCTTGTACCATCCCTGTTTAATCGCGTATTCGTCGAATAGGATCGCTGCCGTCATGTAGCCGGCCAGCTTCATGCCATCCTCCAGGTCCATCTTTGTCCCGGGCCTAGAAACACCCAAGGCCTTTTTTGCCCCCATCGCGATCAGGATAGTGTACGACGCCAGTCTGACTGATTCCCATAGAGAGTCAACAATCATTGTTTCTTTCGGACTAATGTTGCTTGCTGTCGTCATTTATATTAAAGCATTTTAAAGAAATCAGGATGAGCCTTGCCCTTTTGTTGAGGTTCGGGGTAGGTTTGTGGGTTTCTCCACCATTTTTGCCACCCCTGCCAAACTTATACCATACGCCAACAGCTATCGCAAGCACGGTAAGTGTACCTACACCATAAAGGTATACATCTGTTGACCGTACGGAACTTACCCCAGAAGAGGCTTTGGCTGCAGGCTCTACAGTACCCTCTTGTTGTTTCATTTCTTCCTTTCTTTTCTTCATCAGTGCTGCTAACTTGTGACCCTGGGCCACACGCCCCGGATGCTTTACAGCTCTTCTTCTTGTTTCTGCTGAATCTCTTCACTCATTTTATTATAGTACCGCCTGAGGCTCTTCCTTATCCTCCACCACCTCATCCTTCTTTTTACCCATATGCCGAGCCGTATGTCCTGCTACAAGCAGCGGGGCTAAACACCTTCCAATGGTGCAGTACACAAGTATACCAAGGTCTGTCATACTATCCCTGATAATTGGATCCTCTTCAATATCCCTCCGCAATTCATCAACACTGTCAATATCAACTATATTTCCAATCATGCTAGCATATAAACTGATCACGTGGGTAGACAGTGCCCTAGCTGTTTTCTCACCCTTTTCATGGAGTTCTCGCTGTACGTAATCGGTATGTACCTTGTCAATAGCCTCTTCTGGGGCTTTGTCGACAAACCCTTCTGTGCACTTCTTAGGCAAAAGGTGTCCCTTGCCCTTTCGTAGGGCCTCCTTTAAAATTTGGCGCTTATCGATAGGTTTCTCAACGTGTTCATATTCTGCAGAGGCCGTGTCGAATACTTGTGCAATATCGGATGACATCTTTATTATACATCGATATCGAAAAAATATGTAGGTCATCATGGCATAGGGTAGGAGTATAGCAATATATAAACACACCTCCATTTTTATTCCCCTGTGGACGCAAGGCGGTAATGGCCTCTGGCAAGTGTTGAAATTTGATCGGGTTGTACGATCCGTTTATCGTCTGCCCTGTTGAGTGCCAGCTTGTTTACCTCCTGGGTATAGACCTTATGGTTCTTATTTTGAATTAGAACCTGACTCTTGTATATATCAACGCCCTCTTCCAGACACTGCCGATAGTCGTCGAAGGTGATGGATTTTTTAGTGACGCATCGCTTTACGCCTTTGGCTTTGCGATCACCGCCCTCTTTTGTGAGGCTCTTGTATGCATAGAGTTTTGCCCTCAATGTAATGAACTCGGTCATGATTTTACCACCCAGCTCATCCTTCATCAGGCCTACGACCTTCTTGCTTTTCCCTATGGGTAGAGGCCTGTTATCGTCCTTGCTATACGCGCTGGTGTCAAATCTTTTTTCGACGTCGTCCTTTATATCCTTGTAAAAATCATGTGTCTTGATATGGTAAACGAAGCTGTCCGTGTCCATGTAACAGAGTTGGAGCTTGCTACCGTATTTGGGCTGCATGAAATCGTAGTGAAACTCGTACATGACCAGCTTACTCAAATCCAATATAGCCTGGCCGATGTATATGGGCTTATTCATCTTCACCTCGGTCTTACCCATCTCCACACCTAGTAGGTTTTTGCTGAACCGATTTACACATTTGAAGTTCGGTTTCATCACGACTTTCGTGTACTTCTCCTCGTTTGTGACTAGCTGGATGTTACGGTGGTTTCGAATATTTTCCATGGTCTTGCCAAACACGCTTAAATTCATCAATTTGTAGAAGTCCTTTTCGAACTCGTTTTTGGCAGCCGTTCTAAGCCTTGTGTTATGATCGATATAGCCCTTCAGCCACGCCTTCTGATTGAACCGGATGACCCTATGGACCTTCTTCAATTCAAGCCCATGTTTTATAGCCTCGTGAAGGGCTCTGATATGTACCACATACCTCCGTTTGTTTTCCAAATTTGGTACCAATTTCTCGACCCTGTTTATCATCCTGCGCTCCGGTAGGAATGGCAACTCGTTATGTAGATCGTGAAGTGCCTTCGGGTAGTCGATATCGACCTCTAAAATGTACCCATGCTTGTTGTCCTCAACGAGCTTACCAATCCTCCTTTCGGTAAATGCCTCTATGTTTGATACCCATTTAAAGCCATCCGTTGGCAAATCTTGACGCATCGCCCAGCCGTACAGGTTGTTTGCGTCGAGGTACTGGAGGTAGGATGATTCAGCCTCCTGATCGTACTGGTCTCCCATGTACTTGTTATTCGCCTTGGCATAACGGTGTACAGCTTGGACCATACCTCCACGGATACCTTTTTCGAACATCAATAGCATGTCGGGGTCCGTAAGGAGTTCTAGCTTGATCCCGGTAAATTTGAGTGATGCCTTCCATGCCAGCCCGGGTGCGGAGTAGAAATGGGCGGGATCAAGGCTGTAATTGTCCAGGCAGACACCTCGAAATGTCTCGAAGACGTCGGCTAATAGCAGGACCTCTGTTGTCAGGTACACATCCTGGTAGTCTCCCATTGTAACATCATCACTCTCTGGGGTAATACATTTCCATACCTTTTTAGCGTATTGATAATCCTCATCGCTTATCCCATCCATATTAAGCTTGCTGTAGAAGGCCTCCTTGGGAGGTAACTCTGTCTCCTCAAATCGCTGCCATCCATCCATATACTCATAGGGGTACACGCCTTTTCTGCGCATGAGTTGAAACGTGTCATCCTCATTGAAAAACCAACGGAGATTTTTACACTGTTCATCATCGAGGTTACTTGCCAAATTGTCTAGGCTTGATGCCATAAACCGACAGGAATCTATGAACCTAATCTCGATCTTCTTGTACGCCTCCCCATCACCAGATCCCATACCTCCAAGGGTACCTTAATTTTAACGTTGAAGCTTATATATTTCTCCTTGCTCTCGGCGATGCACCCAATGTCCTGCATGTTGTACTTCTCGCCCAGTTCCCGGATGAAGAGATGGGCATCGTACCCGCTTAGGTTGTGGAATATGATGGGTATGTGGCCGGGTATCTTATACTTCAAATTACAGCTGTTATGCGCGGCACCCATGTACAGCCCCGTATAGTGACAATGGTCCCGAACTTTGCGGTTATTCTCACAGTCATCGAAGGGCTTTAGACAGATATGGCATTTCGATGCCTCGTCATGTTCTCTTTTTAGGACCTCTGTTAGAGGAAGCATGTCCTGCTGAGGGTAGGTATGGTAGAGACGCTTCACCTCGTCCTCAAGATGGTTCACGAACCTCAACACACAGTCCTTGCCACGGTACACTGTTAGGGGATCTGGTACAGGTCCATAGGCAAAGGTACTATATGTGCACCAGCCAGACGGTACATGTTTGTTCAGCTTTTTCGTCTTAGTCTCCCTTGCATCCTCCTCCATTGGTATTAATAAGCTTTCAAAATCGGCATATATTGCAAAGGGTACCTTAAATTGCATCTGGCCATCTCTGTAGAATAACCATTTTTCGGCCTCTGTTGGCATTTTGATCTTGACTGCCTCATGGTCCTTGCAGTAGCCATGGTGCTTATCTCTCGATTCGGCCGTGGGAAAACCTTGTAGGCAGTTTAAGCAAAAATGCATTGGGTTTCTATTCTTTGATATCTCCTTTCCTAGGAGCCTCGATAGACTTTTGACTGCCGTATAGTGGGTCTTTTTATCATCCGTGATAAGCAGTAGGGTCTCCACCCTGGTACGCCCGTTATGTACTGATCGACGTAGGATGTTGATCCTCTTTCCCGCTATATAGAGGACGTTTACCGCAATGTCGGGGTTATTCGCCTCGAATTTGTATATAGATTTGATACTTGTTGGAAACTCTATACCCTTCCAGTTATAAAGGTCTACGTAGGGTTTCATCTGAGATATTCGATTGGGGTTCCTCCCTATCTCCTCATGATGTAAGGATGCTATAATGGCCCACTTGAAGCATTCCTCGTCTTCATTCACCGGGTTAATGACGGCCTTTTTGGAGGCTACCCATTTTGGTAGCTCTATGTACGACAAGCCCTTTGTCAGACGTAGCTTGTGAAAGTCTACGTCAAGGTGTAGTATATGAGATATTGTAAAACCGCTACGTGGTAGTGCCGGGTTTTCCACACCTGTTTTGATCTGGGCGAACATCCTGTCTAGCACGTCATCTACATCGTTACCCTGGAATACTGAGGCCATATTGCTATGAAAGACCTTCTTCACCTCAATATACTCATCGTTATCACCCTCTATATTTAACGGCTTCTTCCACATAATCCACAGGGATAGCTGTACCTTTGCCGACCCCATATCTTCTACCTGCCTCCCAACCAAGTTTGTCACGTTTGGGATGCGAAAACTTCGGAAGGTCCTATGGTGAGCATGCTTATGTTCCCGTGGTGTAAAATCTTGCGCCGGCTGTTCATATAAATTTTGGATATCTTCCAAATAGTCTTCCCCAGCCTCCTGTTCGACTTCGTCATGCAGTGTAGGTTTCGCGCCGGCTACCCCGTTATATAGCCCCATAACAGTACGTTTGAAGGCCGCATAGGTCCTCCTGACCCCCTCTTTTATAGGTTTGGGGACAGCATCAACCAACCAGTTATACCATCCCCGCATCTTGCTTTTCACGATCGAACGATTTTTTTATAGCTCTTGGTTCTCAAAAATATCCATGGCCTCTGGCGTTGGTAGTATAGTTACTGGCCTTACCGGCTTTCGTTGTCCGGCCCTTCTGGGTGGCCTCTGCGGTACATCATTCAATAAAGAAATCAATTCAGCCTTGCGTAGTTTGTAATACCCGGTTAATCCACGGGTTTTTGCAATATCGCGTAATTGTTTTACGGTGTATGAATCCATTTCTTTATTATATGGATTTTAAAACATCGTCGGAGGATTTCGTTCTGCTCGACCAACACAGTTATTTCCCTCTTTTAAGGGAATTACCCTTTTTTATATGATAGGGAAATTCCCCTGAGATGTGCGCGTTGATTATTAGGGAATTGTGTTAGAAAATATTGGGATATATTATTCTACATTGATGATGTCATCAGGGTAGAATAATATGGGAATAACCATGACTATGCGCTGCGATTTAGGGACTTGTTCGTGGGCGTGCGCGTGTGCGTTTTAGGGATTGTGCTGGAAGTAACATTTCCCTATCTCTAATGTTATGTATCTTTCCACGTATAATGTCTTCCGTTGAAATATGTGTTTTTTGTAAACGATTAAGTTATAAAAATACATATACTTACGGGTTTTTAACAAAAAAATTATAAACGATGACGATGACGGAAATGAGAGTGAAGCCATTTGACGATTTGACGAAGGCAGTGCCATCATCTTTACGATTAAAAGAAATTTAGGGTCATCATACGATCCATGACTTGACGGTTATCCTAAATGCTACGTACGATGAAGTGGTCAAATGGAGACGGAATATGTTTATTTTGCCGAGCGACTCAGTTGGAAAGAGATTCATTACTGAATGCACGAGACTCATGAAACTCGACTCATCAAACAACAATAGCGCATTACGGAATGTGGCCATTAAACCGCTAATGGTCATGCCCTTCCCTTCACACAGCAGGTCATCAAAATCGAAATCTAATTGCTTGATTATTCGTTTGCAATTATGGATAGATGGTGATTTCGATACACTTGTGAGAGAGTCCAGACCGATTTAAAAAAATCTAATCGCTGGCAGAAATAAAAGATCGACAGAATATCTAGCAAAATCTTTGGAGATTTGATGTTTTCGGGAAAAGTGAACGCGGCATTGAAGCTACTATCATGTAAAGGAAAACAGTGCATATTGCAAATTAATGATGCTACTAAAAGAATTTTGAAAATGAAACACCCTGCGGCGAAAGAACGATTTGATGAATTTCTTCTTCAAGGACCAGTTGAATTGATTGGTAGTGCTGTATTCAATAAATTAAACACAATACAATACAATGCAAAAAGCTGCCTTGAGAACGAAAGGTGCTGTTGGACCATAAAATCTGGACGCTGATGGGTGGAGAAGAATATATTATCATACTCTACAGATCTATGCAATGCTATCGCTAAAATGACTAGAACCTTGTGTATAGAAGAAATTAGTGAGAGAGACAATTCTCTAGAATGCTATACCGCTTGTCGCCTCATACCCTTGGATAAATCAACTGGTGTGCGCCCCATTGGTATTGGGGAGGTATTAAGACGAATCATTGGCAAATCCATAATGTCTCTTGTCAAACGCGACGTTATCGATGCAGTTGGAAAGCTCCAACTATGTGCTGGACAAGACTCCGGATGCGAAAAGCGGTTCATGCGATGAAGGATATATTCGAAGATGAAGGAACTGATGGTGTGCTTTCAGTAGGCGCATCAAATGCTTTTAACAGTTTGAAGAGAAGAGTTTTATTGCACAATCTGAAAATTATTTGTCCGAAACTAGCTATTTATGTTACCAACTACTATCAGACTCAAGCGAGATTATTTGTTACTGGTGGACTGGTGATTTTATCTTGTGAGGGAACCACTCAGGGAGAGACCCTACAGCGATGGCAATATATGCACTTGGTATTCGCCCCCCCCTGCTAGAACTTTTGATGATACACGAGGAAAAACATGTAGCTTATGCTGATGATATCAGTGCTGGGGGCGAGCTAGCACGCTTCAGAATTTGGTGGCACATGATTATTGAAAAGGGCCCGTTAATTGGCTACAATTCAGAAGCGTCCAAATCATGGCTGATAATTAAAGCTGACAAGCAGGAGCTGGCTAGTGAAGTATTCTAAAACTTTAACATCAACATAACATCTTAAGGAAGAAAACATCTTGGCGCCTCAATTGGTTTTCTTGAATACAAGAAACGTTACGTAGAAGACTTGGTCAATACATGGGTGAAAGAACTACTGAGTTTATCAGCAATTGCAGAAGTTCAACCTCAAGCTGCTTATTCTGCCTTTATATTTGGATACAGGCATAAATTTAACTATTATGTTCGAATAATACCTGGTATTTCGGAGTTATTGCAACCAGTAAAAGATGTAATTCGCACAAAATTGATTCGAGCCTTATTTGATGGAAGGGCATGTAACGATGACGAGAGAGTAATGTTGTCCTTTCCGGTGAAAATGGGAGGCCTTGGTTTGATAAATGTTGTTTTGAGATCTCGAAAATGGAATATGAATTTTCAAAACTTGTCACCAACGAACTTACGAAAGAGATAAAGCATCAAAACTTGATGATGACAACAACTGCTTTGACAAGCAAGCTAGTTAAGTCAAAGGTGTCCAGGGAAAAGGAATGTATTCTATTTAAACAAGCTTAAAGATGTGACGACACGATTATCCCAAGATGAAGCAAAATAAAACGAAATTGCAAGGTCGACTGGTGCTTCTAGCTGGTTAACAACTCTACCATTAAAAGAACATGGGTTTTACCTGAATAAGCGTGAATTTGTCGACAGTATTTTTCTACGTTACGGATGGAGTATTAAAGGATTGCCGCACTAACGTGTGCATGTGGAAAACAAAATTCGATTGAGCATGCATTGTCATGTCATGTTGGTGGTTTTGTGAATATTCGTCACAACGAGTTACGTGATTTGATGTCTACTTTATTGCAGGATGAATGCAGAGATATACGATGTGTACCTCCCCTGATTCTCCTGACCGCTGAAACAACTGATTTTCCACGTTCTGCAGTTACAGACGTTGAAGCAAGAGCAGATATCAGTGTAAGAGGTTTTTCGCAGAGAGGACAACGAGCATTTTTAGATGTAAGGATTCTTAATCTTAATCCCATCGCTCCAAGTTATCGACACCAAACAATGTCATCATTTTTTGCTTCTCAAGGAAAGGATCTTATAACAGACGCATTGTAGATGTTGAACACGGGACGTTCACACCTTTGATATTTAGCATCAACGGAGGTATGAGTCGAGAAACAAGTGTTTTTGTATCCAGACTTGTAGCGTGGCTGAGACGTAAAATTTCGTTTAGTTTGGTGCGTTCGGCAATTTTATGTCTGCGTGGTTTCAGAAGTTATTCTGTCCTTAGCATGTGCGACGACGATGTGCTGATTACAAATGAGTTGGCAATTATCCGAGAAAATTGAACTGTTAAATCGCGATATTTTAGTTTATGTTGCGTCGTTCAGTAATGTCAACTTTCAATGTTTTGTTATCGTTCCACGTATACGTCCTTTAGTGTTATATTTAAAAAAAAATTTTTAGTTAATACACGATCACCCGTGATTTAGTTTAATATGGAGCGCACGATGTTTAGTGCACAGTGCCCCTTGATTACTCGACCGTTAATCATTTAAGCTTGAATCTCGCGCGTGATTGTGTGCTTGCAATCTTTTTTAATTATCATGGCCTCTGGATTCAAACAGTCGAGTATGTCTTTTATGCAGGACGAGAACCCGTTACACAGTAGAGCGGCAAGACCATCAGTCGTGACAAGGGAGGACTTGACACAAGCAATCGCAGATAATAATCGGGAGCTGGTGAACTTTTTTAACGAAAAATTTGAAGCCTTACCAGCCCAGCTTAGCCATCCCCACAGACAAGGTAAGATCTTTCCAAACTAGAGAGGAGAGAGGAGAATCTACCATCGCTCCGCTCGCTGGTTCCAACGAGGCAGCTGTACAAGTCACCGAATGTTGTCCCCCAGTTCAGGGATATCTTGTTCAAAAAATTCTGAATTCACAGTATATTGAATTAAAACGTCTGCTGCCAGTTAATCTAACCAACCTCCCCGCGTGGGAAGAATCATTCGGAAAAAAATCTTGTAAAAGTAGATTTAGTTGATATTACGGACTACGCCTCTTGGGCTGAAGCCTTCGCAGTGTTTTGCGCAGTGATCGCGTCTAAGTTTCCCTAACGTATGCAAGACCTTATGGGTTATAGTTTACTTATGGCAAAAAGGTAGCCAGGGAGGTGGCGTTAAAACCAGAGAGAAAGTAGGCAGTGACCCACCCTCGTCCCCAGGGTTTTTTGCCTTTTTGATATGAGAGAAGACAGCGAAGGCAAGAAGGCAAAAAACCTGGGGACGAGGGTGGGGAGCCCTCAGACCTGTTTTCATCGGAAGACGAGAGCAGCGAGAGGGAGGATCAGAGAATAGATATCAGCACTAAACGTTCGTCAAGGCTTCCATGGTTAAGGTAAACAGGGCCTATCGATATCCAAAAGTGGAAAACTGTGTACGGGAGGATGCCGAAGACTGACTTAGGTGAGTACGTATTGGACGGTCTACAAAACGTATTTAGCATTGGTTGCAATGCGAAGCGAAGCGACCTAAGATCCGCATCAAAACACAACCCATCGGCTCATCAAGCTCCAGCAGTTGTAGAAAGATATTTGAAGGAGGAAAAAGATAGAGGCAGCATAGCGGGACCTTTTTTGCAGCAACCACTAAACGAGTTACAAGTAAGTAGGTTCGGCGTCATTCCAAAAAACGAGTCAGTTAAAAATAGACTCATATTGGATCTTTCTTATCCAAGAGGTCTTAGTGTCAATAGTTTTATTCCCGAGGAGGCTAGGGTTACGTTCCAAGATTTAGACCAAACCATTCAGGTAATCCTACAGGAAGGAAAAGGAGCGAACCTTGCTAAATTTGACATAGCGGCAACGTACAGGAATTTACCAGTACGGGAACAAGATAGAAAGTATTTAGGTATGACATGGCGCGAAGAATGGTTCTTAGACTTAACATTATCGTTCGGTCTAAGATCTGTACCAGCAATTTTTACGGCTTGGGCAGACCAATTAACTGCCATGTTAGAATCTCAGGGCCTTGGGAACCATATTTCCATATCTATACCTGTCGTAGAACACAAGACGGTTCAACCTTCCACAATAATGACCTATTTAGGCATATAATTAAATTCACAGCTTCTTCATGCAAAAATACCCGCCCTTAAAGTTAAAGTTTTCCTGCAACAGATCCTAAGCGCCAAAGTCAAAGAAAAGAATGCTGATTTCGTTGATAGGCAACTGCAATTCGTATGTAAAGTAGTTCATCCAGGCAGACCGTTTTTAAGGAGACTAATATCAAAAGCGTTCTCCGTAAAAGAAATGTCTCATTTTGTGCGCTTGTCTATTTCAGAAAAGGAAGACCTAAAATGGTGGCTTTACCTCCTCCTGTCACATTGGAACGGAATCAGTTTTTTTCGCCATCAAGGCTTTCAACCGATGCCACATTTGATGGTATCGTCGGATGCAGCGGCGTCAAAAGGATGTGGTGTTATCCAGTGCTGGAGTGACCTTAATCAGTCACACAGCTAAGTATAGTAGTGATCGAGTTTATTCCCATAGTGTTAGCGGCCTATATCTTGGACAGACAGTGGCAAAGGAAAAATGTTTCGTTTTGTGTGATAATCGGGCGGTGGTAGATGTCTTGATCTCAGGCTGTAGCAAGGACAGGGTACTCTCGATCTTGTTGAGTGAACTAGCTATTCTCGCAGGGAAAGAACGCAATTGTCTCTCGGAGCTACAGGAGACATCATCGGCGCAGTTGGGCCGATGTGGGTGTACCAATTGCAACGTGGGCAGGCGCCCTCATTATTAACAGGAATTCCTTCAGAATATGAGCGGCGCCGACGGCCTCCATAAACGGAGTTCCGGATCATTTAATTCAAACACTTGGGCGATGGCTTCGTAAGCAACGTTTAAAGTCTTACACGTTAAATTTTGTGTTCAGTATAATGGTTAACAGCCGTTATGCCATCGTGTTAATTATCTATACCTAAAAGTTATTATTGAGCAATGTTGTAAATAGATTTTTGGTCAAAATTTGCAATCTTTCCCTCCACAATTCCCAGAAAAAAACATAAAATTTGCAATCTAATTTTGTCGATTTCTAAGTAAAAGACGAGTTACTTGTGTCGTTGTTTTGCTATTTTATTGTGATAAATTTTTGCGAGGATTAAATTTCGCGGTTGAGCTCATCCGCGTGAATCAAGCATTTCGCTGGGAATTATTTTCGCGGATGAGCCATTTTCTAATATTTCGCGGGGACTTAATTTCGCGTTTCGACATTTTTGACTATATTTTGAAACTGGCTAAATTAGCTCTCGGTTAATTTTCGTGACAAACAGCCAAATCTATTGTCATAAAATCTCAAAAAAAATGAATTTACAAAAATAGATACTTTTTTTTGTAATCCATGACTAGAGGTTGTTTATTTTGAAAGATAGAATAGATTATATCTCATAATTTTTTCTCGTTTCGTTTCTTATGGAAAACGGGGAGGAGACAAAGGAAGTTAAGGGAAAGTACGAACGGTTGTGAAGGTGGAGATTTCGACCATGGAAATTTTTCGGAAATTCTCTTATATAAATTTTGCGGATTAGACAATTATTCAAATATTTCGCGGGGAGAAATATTCGCGGATGGCTACTTTCCAGATTTTCGAGGGGACTTAATTTAGCGGATTAGGCCAAAACCTGCGAAATCCGCGAAATTACTTTAATTATCTAATTCTTTCTTTTAGCACCTCTGAGAGCCTTTGGCCATTTCTTGAGAGTACCGCTTAAAAATTCTTATGAAATCCTTATAATGGGAGAATTCATTAGGATTATTCTTAAACTTCACAACACAACTTTATTTCGTTGAGAGGAATCATTTCGCAAAAAAATTCTGAAAAACTTTTGTATTTTGCATTGTTCGCACCAATAAATCATTTTGCGTTAATTCGCCAGCCGTCGAACCGGTTTTACAAATGATTAATATAGAAGCTGTCAAATTCAATATTTTTACTCAAGGCGAAATAGCTCAGTTGACTAAGGCGTCAGTTTTTCCAAAAAAAAAATTGTGTAAAAAAAGCTCGTTGATGACGTAGAAATCACCCATTTCGGACCTAGTTAGTTAGATAGTTAAGGAGAGTTGGAAAGCAATACTATCCTCGCAAGCGAGATAGTAGCTAATAAGTCAAACGGGTCCTTGTTAATAAGTTCTAAAGTAAAATATGGAAATCTATACTATCACTAAAACCAGTTTTGCCATTTTTATAATAAAAAAACACAACCCTATCTACCGTATTCCAAAATTGTGAACAGGAGCAGGTGACTATTGGATCAGGACCAGCACCGATAAACGGTAGATCTTTTTCTGAATACAGCCCACATTCTACAACTTGAAGATCCTTGTGATGTTCACCTTGGCTAGCAACAAAATTATTGACTACATTAATTTCCATTGTGCGACCATATTTTAAAGCGGGAATGTTAAGGCTGACAAAAATTAAACTTTTTAACAACTGCCACAGATTATCAATTGAACGATTTCTTAAGCTGCTTTTCATTTTTGTTTAAACCTCGTGTCCTTTTGAACCAGTTATAACACCTTTTCGACATGCAAACCGTAAGCTGTCGTCGCTCTGACCTTTTGTCGCTGACTCTATTTTTTGAATGACGTCATGTGTTATAAGTTTTGCTTTAAATTTAAATAAAAAACTCAATAACACATCAAAAACACATCATCAACAGTAACAACTTCTGCAGGCTTCTCACGAGCTTCAACAATTTCTCTAATAAAGTCAATTTCTGGTTTAGGCACTGCAGTATGTACAATGCTATCTGATAATGACTCCTTTAGACTGTCTGCAATATCTTATACACAAAGCGGCTTCACTTTGACTCTGGGTTGTACTGCCTTTTAGGTGTTGAACCACAGTCCTGGTCCACGTTTACCAAAATCGTCACGACTAAAAGATAATAAGCTTTTGAGTTCTTGTAGTCGTTCAAATCCGTACTGCTAAGTTCGTTGGGATTGAAAGCTAAGTAGTTGAAAATATCAGGGTATGTTATGGAAGACCACTGAGTAATACCATCAGTTTCACAAATTCAACCAGACGTTAAGTAATTGGGATCAGGGAGTAGTACCTCACCAAGTAGAAGTTTGGCTTGATATTCTTGCATAAGTTAACCTTCTACCTACTGTGCTGTTTTACAAGTTGAACATTGGTCTCAGCAGCAACAAACACTCTAGCTAACAATGCAGCCTTTCTACCTGAAACCTTTAAGCCTCGAAACCTGAGGAACATCTCTTTAACTTATCCACATTCATTTTATTGACAATTTCGTAATCTATGGCAAACTTATAACTTATGAAAGCTGAAACCAAAAATTACAACAACTTATGGCAGCTTGAGCTATTAAAGGTGCTTGAAATTTGTGTACTCTAACTTTCCCCCAGACCCTTTTTCCCGCGCGGTCCCGGGAGATGTCGGATTGGTGTATTAGTACCTAGCAGCGTGTAATTTGTTCTTTATATCTGACGTTGTTACAGTAGACTCCCGGTTATTCGAACCTGCACTTATTCGAAATTTTCGGTTATTCGAAGAGATTTTATTTCCCCTGGACTTTTTAACAGAATTCAACGTAAATTTCCCTCAGTTATTCGAACTTCAGTTATTCGAAATTTCAGTTATTCTAAGCTGTTTTCTAACCCTGCTTGACCCAACCCAGCCGCTACAAAAACGTCTAAAAAACGTCTAAAATACGCATGCGTCGACCTCTAAAAAACGTGTAAATCTGGTCTTTTTTGTCCGCTTTTAAGACGTCTTTCGTAAGACGTCTGTTAGACGTCGACTAAAAGACGTTTGTTAGATATCTTGATTAAACCGTTTTAAAGACGTCTTGTAGTAGACGTACTTAAGATGTCTGAAAAGCGAACTTAATAGACTAGATTTAGACGTTTAGTAGACGTCTTTGTTAAACCGTTTTAAAGACGTCTTGTAGTAGACGTACTTAAGATGTCTGAAAAGCGAACTTAATAGACTAGATTTAGAAGTTTAGTAGACGTCTTTGTTAAACCGTTTTAAAGACGTCTTGTAGTAGACGTACTTAAGATGTCTGAAAAGCGAACTTAATAGACTAGATTTAGAAGTTTAGTAGACGTCTTTGTTAAACCGTTTTAAAGACGTCTTGTAGTAGACGTACTTAAGATGTCTGAAAAGCGAACTTAATAGACTAGATTTAGACGTTTAGTAGACGTCTTTGTTAAACCGTTTTAAAGACGTCTTGTAGTAGACGTACTTAAGATGTCTGAAAAGCGAACTTAATAGACTAGATTTAGAAGTTTAGTAGACGTCTTTGTTAAACCGTTTTAAAGACGTCTTGTAGTAGACGTACTTAAGATGTCTGAAAAGCGAACTTAATAGACTAGATTTAGACGTTTAGTAGACCGTCTTTGTTAAACCGTTTTTAAAGACGTCTTGTAGTAGACGTACTTAAGATGTCTGAAAAGCGAACTTAATAGACTAGATTTAGAAGTTTAGTAGACGTCTTTGTTAAACCGTTTTAAAGACGTCTTGTAGTAGACGTACTTAAGATGTCTGAAAAGCGAACTTAATAGACTAGATTTAGAACGTTTAGTAGACGTCTTTTGTTAAACCGTTTTAAAAGACGTCTTGTAGTAGACGTACTTAAGATGTCTGAAAAGCGAACTTAATAGACTAGATTTAGACGTTTAGTAGACGTCTTTGTTAAACCGTTTTAAAGACGTCTTGTAGTAGACGTACTTAAGATGTCTGAAAAGCGAACTTAATAGACTAGATTTAGAAGTTTAGTAGACGTCTTTGTTAAACCGTTTTAAAGACGTCTTGTAGTAGACGTACTTAAGATGTCTGAAAAGCGAACTTAATAGACTAGATTTAGACGTTTAGTAGACGTCTTTGTTAATCCGTTTTAAAGACGTCTTGTAGTAGACGTACTTAAGATGTCTGAAAAGCGAACTTTATAGACTAGATTTAGACGTTTAGTAGACGTCTTTGTTAAACCGTTTTAAAGACGTCTTGCAGTGAACGTTTCTTAAACGTCATAGAATGCGTCTTTTAGACGTTAAAACCTGTAGCTAACTTGTTTTTAAGCATGTTGTAGACAAATGCGACTACTAAGTTACAGCAACAAATATATATTCATTTTTACAAATTTACAATAAAAACTTTATATATTTTTTATATAAAAAATAACCTTAGTTTTTTTCCAAAAAAATGTCAAAATTCAAAATAATCTAAGAATATTGTAGGCTATAAAATGGTTTGTATCCAGGATGATAAAAAATCAAGAACCTGCTTGTACAATATAATTTTCAAGAACCTGTTTTTATAAGAAAGTGTTAGTATATCATAAATAACATGGATTGTGTAAGAAAAAATTTACCTAAGCCAAGAGTAGAGACAAAATTTAGAAGATTAAAATATTCGTCTTTTTGATAAAAATAAAACTATGTAGCTACAAAGCAACCTTTTTACCAGTTCAATCATTTCTCCATTTCCAGAAAATTTGAGCAAACAAGAAATTTTACAGCTTTTCCTTTGACTTTCGCAACGAAATTATTTAGTGGATCTGTATTGAGAAAGTAAAATATGGTCTTTGCGTATTTGCCACTTTTTCTTTTTAGTAAATGCCCACTACATTCTCTTTCTCACCTATAACAGCCACGGCGTATTTATCGACTTCGTTAGTAGTTTTTTGTTTGTTAATTTTTGTTATTATTATTAGTTAAAACAGTACAATAGTATCCAACTGGATGAAAATTTGACCGAAAAAAACTAAATTTTCAGTTATTCAAAATTTCGGTTATTTGAAGTGAATTCTTATCCCCCGTGAAGCTTCGAATAACCGGGACTCTACTTGAGCGGGCGCTATTTTTTTGTAGCGACCGGCTAAAATGTACACACAAGTAAACAAACTATCGTGAGATTTGAACGCTGTCAAACGTCCAAATAAGATCTAAGTTTTGAACTAATTAATTTAAGCTTTTGGGCGTACGATGAAATAGATCAATTTATACTGGACCAACAGTCTCTCAAAACGAAGTATGCTACGAAATATGGAAGCAATACCTTCAATAAGTTTTTTCAAAGCAATATAAATTTAGTGGCTATAAAAAAATAAAGACTTCTCAAAAACTACAAAACAGCTAACAAAACTCCTGTTCAAAAATCTCACATCTTGATGTTTGCAAAAAAAGGATAAAAGAAATCCACTAAACACCACTTCCGAATCATCATCAACTATCCCTTCAAAAAATAAGTTTAATGTGATGTCTCTACATGTTTTCGTTTATTTCTCTTTAATTTCAACAATTGCTCGTTTAATTTCACAACAAACACAAACACTCCACCAACGGCAAATGTCAGAACTTTTAGAAATTCTTTTTCTTCGGTTCTTCTGTACTATCAGAACACATCGTTTCTAATTACATAAACATGTATTTTATTTTTTATCCAAATGCCAATATTTTTGTGACTTAGATCTACTTTAGTACGGAAGCCGAGAAGGGACACTGAAAAAAAGAAATCGAAATCAAGAAAAGAAAATTCAAATCGAGAAAAGAAAATTCAAATCGAGAAAAGAAAATTCAAATCGAGAAAAGAAAATCAAAATCGAGAAAAGAATATTAAAATTGAGAAAAGAATAAATCAGAAGTAAAAAAAAAAAGAAAGCATAAATATCGGAGAAAAAGAAAAAGGTTTGAGAAGAAAATTAAAAGAGAAGTATTAATTAATTTCGGTTGACGTGTTATTTTGTACCAAAACATTGATTGCAGATAAAAATGGCGTACTGTGTAGCGTGTGGATGTGAAGTCAAAACAGAGCACACTTTTTGTGGGAAATGTGGCGCTAGAACATCAGAAAACGATACATCTTGTACTCCATCGAATACGATGCCTTTGAATAGTTTTACCGAGAGTCGAGAAAAATACAGACAGACCTTCTTCAAGCCTGGTACAAAAAAGAGACATAGTATATCATCAACAACAACATCTGTAGCAGCAAAACCATCATCTGCTTCTATGATGGGAACAAATAATAAGCAGAAGAACAGTTCAAAAGAATTAAAAAAATCGGTGATTATTAATGTGGGCATAGCCATGCGGGATGAGTACGGAGAGATGAGAGTTGTTCGTGGGCGAAGACTTCCTCTAAAAGTATTAGAAGCATCATCTGGAACAGAAATTTTACTTGCTGCCATCGAAAAACATGGCAACCACAATCAGGAATTTTGTGCCATAGAAGATTGGGTTTTGCTCTATCCAGACTTTCAAGAAGTCATATGTATGCCTGGTAAAAGTGTTTCTTTTAAATTAAATGACTACAAGGAAGACCTTTGTAAACCATATTCCCAAATTTTATTTTACCTGTGTTTGTCATCACAATTTTATCATAATAGCAAAAAAAGTGACAAAATCGATTACATCAATGAAGAAAATACGTCCACAAGAGTCGATAATGCCTACAATTTTTTGACAACAATTGACGATGTAGATGATCCATTCGGTTTACTTAATGATGGACACAGTTGCAGTTCTATCCCTTCAACTGAGTATAACAGTACACACAGTGCATTTCCTACATTTGATAACAACATCCATTCAATTGAAAATTATATTGACAATGAACCATCTTTAACAGACAAACTTGAAAACTTGCAGGCATCTCTAAAAATAGTTGGAACTGTGGAGCTTTCAGTGAGGCGGAGAAAAATTTGGCTTGACACATTAGAGAAATTACAACGTTTATATCGTGAAGGTGTTAAACCGTTTACAATTACATTCATTGGTGAAGAAGCACAAGATGGTGGTGGGCCACTTAAAGAGTTCTTTGCAGCACTTTTTGATGATGTGAAAAAATATTTATTGCAATCAGGTGATAATGGCTCAACATTCCTGCATGACTTCGAAAAATTACAAAAAGGTCATTTCAAATTATTTGGTAACCTAGTGTCATTGGCACTTATCATGGGTTGTGCTGGACCAAGGTATTTTATGCCTTGTGTTGTATCGAAGCTCTTGGATGGCGGCACAGAAGTTTTCAAAGTTGATGACGTCCCCGATATTGACATTCAACAAAAACTTAAAAATGTATTAGCTGCCACAGACAATGCTGCCTTCAAGACAGCTATACAGCTTTTCCCAGAGAGATACGATTTAGGAGTTACAAAAGTCAATGTAAGTTTAGAAGATAAGTCATTATTTATTGACAACATCATCAGACACTGCTGTTTATCCAGTTGTGCAGAAGAAATTGCCTCATTTTTAAGTGGGTTGGATATTCTTGGAATGTTAACAATTTTAAAAACACATTACAAAGAAAGTGAAATCGAATTTGCTATTTCCAAATCATGTCAATCCTCAGATGTATTGAAAATTTACACTACAGTAGAATACACGAGTAATACAGAAGATAAATCACTACGTGAAGCAGAAGAAGACATATGTTACAACTGGACAAATTTTTTAGAAATTTTAGAGCACGAGGGATCGAAAAAAGTCAAAATTATTTGTCTGAACGAAGAAGGGCATGAGTCAAACAAAGAGCATGTAATCACTTTAAGTGATGTTGTTCAATTTTGTACTGGTTCAAAGTTTGTTTTGTCATCAATGTATGGAAAAGGGAAAATATCTTTTAATCATGTCAATGATGAGCAGTTTGGGAAATGTGTCAATGTAAGCACATGCTTAATGATCCTGACATTCCCAGTAACACCAAGATACTTGGAGAATTTTACTGAAAGTTTTTGTACAGATATCTGCTCTTCACCTGGATTTGGACAAATTTGATAACTTGTGTTTATGAAGTATATGTGTAGGAATTTTTGAAGGTTTTATTGCATTTATAATTTATGATAAGTTTTAGATATATATAATCAGGGAGGAATGAGAATTTTTAATTTATAATTAAGGGGTGAAAATAACTTTTCTATGTGCTAGTTAATTCTCTTGAATACATGAACACCTAAATACATGAACTCATAATTTTTACTACTCTTTCTCCCTGATGCATATGAATAAGTCGATTATTTTTTGTTTATTCACTTTTTCAACACCATGTCATGTTAGTTGCATTTTGTTATATTCTATTGCTGCAACCTAAATTCCCAAGTGAAAAAAGTCTTCACAAGAAACAATATATTGTACTTTTTATGTTTGACATAAATTTTGTTAATGTTCATATACAGACTCCTTTTCTTACTACTTATGTTTGACTGCACGCCAATATCATTCGACTTACATGAAAAATAGGCTTGTTTAAACTTGGTTAAAATTCGTCAATATAAATATATTTTTGGCTACATCATATACTACTATGTTTATTTCTATGGATGAAAATTATGTTATTAGTTTCAAATGTCTCTTTTCTATGTTCATAGTTTATACACAAAGTTTTGTTATCTGTTCGAAAATACCCTGACCATTGTGCCAATTTTTTGGTGGATATTCCATGTTCTCTGATTGTACTACATATTTAAAATATTCAAGAAG
The DNA here is from genome assembly GCA_030067915.1 of Hydractinia echinata. NCBI lineage: Eukaryota > Metazoa > Cnidaria > Hydrozoa > Anthoathecata > Hydractiniidae > Hydractinia > Hydractinia echinata. The sequence goes on from JASGCC010000267.1 coordinate 167,417, forward strand.
TTCAGTATCGACCTCTGTCATAGCGTTCCTGCCTTCTGCAATTACATCTCTTTGCGATATTAAGTTATGTATATGATCTTCTGATATCAAGCGTTTTTGGTCATTAGCATTAACTGTAGTTGGCAAGTAAAATAAGATATCTGGAATTCCACTCACACTGTCGTGGCGGGACTTTCGTATAAAGTGGGTATTCCATTGGTAGCGAACCTGGTCTAGTTGAGATTGTAATAAATCAGAAAACACAAACCAAACACATTCCTCATGAATGTGATTCCCCGGCAATAACACTCCTTTCTCTACCATATTCTTAAAAAAAATTATTATCCAACTTGTGAAAGATCGTCGATAGAAGGACCACCAATTTTCGATCCTTTGATTGGACAGCGATGACCCATATCTGTGTGCGTTAGCGTCTTGTGTTAAGTAACACTGCATATCAGCCATAACACCGTTTTCGGTACCACAATCTGTTCGAACTAAAAGTGGACAAAACCCCAACTCTTTTACTTTTTCTAAGAACAAGTGAGCAGGTACTAGTGGGTTGTTATTGCTTCTGGAAACTTTCAACCATAAAACTTTTCGCGAGAAACCATCAATACAACCGTGAATGGGTAGACCATATGGTTTCAGTTTATCATACCCATCCACATGCCAGCAATTGTTAGGACCGGGTGATGTGTATTCTCTACGGCGTAGACGGCGCGATCTTCTTTGTTCAGTACCATCCGGATCTAACTCTCTTAGCAGTTGCATCACGCTGTCACGTGTAGCCATTATGCCATATGAACATCGAAGTGAATGCCAAAGCCCTCGGTATCCTTTCACTGCAGCTGGACCTTGTAGTTCTTGTTCAATTATACTACGTAAAACTGCCTCGTTAACATTACTACGTCTCCTTTTCAACCCAAGACTTCGTAATCGTCGTTTCAGGGTTCTCGTTGACATTAATGTGCTATGATATATTTTTAAAAACAGAACGATTGCATTGTATGGGAAATGCTTCTCAAAGTAATAAACTATCAATTCTCGCTCATCTGCTGTAGCTGGAGGACTGTCTGAGGTAGTACATAAGTCTTTTCGTGATCCACATTGAGTACAAAATAATAAATCGTCAGATAACTGCCTACCACACTGCGTACAGAATGACATACTTGTGTAAACAATGGAGAAGAAACCGATCAGTGCCATGCTCTTATCATTTAATTTTACTTATAAATATTTTTATTCCATTTTTTTTTTGTACTTGTTTTTTCTTTTCTTGATTGGTGAATTTTTTTTTTCGATTTCGATTTTATTTTCTCGATCGGAATTTTTTTTATTGTTTATAAAGAAATTTAGTTTTCAATTCAAATTTTCTTTTTTGAATTCGAATTCTATTTTTGAGATTTGAATTTTCTTTTCTCGATCCAAATTCTTTTTTCTCCCTTTAGACTTTCTTTTCGGTGTCCCCTCTCGGCTTCCGTACTTTAGCTATAGAGCACTTCAACTCCTTTGTTTTTATCAGGCTACCAGGTTCTAAATGGTCGGTTGGTCTCAATGCGTTTGGTCCATGACGTCACAGCCTCGGTCGCTATTTTCCCGTTAGCGCCCGGCTAAACAGAAAATAATATCTTACTTGTTCAGCAAGCCCAGACCCCTATATAATCGAATCAAAACAAACAATTTTGCGTCACATTGCTGTTTCTGTTTTGAGTGAACGCTCTTTAGGAAATTGAGCGTTTTAGCTACCCACTATTAGCTTACTTGTTTGATTAGGAAAAATTTAATTAATTTAAAAGACATGATCCAACTTAGTTTGCAGAACGGGCTGACTATATATATATGCAAAATGCACTTGACCTGGTTTGTGTTGCAAAACGCATAGAGACCTTTGGGGATGAAGTTGAGTGCTTGTTTTTTTTGTGTGTATATTTTTGTACTTGATTACATGGAGTTACTGAAACCTTGTGTTGCGTGGTTGATTTGGTCATTAAGCTGACTGGACAATGGGCAGACAATGGACATGTATAATTTGTTCTTTTCACCTTCCCTATTGCGATATATAGTGAGATTTTCCCGCATGTTTTTGAATATGTCTAGGACAAGAAACTGATATAATTTCCCCTGGCCTTATATGGAAAGTGAACAATAAAATAAGCATTGTGATTAATTTCGCATGTCGTTTGACTTGCCTTGTCTTTTTCGTGTTACGTTACCAGGAAAAAATTACTTATTTTTTTAATTTGAGTGCTGTTCAGGAACCAAGAAGGATTCAATCAAAATGCTAACCATTTGACTCTCACATTCACATTCTTACCTAATTCAGTTCTAAACCGTAAGGAAAATCCTTTCCAACTCTCAGCAATATGTCAGAAACTTTATACATAAACCATAGGGGAGTAAAGATTATCATTATTTGTTCTTTTCTTAAAAAAAACTACATTGACATCGCCAAAGATCTTTATCCCAAAGCGAAGGCGAAAATGGTAAAATATATAATTAGTGGAAAATCCAAGGTTAAAAATATTTTTGTGTTATGTTTTGTGAAGCAGGAAAAATGGAATTTGTTTTTAAAAAAAAATGTGAATTATTAATTTTAGCGAATAAGGATTAGAACATGGCTAAAACCTTTAAAATATTTCTCTTTGTTACGTTAAACGTTTTTGCGAAGTCAAAAATCTCCTTAAAATTGAATGTGAATACGTTGCTATTCTCTTCCCGACAAACTCCCAAAATTTTCTCAGCTTTCTTTTCCAACTTCAGTATTACCTCCTCTAAATTTTGGATTGTTAGTCCGCCATTTTTTTAGATAAAAGAGACAAAATCGAAGTTTTCATTTCTTATATAATTCAAAAGCCTTCTCAAAGCTATTTTCCCCTCCCGAAAAATCATCTATATACATAGAACAAATCGAGAACAGCCTTTACAAACTCCATATCATAATCGTATTTATGAGAGTGTTTTCTAATTGTTTGATTTAACAAAATGGTGAACTTGTACTTCAAATATTACATGTGCAAACCTATTACGAACCACCAGGTATCTCAGAAAAAACATCATCGTACCAAAAAAACCTCAAAAAATCTCTATCGTTCTTGGTTATACTTACCTGCAAAAAAGCCATTTCCATATCTGCTGTCAGGGCTATAGCAAATGTTCAAAATCTTAATAAAATATCAAATATTAAAGATGTCAAATGAGTTCCCTTATACAAACATTCAATGAGACTTGGACCTAAAGTTTAAACTGAGGTGTCAAACACTAAACCTTCTGGTATTTTTCTCTTCGCAAATTACAGGATGACACAAAACATAATGACAATTCCCTACGCTGCCTAAATCCTGACACCTCAATTATTACTAGTTCCCTTTGCTCAATAAAAATGTTGTTATACTTTTTTAACAACTCTGGGTTATTTTTTAACCGTGAATGTAAATTTTCTAAACGTTTTTCACACAACTTGTAATAACAAACAAAATTGTGTGATTATCCTTAAAAAGCAACTTAGTCTTGTACCTATGTTCTTTGTTTTTACAGATATTATCACTAAAATCTTTTAAAACAGACATTCCGTTCTCAGCAGTTCCCAGCGTCTCTAAATAACAAAGCTTATGCAAAGAGTTCCCTATATCTCCCTCTCTGGATCTCTCTGACTCGCACTCTAACAGGTATAGGTTTTTTATGGTAAACAAATAATGTTTGTACATAGAGATTCAACCTTAAAAACTTCTTCCCCCTTGCAAATGAACAGAAACCTTATCCAAATTCTCGTTTTTCGCAACTTCGTTACCAAACGTCAAAATACTAATTTTTTTGTTTCACTTGGTGTCAAAAATAAAATTCGTTTTACTCTGTTGGTCACATAACTTTTTTGTGATCCCTGGTGGAAAAGAGCCTTCATTTTGAGCATTCCGTTTTTAGAATAATTTGACAACGCATTTTTATCGTCGTTGGAATCCTCATTTTGTTTTTTGCGCTTATAACAGACAGCAGAATTGTGCATTCTTTTGAAAAAAAAACATATATAAATAATTTTGTTCTTGAACAATTCGACTGATGTTGTCTGGTCTTAAACACAAAAAACATATAGCCTTGCCTTTTTCAGCCAATCCTTTCTAGCCTCTGTCTGACACCACCTTGCACTTATCTGACTAATGTGCACCCTTGCAAAACACACAAACTACCGTATGGTGACGTGATTAAAATGCAAATAACGATGAACCCATAAAACGATTAAATTCTTACCACCTTGTGACTGCTCAGGATGACACACCTTTCTTGAGCTCTAAGTTCAGCATTTATAACGTTTAGAACATAAGTTAGTGTTCAAGTGTTCTGTTTAATGTTTCGACTAACAATTAACTTGATGTCTCCAGGGAGCTTGTTCATAACCATGGATGACAATAACGAGCTGTAACTTTCGCTTTTCACTCCTAACGTGTGATTCACCATCATCGTAGAACTTCCACAAGGCTGATAAATCTCTATCCACCACATTTTCTAACTTGACTAACACATTCATATGTGCTAATATTATAAGTTGCGTATTCAAACACATTTGAAAATTTTCGAACTTCCAAGGGACCGATGAAATGTACTAAAAATTTTGGGTTTGAAAAATGAGGTATACATTTAGATAAAAGCGTCGAATTAACTAAAAAACGCCAAATATACGTATTGCACCTTTGTTTCAATAAAATTATTCTTCAGTTACACTGGTAAGATAACTGTGAATCGTACTTTGTTTCTTACGAGATGACGATATAAGCAATTGGTTGAGCTGTGCAGTATGCTTTTGCAATTGTTTAGCAATGTCATCATTTTGGGAAAGAGCCAAATTTTCAATTAATTCTATTGCCTTGAATAGCACCTTCTTGCTTGGCTGTTTTTTTCCTATTGATTCCACTTTATCACTTATAAATAAATAAAAATAGAATAATCAGCCATTATTTCAACATCGTCGTTGGTGAACTGGTGCAGCAGTTTCTCATCACTTGGTAAAGACTGAATTGAAGTTGCCACTTCTTCATCTATGGCAATGGAGGTCTCAATTCCTCTAACACTCTGTCAGTTGTGAAACAATTCGTCTAACACTTCTGTCAGTTGTGAAACAGATCATTGGAATCCTGGGTTGAACTCAATTGACTTTGTATTGAAATCCTCGCCTTTTTGAAGCAATTAATGATGGTTGTGCTTGGAAGTGTAGACCATGTATGCTCAAGCATAATCATGGCATCCAGTATGGTGATGTTTGGCAATTCTTTGTTGGAATCCATGGCGTTGATGTACTTGCAAATTACTTTGGCACGGTATTTAGCTTTTAACGATCTGATAACACCGTGGTCCATAGGCTGTGTTACAGAAGTTGTATTTGGAGATAAATAGATCTATGGTCGTTAACCCAGGCACATGTGGGTGTGCAGGGCAATTATCGACAATAACTACTTTACAATTCTGAGCCAGGAACTTTCGATCTAACTGGTTGATCCAATCTAGGACAATGTCAGAGTCTATCCAACTTTTTGTTTGTGCCTTGCACATACACGGTAAGTTTTTTACCTGCAACGCTCTCTGCACTCATTCCAGTGGGTCTGACTTTGCTGTTTTTACCATCAGTGCATTTTTCACCTTTCAATTCAAGAGTTTTATTTGGTAGTGCTTGGAAGAAAAGACCAAACTCATCAGCGTTAAAGATATCTTGAAATTTTTACCTTGATAGTATGGTTGGTAGGTGCGTTTTCTTCCAGTGTGCCGTCATATCTGGTGTGTGTGATTTTGCTTCACCTTACACCATCTTAAATATTACATTCCATGCCTTCCATCTGTCAACCCATCCATTCGATGCTTTAAAATCATCTATACCAAGTGTCTTTGCTAAATCACTTGTTTCCTCTTGAAGGACTAGTATGTTTTTCGATCTTGCAGACATAAACCACTTGAAAACAGCTTTATCTAAGTTCTCATGTTTCCCTGCTTTGACATTCTTTCTTTTCAAGCTAATTGTTCCAGAGAAAAATGCGGTCATTATCTTCTCTTTATTTGCAGGTAAAATCCATGTGGAAATAGTGTTTCTTGGCACATTTTACTTTTAACGCTATTCGGTCTGGAGGGAATTCTGGTTTATTATCTATTTCAGTGAGGGGAATCTTTCTGAGAATTTTGGTGAACTATGTAAAAACCGGAAAAAATGTTAAATAATTTTTATTTAGCTGTCAGAAACTTTAAACAGAATGTAAAAATTCGCTCTAGAACGTTAAGTAATTGAATTTTAAGCAGATAGTGGTAAATTAGACAATTCTGCTTCTTTCATGACGTACTATAATGTGTGTCAAGTTTGATTCAATTTGGACAAGCCTGTCAAAAGTTTTGGTCATAAAATGTTGGAAATACCCCGGACCAAATAGGGTTAAGCTACTAATGGCTTAGGTTTTCCACTTTCTATTTCTTGTAATGCCTTGAATATGTTTTCAATGGAAGTTTTTTTTTTTCTTTTGTGACGTGGACATCTTTCTTTCTTCATAAAATTGTATGCATGCATTTAGTAAAACTTGAAACTTTTCAAAAACGTTTGAATTTCGAATTTTATCTTTCACTGGGCTGAAGAGTTTCAGAAACGTTAAACGTTTTGTAGACAATACGTTTGAGAGGTCAACATGTATTATTCCTTATTTCAAGGAAAATTGTCAATTCTGCTTTGCCTTTGTGATGAGCTACCATGAGTATTGTGAGACATGGGCTCCTATTGTTGGAGACGTCTTACAATGCCAAATAGAGCCAGACAATGCTGTAGATAAATATAAACTAGTTATCGCACTTGTTCTCAAAAAATTATGTATATTTCACTCGCCTAAAGGCTTGTGCGAGAACATAAAAAACTCAAAAAAATATTTCCGATATTTTTCTCACCACTGTGCAATAACTACTACATATTTAATAGAAAAAAGAACTTCTTTTCTAATACATATATTATTTTTTTATTTTCCAGAATTCTGCATAAATAAGTTCAAAATATTGAGGGTATTCATTCGAATGGTCCCTAAAAAATGTTCGAAAAATTGGGGAATACGAAAAGCCGAAGTTCGAAAAATCCAGGGTAAATTAAAAGGCAAGACCAAGGGACCAAGGAAATAATTCGAAAAATCAAGGAATTTGAATATTCCATTGTTCAAAAAATTGGGGTTGAACGATATAATTAAATTACGAAAAGTTGAACAGCGACTAATAATGACAACGTTAACAAAGGATCATGAAAATCTTTACTTCAAAATAATTTCTGTTATTGTCAAAGTTTTTTATCTTTTACTTATTTTATTTTTCTCCAAAAGACAACCATACCAGGGCTAAGATTGTTACTTTCAAAATCCTTGTGATTATACTTCCCTTGAAACGTAATGATCGTGCACCTTGTGAATAATCATTTTTGTTCCATTGTAAAGAAATTAACCAACAAAAGCCTCTTTAAGGCCAACCTGTACATCCTAGCTAATCCACCGACTCCTGACCCAGATAAAAAATTACGTAGACTAAAGATATCGTCAACACTGTCTCTTCCTAGTTGGTAACCGCTGTTACCTAGCCATGCGATCCTTTTCTAGATGTCAATGAGACATGGATGATTGCACTTACAAGCAGAACAGACAATATCTCGGTGGCATTATTCCATTTAAAGTTATTTTTTAATTTTTGAAACTATATTAATATGTTCCGTGTTAATAAAAAACGAATTATTAGAAAAACAATTTCAGAGTGCCAAGTTTAGAAATCAAAATTCTCAGCTAACCAAACTTTTTGTGGAACTGGGGAAGCAGTTATTGATAGGCCTGTAAACATCAACTGCTTTCGATAATTTTTACAACAATTAAAAAAGTAGAACTTTTTCTTATCGTTCCAGAACGAAATACGACGATTTTTATTAAGCAACCTACTGGTCATTTTTTTTACATTTCGGAACAAAACACAGGGATTTTTTACAATTTTACAAATTTTTTTTACAATTATTTACGTGTTTTCTTTTGTTCATCCAAAGACGCTATAATAATTTAATATGGAGAACATTCCAGGAGAAGAACTCCAAGATATACTGGAGAATGTCTCAGAAATGTTTTTTTTAACTTTGGTAGTTAATGTTTCCTTGAAATTGAAAGTTTTTTTATGTATAAATTGCCTGTGTTTCATCTAAATCTGATTCTATTTTGTGTATTCTTTCCATAGAATAAATTTATAAATAATGCAAAGTTCATCTTCAAGAGTGCTCTTATTGCGTCATACCTCTTGTCTATCCTTGACTTCATTGTCTGGTGTGCGGGGTAAAAGCAGATGTGGGGGAAAACAAAGTCACTTATATCAAAGAGGTTTGTTTATAATTACCTTGTATTTTTGTAAATATTTATTGCCAAAGTTAGTCATCACCTGAGTTTTTTTTTTTTTGATTATTTTTTAGCTCAAAATAGAAAGTTCACTAGGTATGCATCAGTCAGGATCATTTTACCACACCGTTCCATAAGATGTATCCACAGTTCCAGCTATACTCTAGAGAAAAGTGGTAGTCTGCCTCCTACAGATGGTGGATCCAATGGCGATGGTGGAAAATCTAGTGGTGGTGGTGGAGGAGGAAAAGGAAATCAGTTGTGCTGCCCTAAGTGTGGAGAGCCGTGCACTCATGTCGAAACATTTGTCTGTAAGTTGATATGTTTCTTGAAGTTATTATTATTTCATAGGGTTTATCTTGTATCCAGTCTTGATTTAAATAAAACAGTGTCTTCTAGATACTGAGAAGGTATAGCTCTCTCTTGCTTTCATGTTATTTGTAAAGCTACTTAATTTTGATGTTCTATAATGTAATTTATTGTCCTGAAGTTACACAGTTCCACCAAGTCAGAACTAACGTTTTCATGGCGGGGGGGGGCTCTTTTTAATCTTTGATAGGCCCGAAATGTAATCAAACTCGGCACCAATTGACTCTAAACTTATAGCTTTTTTATAAAAAAGAAATTCTATTTTTCTCGGTTTTTATACATTATGGAATTAGAATCAGACAAAACATGACTGCAATTTTTTTGAAAATCATTTAGACAAGATCGTACAAAGTTAAAATATTGATACACTCACTTTGGAAACTATATACTTGATTTGATGTGATATGAATATCTGCGAAAACATTTCCGTCTAGTTATGAAACAATATCCTTGCGTTCCCCTAGTATGTTTTCAGTTTTTTTAAATATGTGTGAAATGAGAATGGAGATGATTTACAACGAAATACGACATTATGATAATTTCAAAACAAAATACGATTGGATTCTGAACTTTAGTCTTGTATACTGAACATTTTCGGGGTGGCTTTTACACAGCATTTTAGACTGGTAAAGTAACTGTTAAGATTCTATTTTGTTTTTAGCCTCGACGAGATTTGTAAAGTGTGAAAAATGCCATCATTTTTTTGTGGTACTTTCAGAACTTGATTCTAAACGATCTATGTTCTCTGAAAAAAGACATCAAGACGCAGAATCAAGCAATCAATCAATATCTCCAAAAGCTCCTCCTCCTCCCAGAAAGGTACAAAATATGTATGCACACACTTTTTTGCGTTTCATTACTTACGTCAAACACACATCTATGTTGAATAATTTTTTTTGAAATTAGAATCAAAATCATGGTACATTTAAGCATTGCAAGGTAGATTTGTAACATTCCTTTAAACTTCAAAAGTTAAAATATTTTAGGCTCTCGTAACTTATTTTCAGTTTGTAATATATACAGCATCCAATCATTTCATGTTGGCAACTAATAATGGTTGTTTAAGTATTATGTTGCTTTGTTTCACAACAACCATTTCTGTTCTTTTATTATGTTATTATTTTGTTTTGGTTGTGCAAAAAACACGCAATGACAAAATTATCAGTGTCAACGTGTGTTTGCCATATAGAAGAACTAACAAAAAATCTACACATATATATTTTTATATATATAATAAAAACATTCTTACATAACAAAAACATGGCATAAAATTTTTTAAATTTTCACATTCTTTGATGTCTTAGTCAAAGCAATAATTAAGGTAACGGTTGCCACCATTATCGAACAAAAGCCAATTTAGTTCGTAGATATTTTGTTGATTTGTGACGTCACACGGAGTACATAGCTGAACAAGATTTGCGATGGATTAACTTTCACTCAAAAACTAATTTATAACAGTGAAACTAACAACTGAATATATTTATTCCAAACATAAAGTTAATCTCAGATAATTTCAGGGAGACATACTACAGTTTGTTCGTTCAACATTCCCTATCTTCTTTCATTCGGAATGCATTTGTTTACATCCCCGCAGGATTACGTCACACCATTTAGTAATTTACCTAACAAAAAGTTCTTATTGACATGGCGGCGATCATAGTACCACATTCACCTAAAAAATCTTGAGAACCAAGACTCACAAATATAAAAAAATGTACACAGGTCTTATTCACACTATAATATACAAGTTAAGCGCAATCTGTTATCAATCGTTAGTTCTCCTTTAAATAAGAAGACAAATTTTTTTTACATATTTATGGACAATTTGAAGTTACGTGCCTTCTTAGATGACTTTTTTCCTCTTGCAAGAAACAGTTGTCGAAGTGGGTCTTTTATAAATCATGTCATGCGTCCCTATTAGATTTTGAAAATGTTTGAAGAATCTTTGTAACTTGTTTGATGATGTGTATTGCAATGTATAACCTTGCACTTATCCATTTAGATTTATGGATATTTATCGAAGTACGTTGTCGGTCAGGAAGTTGCAAAGAAAGTTTTATCTGTTGCTGTATATAACCATTACAAACGCTTAAATGTTAACCTGCCACAAGATGAAGGAGCAGCTATAGAAAAAGATGTTGTGCAACCACCAAGTGGTAATAACATGAAAGTGAAATCAGCAAAGGGTGAATATTTTTTTCATTTTCCACAGGATCTGTAAAAAAAAAGTTGTAACTGCTTCTCTTTTTCTCTTAGAATTTTTGCAGCTACACACCGGTATGCATCCGCTCGGCGCTGGTTCGGTGAATTCAAATGACAAGCAGAAGGAATCCAATGATGTTCCCCGTGGAAGCGAGTTTTTGGATTCACCTTCTGAATCTATGAAAATTGACAAAAGCAACATTTTACTTCTTGGTCCCACAGGGTCTGGTAAAACATTATTGGCACAAACTATTGCAAGATGTCTTGATGTACCATTTGCAATATGCGATTGTACCTCACTTACCCAAGCGGGGTATGTTGGTGAAGATATCGAGTCTGTGATTACAAAATTATTGCAAGATGCGAATTACAATGTTGAGAGAGCACAGCAAGGTACACTTTTGTTGTCAACTGCTTGTTCAGGGTGATCACAAGAAGAAGAAGTCATAGGATTTTGTTTGGTCTGAAAAGAAAGGCAATGAAACACCTTTTTACAAAAAATAGATATATTTTTTTACATTGACAGTGTTTTACTGCTTTTTTCTTTTTAATAACTGCGTCTTCACAATGGCAGATAGTTAGTTTATTCAGGTGTTTTTGTTCTGATTTTTTGTTATCTGTTTTCTTGACTTTCATTACCATTGCAATTGTAAGAATTATTTATTTATTTTTTAATTTTTTAATTTTGAAAGATATTTCAATTGACTCATTGAAATTATTTCAAAATTTATATGGTCGCCCGTTGTCCTGAACCATGGTGGTTATCACAACCAAACAAAAGCCTTTTTTATGTGATATGTACAAGCATGATCTCATTCTTTAAAGGAGTAAAATTTTACTGCTTGATTTAAATTTCATTTAAATTTTTTGTCACAGGTATTGTATTCTTGGATGAAGTTGATAAAATTAGTTGTGTCACCGGCTTCCATCAAGTGCGTGATGTAGGTGGCGAGGGTGTTCAACAGGTATTCAAAAACTTCTTATTTTTAAATTTTTTGAAGCGTATTGAATTTTGATGGTTTTTGTCATTACTTTTCAAGGCTTTTTGAAGGAGAAGCGAACAAAAAACTTTTTTGTGGCAGCCACAAAATAAATTTTAGGCGAGGTAGCAAAAATTAAGGAACGTCTATATCCAAAAATCTAATAAAATAACTACTATAACGACACACAAATAACTATGTTTTATAAATAAATATCCATATTCCTTCCTAGCAACATTTTTACAAAGTTTTTATGGCTGTGTGGGTAAAAAAGAAGCAAGTTTGAGATGTACTTACCAATAAACATTAGAAATAAGACCTTTAACTCAAGATAACCAAGAATATTTTACATACAATCGTAGTGCCAGCATTTTATAACCTTCGTTAATACTTCTTGGAACTTTATAAACATCTTTCACAGCCAATAATAATATTCTTTTCGTAATTTGGTTCGCTTTTTCACAACATACATCCAACTTCGAACGATGAAGTTTGTTGTGATGAGATGGCGCCAAATTTGATAAATACACAGACCGGAAACTTTCAACAACAAATCGAACGTGCAATATGTTTACGTGCAATATAGTTTACTAAGTTTAGTGATAAAAATAAAATATTTTCGTCGTGTTATTCAACTAATAGCATATTTGCTATTTTGATCTTTAACTTGTGTATTATTTTTAAAAAAACAGTGTGATCATCGAAGCGTGGCCATCACTGTAGAGAAAGATCTAATATTGTTTCTGAATAACCACCAGTTTGGCAAATGTGTAAAAATACTGAACCATAAAATGAATGATTCAGCATTCAAGGATAAAAGTAAAAACTGGTATTTTGTAATAAACTTCTAATGAAGAGATTTTCTGGGTATAATGTGAGTATAATAACGTGTTGTTGTGTGCTGCAAAGTTTTAAGCCACAAATTCACCTTTTTTAAACAAGCAGCTTTAATTTATTTCCCCCTTAATACAAAAACAGCAAATCTTTCAGCAAAACCATTTTTTACCTGATTTGATGCTAACTAAATATTATACAAAAACTAAACAATTGTCAAGATTTTACAGCTGATCTGGTCTTTGAAATTATCTCAGGCATCATGAATTTTCAATCAGCAGCCTCTCCTTTAATAAGAATAACTTTCTTTTCTTTGATAAAATTCGGTATTTTGATATAATTTTATGTGATTTTTCATTTTTGTAGGGACTGTTGAAAATATTAGAAGGCACTGTTGTTAATGTTCCTGAGCGCACATCACGAAAAATGAGAGGTGAAAGTGTGCCAGTGGATACATCAAATATTCTTTTTGTTGCTTCCGGTGCATTTAATGGTTTGGACAACATTGTACGGAAGAGACGACAGGACAAGGTAATTTTTTATTAGATCACCCACACGCACTTAAAAACAGCATTTTCTGTCTTTTTTACTTCATGATTTTCGCTATTTATCCTAAAAATTGGTTTATCTTTTGAAATTATACAACTTTAACGTTATTAGCACTGAAAGAAAAGGAGGATGTTTTTAGGTCTCAAAGTTTTTGGGTGTACAATATTTATTGTCTATAAGCACAGATAATATCAGGATTCATAAGGTACCTCATGTTGGAAACCACCGGTGAAATTTTAATAATCAGGTTTCGTGAACGAAAAACTTTTTAAAGTCGTTCCATAGATTATTTCCATTTGCAAGTAGCAAGGAATCTCTAAAACACACTGATAGATTTTATAATGAACTTGTATGTACATGTGAAGATGTTGTTACCAACTTTGCAGTGCAACAATCTTTTTGGATGTGTACAGGTACTCGGATTTGGACCACCGAAGAGTAAGGTATTGCGTAATGTTCAATACGACTTGAAAGAAATGACTAAAACGGAATCCCATGACGATTTGATTGAAAAAGACGAACTTTTGTCCAAGATTGAAGCACAAGATCTTATTGAATTTGGAATGATTCCTGAGTTTGTTGGACGTTTGCCTGTTTTAGTATCCATCAATTCTTTAAGTGAAGAGTCGCTGATTCGCATCTTAACAGAACCAAGAAATGCTCTTATACCACAATACCAACACTTATTCAAGATGGACAATGTACATGGTTTTGTATTTAGACTTTATTTAACATCTGTTTTCATCTTAGCTACGCGAAAAAAAAGATACAATATAATATCGTCATATGACATGTTTAGTTCAGTACCAATACAGTGATTGTTCTGTGTGTGTTTTTTGAACCCATTTCACTGTCCTGCCTAAAAATTGCATGTTACAACATTACATATACTGTGTAAGGAGAACGCGAAACTTTGTTATGAGCATCTACTTTTGTGTTTTAGCACAGGATTTGACATTGATTGAAATAGCACATTGTATTTTTTGTTTACTTTCTTGATCTTTAATCAGCTATTCTTGAATTTCAGGTTGACTTGCAGTTTTCACAAGAAGCATTAAAAATGATAGCTAAAGTAGCAAAAGAACGTAGAACTGGAGCCCGTGGACTCAAAGCTATAATGGTGCGTGGTTAATAGTTTTTTTCAGAAAAGGGATTTGGAAGCTTTAAAGGGAAGTTAGTGTGATCAATAGAATTTAACTTGTTGTGCAGTTTGAAATGTTGTCTTACAAGCTTTCTTTGTGATTCTCAAGATGTGCACAAAATGTAGCGAGAAAGTATCTTTTTATGTTAAAAAGGTTGAACACATTAACGATTTTAAGAGGTTTCAATATGTGCTCTCAAAAATTTAAACAAATGTTTTCTCGTTTTAATTCTCAGAGATTTATTGCATGAGAATTTTGTGGCGTAAAATATTTTGCAGCCATTTTAATTTTGTGCCTTTTTTGTGGTAATTTTAATTTTGCGCCTTTTTGGTCACTTTCGAAAATCACTTCTATTAAAGGGAAATCAACGACAGAGACTCGGACCTTATGATCACGAACCAATAGGCCATGCGCCACTTTTTTCTAACAAATGGTCTTTTTATGCATTGTAGATTTTGTTGTTTGTAGTTGTAATAAACCCAATGTTCACGTCATTGGTGGTGGAGTAGATTTTCTTTACTGGACATTTTTATTTTGCGGTTTTGCAATAATGTAGTAATGCATAGCTTTTTCTTAAAAAAAAACCTTAATAAAGAAAATATTGAAAAACTTCCTAAGAATTAAACTGTTTAGCTAACAAAATGAAATTTAAATTATTATGCAACCATTATTTGCTTAAGTGGATGACACATGGCCTTCATTGGGCTCAACCATCTGTAGGTAGGATAAAATGCTCCTTAACATTTACAAAATTTAAAACTGTGGTATACTATGGTTGCTCATATGTAGCAATATTCTACACGCATATATTATATGCATGCTAGCTTTTTTTATATACATGCTAACCTATATTATATGCAACCTAGTTTGTATTATACATATGCTAGAAATCTTATATTCCTTCTAGCTAAAATATTGTTATGCTATATATTCCAAATGCAAACAAGATAAAAAGATAGTATGCAAGAAAAACATTATTTTTATGGTAGGGATTTTTTTATGCAAGGTAAAAATTTTTATGCAAGGTTTGTCGTGTTCAAATCTGGTCTGCGTTTTAAAAGAGCATACAATGTCTGCTTTGCTCTTCATTGTTTCACAAACACCGCGCGGGAACTTTAAACAAGATGGCGGATGCTATTTGCGCTGGTGATATCAATTTACGACAGTTTTTTAACGATCTCCACAATGTTGTGACGGCTGTAGAGAACAGGAATGTGGAGAACAACGATGAAATAGAACTTCTGAATAGCAGAATAAGGTTTTGTTTACAAAATCTTTATTATTTAAACGACCGAGCGACTAACAGCCAGCCCATTATTTACCAACTTATCGAGACATTGCAGGTGCTTGCGCAAAAACTTCAAGGAGAAATCAATGGCTATACAAGAGCATGTCTTCCGCGTGTAGCTGTAGTTAGTACAGGGGTCGAGAGAGAGAAGCATGATGGACCTGGCCGACCGAAATTTGTCTTATCCGAAGAAGTTTTATTGTATTTTCGTGACCTGGGCTATTGCTGGCAAGAGATTGCAACTATGTTGTGTGTATCTCGATGGACGGTTAGTAGACGAGTTGCCGAGCTGGGCTTGAAAAATATAACTGGATACACAAATATAAATAAAGAGGAGCTGGAAAGAGTCATCATTGAAATAAAAAGGAGTCATGGTGCTTTTCTGGGGAGGTCAATGGTTATCGGACTTCTTAAATCACGTGGTATACGTGTTCAGCAGAGAAGAGTCACAGAAATTCTCCACAAAATTGATCCAGAGAACTCTCGGATTCGATGGGCTGCACTAATACGTAGAAGAAAGTACAGTGTACCTGGACCAAACAGCCTTTGGCATATTGACGGACACCATAGCTTGATAACTTGGAAATTTGTAATTCATGGTGCTATTGATGGTCACTCGCGTCTCATAACGTATTTAAATTGCAGTACAAATAATCGGAAAGAAACCGTACTGGATTTGTTTAATGCTGCGATTTGTGAACTTGGTATTCCTTCACGTGTACGCTCGGATAAGGGTGGTGAAAATGTCCTAGTATGGGAAAAAATGACACAGCTCAGAGGAGAAGGCAGAGGCAGTTTTTTGGCAGGCTCTTCGGTACACAACCAAAGAATCGAAAGATTGTGGCGCGATGTATGGACATATGTCACCTATCAGTTTTATTATACGTTTCAAGCAATGGAAGATCAAGGTAATCGAAGTTACTCGTTGATTTCTACACGGTTGCACGTGATAAGTAAAAAGTGGGCGTGGGAACATCTTTAATCACGATATGACATGCCGGGCTTCTTTTTTTTAATTTGGTGTTAACGGTTTACATTTTAGGTATACTCAATATGGAAAACGATGTTCATGTATTTGTATTACATCGTATTTTCCAACCCAGGATCAATCGAGTAATCACGTCTTTCATAAGCGGTTGGAACAATCACCCTTTGAGAACAGAGCGAAACTGGTCTCCGAGGAAGATTTGGAATAATGGTATGAGGAACATGGAATTGAATGAGGGGGGACCCGTGGAGGATTTGATTTGGTTCGGAATGGATTGGACTGCCCCCTCACCATTAGACGATGGGCTGTCAACCGTAGAATTAGAAGATGTACGATGTCCACACTCTCAAAATATAGAGGAAGCGATCAACGTAGTCGACATAATGCGCGATTCCTGCTATTTTGGCATAGATATATTCTTAGAAGTGTTATCATACATTGAAGGTTCCACTTAAAATTCATGGCTTTGAAATGCACACCAAAGGCGATACACGAATCACACAAGGAACTATCAACTTTTCGCTTTTATACTATATATTTAGGTTTTAATGGTATGTACAAGGTTGATAAAAATGTTATTCCAATAGCTGAAAAATATGAAATACGAATCAGAGAAGGTGCATATGTGAGCAAAGTTATTCACTCTCATTCCAAAATGTCGTAGTTTTGCGGTGGTTACTGCTAAAATTTTGGTCTGGTCCGAAACATAACTAATATTATCAATATTTCTATAGCTTTTAGAGTAATGTAGGCTTAAAAAGAATCACAAAAATGACATATGTCAACAAAACGCTGTTTTCATAACAAAGTTATTATTCTTCCGTGCTTAATTACAGGGGGACACGGAAGAGTACTGATATAAAAAAGTCATTTAGACCACTGTGAAGGATTTGGTTTGTCCTTTATTGCCAATGACACTGTGTATAGCTGACACAAGTTTTTCAAATGTATCTGCTTGTTTTGGTAATACTAGTTGCAACAGACAAGTTGAAGCGAACACACCATCAGCTTCATCAACTTTAATGGTGATTCTTTTTCTCGGTAACACACGACTTGCTGATATGAAGTGGATGAAGTTAACAAGGTCACTTTTGGTCATTTCCGTAACACATTTTAATAAGTTCTCCTTGGTTTGTTCAGAACATGATGTATCAAAAAGTAAAATGTCTTTCACAGTTTCACATGATACATTTTCTTCTTCATACATAAACAGTGGCATACACAACATAGGATTGTTGGACAAACAATCTATAACATCAAGGGTTTTCAAGCCTTCTCTCAATTGTTCCAGTGCAGCTGTACGTTTTCCAATTACCTCTTGAAAGAGAATTGCAGTGTAAATATCATGTCTGTTTTCATCCTATAAAAAAGCATATAAAATGGGATGAACTGTGGCACGACTTTGTAATCCAGGATAAAAAACTTTCGCAAGGAGAAAAGCTCTGTTTTAATGACTGCTTTTTAAGTTAGACATTCAGACATTTGGTGTTACTGTCCGTACCTGTATTTACACTATTTTTCTTTTATTAAAACAACTTTATAAGAACACCAGCCTCATTTTTTACTAAAATTAACAGTATTATAAGTCATGAATGAAAAATTAATACTTACACTAATAAGTTGTGTTGATCCACAATCAGAAAGCAGGTTTACGAAATCCGTGTCTTGATTAAACGTTTTCACGTCAAAATTCTTATCCATGATCTGAAGTTGATAAATAAGTAATGTAATAAATTTGAAAAATGAGTGCAATGAAATACTGGAAAAAATAATAAACAAAGAAAAAATCTCATCGACATGTACAATGATTCTTTTGAAATTGACTAGCTTAATGAAAGGTAAAGTAGAAGTAGGCTTATACCTTTTCTAAGTAAGATCTGACGTACACATTTGTCACGTCTGTTATTGTTGCATATTTATTTGCAACTGTCACATCACCTGTACAAATATACCAGTATACAGATGGAGCCAGACAACTGAATCCAATTCCAACTTGACATATTGAATGAGCAAACATTCTTCCAACAAATTTGATCATTCCAGACATAACCACACCGGCATTGAAGCAAGGCAGCTTTCGATTCTCCTCTCCTTCAAATAATGGAGGAATTCCATCTGCACCTTCTAACAGTTGCTGAGTGCAATCAGAATAAAATTGTCTCAAGACACCTCCAGTGTCTGCAGCCGGTTGTTTCGCATATCGGACTTGTAATTTATGATTTGGATTGAAATCCGAACTTTTATAGAAACTGAGTGCATCAGATAAGCAATCATCTGGATCAACTTTAAGTTTTTCGACTTCTGAAGTTGATATCTTTTTCTTTAAATCATGCAAAATGCTCTCCAAGTCATTATAAAGTTTTTTTTTCGGAGAAGCTTCTAAAACCTCATTCAGCAAACTTTTATAACTCTCCAGTTCACCTGAATAAACATTAAAAATATAATGTACGGTGTGTGTTCATTTGCAACAACCCATACCAGGGTATAGACACTTAAAAAGGGCAGACTCAAACACCTTGTTGGAGGTGATCACAACCACAAATGTATAAAACAAAGCTGACTCAAGTATAACTCAAGTATGACAACTCTTCTGTATGAAGCATGACGAGGAAGGGACAAAATAAATATATATCGAAACTAACCTGAGCCTGATGGTAGCTCATCATCACTAACAACTGTAGAACTTTTATGTTTCTTATTCACTATACTTGAAGCTGGAAATGATGGAGAATCATCACAACTTCTTGTAATTTCTTCATCATTAACATCCACAGGTGAAGGTTGATCAACCAACTTTTTGTAAGATTCTTTGATGTAGCAGTAAAGTTTACCCTGGCCTGCCAATACTTTCAAATTTTCGAAATTCCAAACAAAGCCATCTCCTGTTTTCGGCAGGGACAATTTGTTACGTTCACGTTTTAAGTATCCAAAATCGTCTGGACCAATGTTAGTAAATCTCTGCTGAAATAAATCACACAAAATCATTTTGATTGGAAATTCATCCCTTTCCAAGGGATTCATCATCACATAACCTTTCATGATAACCATGTCTTCATCGAAAAGAATATCATCACATTTTTCAAAAGGACATTTTCCATCATCGTCCTCAATAAATACATCTAACAACCAAACATTCACAGACTTGTGTGGCTTTTCAACATCCTTTTTTGTTGTCCTGCTTTTCGATGAATAGCGATATGGATGTCCTGGAGAAGAGCGTGAACGACCACGACCAGCACCTCTTCGTGATGCATTAAATCCATACGAGGGAGATGGGGAAATTGCTGAAGCTGACACAAGGGCTGCTGTCCGAGATGCAGTGGACTGAGCAGCAGCAGTGAAGGAA
This sequence comes from Hydractinia echinata, assembly GCA_030067915.1. NCBI lineage: Eukaryota > Metazoa > Cnidaria > Hydrozoa > Anthoathecata > Hydractiniidae > Hydractinia > Hydractinia echinata. The sequence goes on from JASGCC010000267.1 coordinate 187,460, forward strand.
AAATCATTGACAGCAGCTTCAGCAGTTCTATCTATTAGTTCATGAGCTCGGCTAAATATTTGATTAGCTGCTGGAGGTCCTCTGGTATTCTTATCTCTCGCTATTTCTTCTCTTATTATTCTGCGAAGCCACAAACCATCATCCTGCCGTCCAGCCATTTTTATTTCATTGATTTGCTTTTTTCGATAATACGAAGACCAGATACGACTGGTCCAGGGTCTGCGGTATGTTTTTTTTCGGGAGAATGTAGAATGTGAAAAAAAGAGCGACTCATAAATTAGATACTTTTACCATGAAAATCTCGAATGACATATCTACCTCATCATGCATAATTTTTCTACCATGAACATACTCATAGCTAGCATGGATGTAGTATAACCCACAATGTATATAATATGAGCTAGCATGCATATATGATACGGTAGCATGCATATATGATACGGTAGCATGCAAAAATAATAGCCGTTGAATATTGCTACATATAAGCAACCATAGTATACTTTAGTTGTCTGTATGTAAGTCAAAGAAAATAGCCATGGGTAGGAATGGTGGAATTCCAGATTTTTCCAAGGGCTACCGACTAGGTTGTATATTTTATAAACTTGTTCTGCATTGCATTGGATAGAGCTTAATAAATAAAGTGATGATTATCTGTCAGCATATGTCACCAACTGTTTTCTCTATAAAGGGGAAGCTGTATTATGCAATGAATTCAAGATTCCATTCCATTAATAGAATACTTGACAGTCAGTGTTTATGCGATGTATATGTTTCAGGAAAAAATCTTACTTGAACCCATGTTTGATGTTCCTGGATCCGACGTAACGGCTGTCTACATCAGTGAAGATGTTGTAACTGGCAAAAAGAACGCGGAATACGTGACTGGTCCGATCGAAACCACTGTTAGCCCTGCTGACGAAGAAGACAGCAACAGTGAGGACGTCAATGTGACAAGTTCAAGCTACTGAACATTTTTGTTTAATCTTTCAATATACCTAAACTATAATAGCAGAAATATTTATGCCTCAGTTTTGTGTTCTGTAATGTGTAGATTTTTCATGTAAAGTGTAATACAAATGAGTTCATTGGAAGTGTGTTGCTGACCTTATATGTTGACACTTGGTTTCTGTGGAGTCAAAAAAGACATTAAAAATAGGCCAAGGAAAAAGTTGCATCTAGTTTAACACGAAAGCAATGCATGGGTAAAATAAGCAAGCTGTAAATTTAGATTTGTTGATACACTTGCAATCAATTTTCGCCGTTAACTAAGTCATGCTTAAAGAGTGAGTTTTAGTGAGTTTTAGTGACTTTTGGTGACTTTTGGTGACTTTTGATTGTTTTGCGTTTTTTAGAATAAAATCCAGGTGCAACAATAGAAATTTGAAATATTTACAACTATACCTTCACTTCAAGTGAAACTTGAGATGAAGCTTGTGATTCTGCCATTGTTTTTAGCTAGGCTGAAATAAAATTAGTTTAAAGGCTAGCCACGAATTTTCTTCTTAAAAAACGACAGAAGGTGTCAGCTATGAAATACCTGAACGATGTTCTTTGGGTAAAAAAATAGATTGGTCGTTGTGAATATTTTGTGGGCAACCCTATGTCAGGCCTCTAGCAAAATCCCTCAAGTTGTATAAAATTTACAAAAGCAAAACTTAACAAAAATTTTTTAGGTGAACTAATCAATTAAAAATTAAAAATTAGTAAGACCTAGCGTAATTTTTTTATTGATAGCAAAGAGAGAGATTCTAATAGGAGAGAACATCTTATTATTTAGGCATTATTTAATCTCAAGAATTAGAAAAATGTTTAATCTCTTTATTAATAGCCGTATTCCGTCTGTCTGTTTGTGCGCGAGAAAAAAGTCGTGTTAGGAAACACGAAATGCTATATATAAAGGAAGGGCGAACCCGTCGATTTATCTACGGGCCACTGACTAATAATGTTACAGTTTGTAAATTGTATTATGATCATGATTATTTGCGTTTGTGAGCCTCAATAATGAGATATGTAGTATGTGTTTTCATTATATAGTTTATACATTCACATGTAGTTAATGTTGTTGCGATATTGCTTTTGCGGTATTGAAATGCATCCTTTTGCAAAAATATTTTCTTTTTCAAATGTTCTGACGGTATTATAAAATAACGAAAGATTGTTTAGTTTTCGATTCTTTGTATTTTATTAAAGTACAGCTTTGCTGATGTGAATATTTTTTCATTATTTTATATTGTATGTGCATTAATATCTTCTTGTTTCATGTTATGTAAAATGCGGTCTGCATTTGTACAGAATAAGGTTAATGGAAAATATAGTATTTTATATACTGGTAAAGTATGGATAAAACCAAGTCTTCTGTTTGAATATTTTTCTCTCTTTTTTGATTTATTTGGTAACGTTATTGAAGAAATAACTGTAACGCTACCATGTTGGATAGAAATCTATAAAAAATATTAAACTAGTAGCTATGTTTTTTATGAACGGATACTGACCGGTTAGGGTGGTAGGGTTACCTGACTGCATCTTATCTGAAAATAAACATTTCTTTGTGCACAAAAAAACAACGAAGCTATTTTTTGATTTCCGCCAGCGAAGGCGGAATCTTTAAAATCGCCTGAGGAGATAGATAGAGAGATAGAGAGATAGAGAGATATAGAGAGACAGCGCAGCTAGGCTGGACGCCCGAAACTTATCCAGGCTAAAGCCTAAATCTTCGTTTTGACAGATTTTTTTCTGAGAACGAGGCTAAAATGAGTTTTAAGCCAATAAGAATCCTAACAGTGCAACAAATTGTTTTATTATCCAATGAACAATACTTTATTTTAAAGTTTATATGCTATCGAAAGTTAAAGCTCGTGCAGTGTAGCATAATGAAGATCGTCTTATAATGCGCCATCTTTGATGTTATTACCTTTCCCTTTAATAATTACGTCATTTCCTTCTGTACAATTTCGCAAGCACGTAGACTAAAGCTATATTCAGCAGAACTAATTAATTATTCATGAATTTTAATTTAAAGTGGAATTGTTGAGGCTGAATATTTTTGGTGAAAGATAATGTATTATAGCTATAAAATCGTGACAAGTGTGTTATAAAAGAAAAAATAAGTATATGTAGTCTGAAAATAACCTTTCGTAACTGATTATGTTAAAAAAATTTGCTTTAACCCTATTATACCTGGGGGGGGGCACAAAGTGCCCGCGGCCTTTTTGACTAGGCATAACTTTAGATAGACATGTGATTAAGTGCTAAAATTTTGTGACTATTCCTAACTTTTATTATGGCTTCTGATGAAAAAAAAATTTTTTGGAAAAATTTTGTACTTTGCTGGGGGTATTGCATTTTTTGGACGGGGGTAAATTTTTTGGAACTTTGAAAACCGTTGACATTCATGTAAGAATGTTATATGATGTTGTATTGGGTATATAATTATTTATTACATGTATGTTGGTTACTAAGTGGTAACAAAGGTGTTGCTAAGGTGATATATGGTTACTAGGGACAAAATGCAGACCAGATTTGAAGGAAATATCGATCCAACAAATTGACGTCATTTCGGATCCCAATGACGTCATTATATTGTTTTCCTTACCTCGATTATCTTTAAATGTCCTGTTCTACATATATGCCAAGTTTAATGACATGAGCATCAATATTTCTGGTAGAACGGGTCTTTTTATCTTTATCGTTAAAATAAGAATTTTTTTGCTGAAATGACGTCATTTTTTATCCCAATGACGTCATTAAAATTACTTTTTTCATGTGAAGCACATATTTTGGTATTCATTCCACAAATCTACCAAGAATCAAGGCGATATCATTAGTAACACGCGAGAAATTAAAACGTACTGAAAAATTGGGAAAATGACCATTTTTCACATGTGTGACGTCATTTCTAATCCCTATGCCGTCATCAAATTATTTTTTTTATCTGGATTGAGTTTGTACTAAGACATTCTCCAACTGAGGCAAGTTTCATCACTTAAGCACAAGTGGTTCAGGATTTATGGCCCGCGGGCACTTTGTGCCCCCCCCCAGAGTTACAAGGGCCAAAAAAGCCCAGGTATAATAGGGTTAAAGATATTTTCCAAGTTGTTTTTCAGAGAAAAAGAGAAAATAAATAAATTTTCAACCTTGCCGTTGTTCTTATTTTGTTTTTATTGTTCATCAATTTTCAGGTTTATTATTTTTCTTTTAAAATTGTTCTTATAGAGAAATGAAGTTTATGTAAGTTAAGCTAGCTATGATTTCCAGTTACAATAATAATCAATAATTGAAATTTAAAATTTTAGAATGTTCAATGATTTTGTTCCCCCGTATTACTCAGTCCTCTTCAAAGTTCAATACTTTTTCAGATTATTGCTAATGGCGGAAATATTTAAGCCGTGGGGCTTCTTGTTTTAAGTTGCTATACCCAAGCCACCAATTGTTTTAAGTTGCTATACCCAAGCCACCAATTGTTTTAAGTTGCTATACCCAAGCCACCAAGGAAGAATAAAAACCCATGTTCGATTTTATACTTTTGGAATTTAAGATCGTTCTATTTTAAACTTTTGTAAGTTCACAAAACAAATTCAAATCATTGTTTATATGAATTGAAATGAAAAGATGGTTTTAGGTGAGCTACTTTTGTTTTTTTTATGTGTGCTATGGAAATGTTTTTATTTTTTTATGTTACCATTTTAATAATGGCTCCCCAAACCGGTTAGTATGGCTCCATACAAAGACCTGTTAAAATAAGCCGTAAACCAATCAAACCATCGGATTTTTTCATACTAACCGGTTTTTTGTATCAGTCAGGTAATAAACTTTATTAGCAACTAGTCGATAAGGCCCGTGGAAAAAACCACCTAGGCAGGAGAACAATGGAAAAGAGAACCGTCACGCCGGATTTCGCCATTCGGATTTTGCCACCGGATTTAGCTATTCGGATTTCGCCACGAATTTCGATGACGTCAGCAAGTCTCATAAATGTATAAAAAAGAATTTTTTTTTAGAAACTTATTTAGCCGTTGCCTCTATCGTGTACAGCTTAAAACGCTGATGAAGTAAATATATAGGATCATTTACTTTTGACGAACGGTTGATTCGGGCACCCAGGCTTGGGTGCCTAAACTAACCCAATTTGGTCCCAACAACTAACCCAATTTGGTCCCAGGATGTCCCTAGTTACCCACGCGGTGCAAAATGACTACGTCACCTCCGCGTTTCCAAGTTATTTGGCCTTTAAAGTCATAACTGCAATGCAATGGCTTCACCAATCTTATTAAACATATTGAAGTCAGAGTCTAAATCCATTGAAGTCGCGTAAGTCAGAAAAGACATAACTTTTTCGGCGACATCAAAGGAAACTGAAGATATCCACTTTGGCGGTCACGTTTTATGTTGTAAACAACACATTTGTTTATCATACAACAACTAACTCTCTTCAACTCATGACTCTTCTATATATACAACTCTCCATCATAGATGCTTCTCTCCATCTTTGCTGTGAACATCTTCCCTCGCTCATTGAATTATGTCTATAACATAAACAAAGACAACAGATTACGTTTTTTTAAAATTCATACCTTTAAACATAATTTTCTAAAGTTCTTCCATGTCTCTACGTATACTCATTTTTTCTATGATGTCTAAGGGTTTCAGTAGTTGTATTTCCACTCTCGAGCTGGTCTGCGCAGTCTACGAGGGTAAATCTTTCGTTCAGGTTGACGTCTTTGTGTTAATGGTTCGTTGTTATCAGCTGGTATTGGTTATCAATTGGTTGGTTGAGCGGTGATTCCGTTTCCTGCTCTTCCTCTTCCTCTTTTGCGGTTGGAAATTTAGTATTATGTGGTACTGTCCTGTTATTTTCAATCTGTATGTTACTTTGCTAAACAACAATGGACCAAGTACTGACCTTCAATATGCCGACGATACAACACTACAACGACATGTTAAAGTAGACAAGTTGAAAGATGGCATATTATCAATGCAACAGAAAATGGGACGTATATTTGATTGGTCCTCACGCTTTAATTCGACGAATCAAATGTCGCGAAAGCATAATTTGTTCGATTATGATGTTACCTTGGTAAATAGCGATAAATGTATCGGTCGTGTTAATGCTTTTAAAATACTTGGAGTACATTTTAGCGAACATTTGACATTTGAATATACATGTGAACGCAATTATTAAAAGTGGTTATATGCTGTTTTACGATCTTTTACAGCAACTTAAACGTGCAGCAGATTTTAATCTTCACAAATCACTAGCACAGAGCTTAATCTTGACACAGATTTATTACTGTAATACCATCTTCAGTAATTTACCAAGAAACAAAAGCTACAAAGATCTTCAGCAAGTTTCGTTTGCCCTCGTCGTTGCAATAATCATGACGTGCTAACATTACAATGGCTTCCAGTGGAAGAAAAAATATCTCTTTTTACTTGCTCATACAGTGGAATCTCTCTATCTAGAACTCGCAAGGAACCAAAAAATTTGTTCGAGATAGAGAAAGTTCGAGATAAAGAAAGGAAAATACCTTAGGCGGACCACAAAGGGGCCGAGACTTTAGTTCGAGATAGAGAGAAGTTCGAGATAGAGAGTAGTCGAGATAGAGAGATTCCACTGTACTTACTTACTTGTTCTGTTCAACAAAGAAAGTTGGCCAAGTTACCTGACACTATCTTTTTTCCTGTAAACGAACTTTCGTTCACACTGCTGCCCTCCACTTTAACGACCTTCCGTTCCAACTTCGACAATTGGAAAGCTATAATAAATTTACAAACTTAGCGAAAAAATATTTTTTTGATAGAGCAACAGCCAGACTTTTAAATTGTTCTGATTTTTAATTCATTTGTTTGTTTTATCTTAGCTTTTTTTTATTTGATTTGCTACTGGCGCTGATACAGCACTATTGAGCTTGCTCATTGCATTCTTGAACCAGCTCATCTCTCTTTATTATATACACAGTTCAACTAGAAAACAACGGTCGTAAATTGAGTAGGGAATTTCCCTCGTCGGGTTTGGAGAGACCTTTTTGCGCATGCGTCAATTTTTGCTGATGTCAGCAGTTTCAAGACTTTTTAGGGAATTACCCTTTCATAGGAAAGGTGTCTAAGGAGTAGCTGCGGAGGGACTCTAAAGCGGTGAAAGCACCGTTAAAAAACTGTGGTTTGAGAGACTCCCTACATCTACTTAAGGTAGTTACGAACGAAGATATCATTTACGCTACTGAAATCAGCAATCTTGTGTATAAGAGGATCAAGAACTTTGAAAAAAATGGCATGCCAACTGACTCATCAAACATCGAATTATTCCAGTCAGTTGGTAGAATTGATGTGTGCCGTACCGTTGAATATTAAGCAGATATTGCAGGACCGTTCGTTGAATATCAAGATTTATCCACTCTTGGTGAGCAACATTTCACGAGGCGCAGCCGAGTGGAATATTGCCTCACCAAGAGTGGATAAATCTGATATTCGACGAACGGGCATGCAATATATGCTCTATTGTATATAGTGGAACCTGTAATAGCGGCCACTTTGGGGGACCCAGCTTAGTGGCCGTTGCATTAGAGGTGACCGATGTATGGAGGTTTTATATGAATATCCTTTTTTTCCCATGCGTTCATTACTCACCCAATAGACTTTAAAATGTCGACACTGCCTATCACATCAGATGCTTTACATCCCGGTTTAATCCTGGCCAGTACATGCTGTAGCAGTTGTTTGCGGTAAAATGCTTTGAAATTCTTTATTATTCCAGCATCAAGTGGCTGCAATTTGAATGTTGTATTTTTTTGGCAAGAAGACAACTTTGACATGGGAGAAACAATCAATAGAAGATTGTGGATGACTTGGAGCATTATCAATGAAAAGCAATATTTTACGGTCGTCTGCAGCGCATTTTCTGTTTAGAGTTCTTAAAATGTCTTCCATGAGCTCTGAATCCATCCAGGCTTTTTTGTTAGCATAATAATATGTGCCACAGGGTTTTAAAAACATCTTGGTTTTTGACTGTGTCCAATAATGACGGGAGTTTCTTTCTCACCCAGGGTATTGGCAATAAGTAATACCGTTATCCGTTGTTTGGAATATTTTCCGCCTTTGCATCGACCTTTTGATACTGAAAGTGATTTATCCGGTAATGCACGCCAGAAAACTCCTGTTTCATCAGCATTCCATATTATCTTTCAGTTCATAACCTTTCACTATCTCAGGCAACCGTTCAGCCCAAGATTCCAACGTTGCAGCATTTACTTGTCCATCTTCTCCAGCCACATCAAATTGCTTAACATTATGTCTATTTTTCCATTTTTCCAACCAGCCGTTTGAGGCTGTAAATTCTGCAACGTTCAACTTTGATGCAATTTGCAAGGCTTCTTCTTGAATCATGGGACCTGAAACTGGAATAAGTGCTTCCCTTGCCATACAAAACCAACGCCAGACAGCATTGTTGATTATATACCTAACATCTTTTTTTTTGTCAGACATTTTTTATTTTTCTATTGCATATTTTTGCCAAATAGAAGGCCCATGAAAGAGAGTAACAATATCTCGATAACGTTTTTGTTTACGGAAGTCATTGCATTTTACGGAAGTCATTGCATGTTGTGCGTGGATCATCTGACGCGCAAATGTGTGGTCGAAGCTCGGGAAGCGAGGCAGCAATCCATGCAATGAGACGAATGTATTTAAACGACTCAACTGAAGCAGTCATCCTCGTAGACGCAGCCAATGCCTTCAACAACATCAATAGAGAAGCACTGATCCACAACATAAAGTATGCTTGCTCCGAAATCGCAACATACGTTTCGAATTGCTACGCGAATCCTGCAAGACTCTTCGTCATTTTATGGTCTTGAAATATCATCTCAAGAAGGCACAACTCAAGGCGACCCGCTTGGTATGGCTATCTACGCTTTGGGTGTAACGCCGATGCTGAACATCCTCCTGCTTCGTATTGGCAATCAGCACAATCGAATGGTTGCCTTCGCTGACGACATCACGGCAGCTGGAACTTTGGAAGCGTTAAAGCAATGGTGGGATCATCTCCTTGAAATTGGTCCGTCGTATGGCTACTTTCCTCAACCAACCAAGTCATGGCTGATCGTCAAATCTGATCAACTAGACCAAGCACGTCAAACCTTTGCTGGAACCCAGATCAAAATCACATCAGAAGGCGAACGACATCTTGGTGCAGTGATTGGTACTGATGAAAATAAAAGTCAGTACATCAACAAGAAGATCGACGACTGGACGCAAGAAATCAACCTACTAGCTGAAATTGCAGCAACGTATCCTTAAGCAGCTTACTCAGCCTACGTTAGCAGCTACCAACACAAGCTGACGTACTTCCTTCGCACCATCCCATCAATCAGTGACTAACTGAAGAGAGTTGATGAAGCAGTTCGACACAGACTCATCCCATCCTTGACTGGTGGACGAATCATCAACGATCATGAACGAGTCATGTTGTCCTTGCCACCACGTCTCGGTGGCATGGGACTGAAGATCTTCTCCGAAGAATCAACTAACGACCATCACGATTCGATGAGTGCAACTGTCATACTGCAAAACCAGATACTGCAATCAGAAGTAGATGCACCAGACTCGAAAAGCAAGTCTCGTCTGCACAACGAACGTCAACAACGAAATCAGGCGAAGCTACGAGCTTTCCTGGACGAATCCGAGGACGAAACCAAACGGATGATGGAGACACTAAACCAAAAAGGTGTATCAAATTGGTTGACGGCCATCCCAACGAACGAACGAGGAATTGAGTTAACGAAGCAAGAATTTTGGGACGCCATCAGAATCCGTTACAACTGGCCACTTGATCGAATGCCATCAACTTGCGCGTGCGGGTACTCGTTTGACCTAGCACACGCGCTCTCGTGCAAGAAAGGTGGATTTGTGTCATTGAGGCACAATGATGTTAGAGACATTACGTCTAAACTTCTGGAGGAAGTTTGTCATGACGTAAGAACAGAGCCCATTCTAAATGAACTCAATAATGAAGACCTGCCGAGGCAGGCAAATGTCTCATGTGAAGCAAGACTGGACATAAGCGCTCTCAGTTTTTGGACTGCTGGCCAAAGAGCATTTTTTGACGTGAGGGTTTTCAACCCGTTCGCTCGAAGGTACGGCAAAACAAAAATTGAGAACTGCTTATTGTCTAATGAGAAAGAAAAGAAGAGACAATATTGCGATCGTGTTCTTCAAGCTGAGAATGGGACATTTTCACCGTTAGTTTTTGCGGCAAACGGGGCTATGGGACGAGAGTGTACAATGTTTTACAAACGTCTCGCAGAAATGATTTCAGATAAGAGACATGATACACTTTCAAAAGTCACGAGTAACATAAGAACTGTTATATGCTTCTCACTTTTAAGATCGACGGTGAGATGCATTCGTGGATCAAGAGGTAGAGTGCGACTCCCTCAAGATGAAATTTAAGTTATTTAATTGTATTAGGCTAATGCTTATATTTGAAATATTGTTATACTACTAAAAAAAAGAAAAAAAAGTCATTGCATTGTAAATTGAAAATACCAAAACAAGCGGGGAATATCGCGTCAGTTATTGAACGGTTGTACGGAACATTTAGATTTATTGTATATAAAAAGAGTTGACAGGTATATAATAAATATATATATTGTTTTTCGCAATGATTGGCTAAAGCATAATTTGTATATTATGAATGTTATTAAAATGAAAATTGACGTTAAATTCAGGTTATTGACAACGTCAGAAAATATAACATTCGGAACATAAGCTTTTCGGCGACATCAAAGGATAATGAATACATGTCGAAATTGCCCCTCACAAACACACTGACACACCGTATTATATATATAGATACTGCCGTTCCACTGTGTACTATGAAATGCGATGGTTTGGTGTCTATTTTGGAAATAGACTTCACTTTAAAACGTTTGGCCACACTGGTGGTGATATCGTAAGGTAGAGAAAGTACAAAGGAACAATTTTATGCCGTTCAGAAACATCTTTCCTCACAAAGGTTGTATGGCAGCGATGTCAGATGTTAAGAAGTATATGCGAGGGTAGAATGTCTGGTCATTGGTCATGACTGAACAAATTTCAAAATATAATGATTGCCCATTTTTCTGTCTTTTTTAATCTTGTGGTCGGTCACACCTAAGAGCCATTTTAAATCATTTCAAAGTCTCTCATATATTTTCTTAAAACTTTCAAGGCCTATGCCACTCGACCGATCGACTTCAGTTGTCTTCCTTCGTCTCTTACGCGATGGCCACATCGTTGCATTATGGACCACCATAGTCATAAGAAAGAAAGATGGCGTGGACCATTTGCATTGTTTCCGCAAACCATCCTAAATCTATGCTGGAACCTGCACAGAAGTTAAAAAATGACTGTTGAAGTGCAGAAAGATTACCTTGTTAGTGATAAACTTGATGACTTATTTCTGTGACTTGATGGTGGTTTTCTTGACGATGATAGTGGTGTTAATAAAGATCCTGTTGTAACGGAGGTGGAAGATCACAAAAATAATAAAGCTGTTTATCACTGTAAACATTGTGAAATAACTTGCAAATTAAAACGTGGTCTCACAAGGTACTGCAATACCATGCATTACCTTCAGCAACAAATTCGACAAGTCGTACATAATTCATTGCACTTTTACAAGCATGCAAAGTTGATAACGACTATTCCCAGACATTATCAATATTCGTGATCGTGGTGGGTTGTGGAGAGCGAACAAAAAATTTCAAACGGTTATGTCAAATGTGAACAAATACCATCAATTCATCATCAATCTACCATCAATTTTCAAACAAAATTGGTATGTAAGTGTTTTCAAAATTCAAGAGTGTCTGTTATGCCGTAGAGCCAAAGTTTAAGCTTGTGGGAGCATATGGTAATTCTTTCTGCTAAAGTCCGAACTTTTTCATATGTCAAAGATATATGTGAAAGACACAAGGCCGCAAAGCAGAATTCAAGAATACGTGCTTTGAGAACTGAACTGAAAAAAGTTAATAACACCAAAGAAATGAGCATTAAATGTTCACCAAGTCCCGGGCATAGACTATAAAACTGTCAAAAAGGCCACAAATTTTCAAAAATATTATTTGTTTGGTATATTTTTTATCGATTTTCTAACATAATTTCTCTTCACACACATACACACACTCAGAAAAAAAAATCATGTTGAATTTTAGGCGTGCTATTCACTGCATACTCACCAAAATTCTCTTGGCCATGCCTGATGTGTTGTTTCAACAGATATTAACTGATAAACATTCTTTCTGCTTTTCTATTCTATGTGGCACGAAGAAATAGTACCAAGTTCTTCTTTATCTGATTCCCCCAGTATAAAGGAGACTGGAAGAATAAATAATTTTAATAGTCAATGTAATGTTCTAATGTTTGTTTAAGAAATTCTGGCTATAAAAATAGTTAAAATATCCATTACACAAGAAAAGACAAACATAAGAAGGATTAACCAAGGCTGAGCAATATGCTGATATGTGTTATGCTTAAAAAAACATGTATGTATCGATACAAAGATATTTTGTAGCTGAATCCTAATTATAAACCTCTCAAGGTATTAAATTCTGCAATATTTGGTGATTTTGTGATCAGTGTAGGTTGTTTTTTGGAGAAGTGAAAACTTTGGAGAGTTTTGTAATAGTAAGTCCACTTGTATTATTCCTGGTAACTAGATTGTGTCTTGATGTATAAGTGCCGGTATTTTTAGCATGCCAGGACTCAAAATACATAACAAAATACCGAATAACATGAAACGAGATTAGCTATGAGCAAATTTTTAGTTTGCAGCGCAGTAGTGCAGATATGGTTTGTTTACTTGCAATATTTGCAAAATTAATTTGTCATACAGATTGTTATTAACATTTGGTGATAATATGGGATAATAGCATGTACCTGCCGTTCTAATGGTTTTGTTTGTTATTCTTGGTGTTAAATGAGCCAGATTGATATTAGCTAGCTAGCTTTGAATATGATGACATGAGTAGCTAGATGGCTGGCTGACTTGTTCTAAACAAACGTGAAATTTCAAGCTGGTTACTAAAATTGGTGATGTTGCTGGTATAAATCCTGTGTCTCCAGTTATTGAGGGTACCTATCTTTCAATCAACATCTGTAGAAATAACATTAGCCAGGCTTACTGACAGTGCTTTTAAAATAATAGTTGACTTTTTGGGTGCCTTACCCTGTTTATTTTTTTTCCAAAGTGAGGGTACTTTTGGAAGTATTTAAAACCTACATTTTACACATTTATGATTTCAGAATTAGGAATCTCAATTGACTTGGTGGGGCAAGTTGGACGTTAAACTTTCCTTGGAATGTTCTTGCTTTTTTTGTCAAATGTTTAGCCTCTGTCATAGATTGTATTTGGTATTCTTAAATTCTGTATTCAGAGAGTTAGCATCTTGGTATTTTTTCAGGCAAGTGAAATTTTCCAGTGATTTTGCCGAGTCAAAAACAAAAAAACACGCAAAAAATCAGCAGAGTCAGTACAAGCAAATAACAGTACCACAAGATCGGTAAGATCCTGAAATTCTCCTTCTTTATTGATCTCTCGACAACAACTCAAGCCACAACAAAATAGCGACTACGAACATCGCTAGTTTCGTCTCGCTCACCCAGGTCCCCGCTACGTCGTCACGTGACCTGGGTGAGCGATCAAACCGCATCAAACCGCTAAGCAACCACGTATCGGCCACAAACGACTTAAATCCCGCCATGGCGAACACTCTCGCAAATTAAATTTGAAAGCATGCGTTCCCGTATTCGATCCCGAAACTCTTCTCGACGAAGACATAAATACCGAACGAAGATGGAAACAATAGTTATAAAACTTTGAATGTTGTTTAACATTCGAAGGAGTAAAAGACCTGGAAGGAGGACAATCAAAAAACGGGTCGCTTTACTTGCCATAGGGTGACAGAAGCTCAGAGAATTATTCTACACTCTAAAATCAGACAGTCCCACATACGCTGACGCAACAAAAGCACTTAAATACCATTTCACATCGAAAAATAACCTCACGGCTGAACGCTATAAGTTTTTCTGCACCAAACAACTGGACCAGGAATAATCGCACGACCACTGGATTACAAGACTAAGGACAAAAGTTAAAGACCGCGAGTTCGCTAAAATGGATGACGATGAGGCAATAAAACTCGTCCTCAATCTACGCACGCACACTCCGAAAAGCTCCAGACATGGACCTGGCATAAGTCGTGGCAACAGCCAGAGCCTTGGAGCTAACAAAAAGAGAACTGCATTTCATGAAGACCAACCAGTTTGACGCATCACCCGCCATAGATGCCATCAAGGAAGGAAGGAGAACACGCGAAATACAGCCACATCTTCAGGACAGGAATCACTGCAAAAGTAGGACCATCGAGATATGCAGGTATTGCAGTGAATAGATTCCACGCGCCAGCAGATGCAAAGCAAGAGGTGCAACATGCAACCACTGCGGAAAGAAGGGATACTTCGAGAAAGTGTGCGTGGCAAAGGAGAGCAACACAACGAAGCCCATCAACACTGTTCAAGACGACATCCAACACGTAGATAACATTCACCGACAGAGAAACCAAACTTGTCAGTATCCCAGCACCAACGTAACCGTGCACCTGAACGAACAATCTTTAACCATGAAAGTCGACTCGGGCGCTGAAGCAAACATCATATCAGCGGCAACGTACAAGAAGCTAGTTCCACGACCTACAATACGATCAAGTACCACAACCCTAAAGTCTTATGGCTCACCACCACTTAAACTACTCCGCCAGTTGGAGGCAAATATCAAAGTTGATCAGAAAGCCACCAACGTCACCATTTATGATCTAGAGATCCTCCAAATTACCATAGACAATCAACCCATACCAATCAACGTACACGCCACGCCGTAGCTCTCGCCAACCAAGACGAAAATCAGGACTCCATTAACGACGTCGAGCACATAGATTACAAAGACATGGCCACACACCTGACGCCATAGAAAACAAGGGATGCGTACCTTAAACAAATATTTGACATGCCACAAGCAAACAAGATAAAAAAATAACGGAGAAACATGAAGCGGTATTCAAAAGGATTGGCAAATACGAATACCCACAAGTCCACCTTTTAATAGACCGAGACATCAAAGCCATAATTCAACCACAGCGGCAAATACCGTTCGCCAAACGAGAAAAACTGGATACCATCCTAGGCGAAGAGTCAGGAGTCATTGAACTGGTCGACGGACCCACCGATTGGATATGCAAATTAGTGTTGACACCTACAGCCGACCCTAACCAGCTAAGGATGAACGTAGACATGACCACAGGAGTTACGATACATCCCAACGACAGAGGAGTACGGCTACATGCAAATGGAGCTGGACGCCGAATCACGACGATAACCACCCTCTACACTCATAGAGGACTACAAAGATCACGCAGATTTACATTTGGAATAAACTCCGAAGATTTCTACGAGGAAATACACCAAACACTTTCCGACATATCATACGTCCAAAACATATACTGCGACATCATCGTATACGGAAGTACAACGAAAGAACATAACCAAGAACTGTGTCGCGTCCTACAACGCCTGCACGATTGCAATTTCTGGGAATGACAAACTTTAGCTGACACTTCATACCAACTATCACAGCATCATTCAGAGCATTCACCGTCAAAAACGCAAGATTCGTCTGGACAAAGGAATGCGACAACGCTTTCAACCATATCAGGAAAGCACTTTCAAAAGAACCAGTTATCGTAGACGGTTCCAAGAAAACGGAATTTTCAAGCGTACTAACACAGCAAGACTCAGACACTGGAAAGCACAAAGTGGTTCAATACGACAGCCGATCAACTACTCCTCAAGAACAAAGATACTCACAAATCAAAATAGAGAGCGCAGCAGTGGAATCCGCAATCACCAAAAACCACATCTACCTTTATGGACTACTGGAGTTTACAGCAACTACCGACCATAAAACACTACTACCACTATACTCCAGCTACAGAACGGAACCGCGTCCATGAATAATAAAGCACAAAATCAAGCTACAAGGTTATCACTTCACGTTGCATTACGCACTGAGCGGCATCACAACCGCAGCAAGTGATGGAAACTGAAAGGTTAGTTAATGCCGTAGTAAACACGAGAACGCCACCAACCCTCACCATCGACGAGGTAAAGAACGCCATGTCAGCAGACCCAAATATGCAGGCACTGACGACAGCCATAGACACAAAGTATATTCCAACAGCTGGCCGCAAGACGCTAGCGCCGTACCAACACATCCTGCGAGAGCTAACAGCGACGGACATCGTCATCCCCAGAGGAACATGCCTACTAATACCGCCGGTCCTACATCATCACGCAGCAAAACTCGCACACTAGGGCCATCAAGGCCACAATAACCGAAGCAGTGGAAGGATGTCTCAAGTGTCAAGCTGCGACACTGGAGACATCCAATGTCGCAGCTAGAACCACTTAAGATGACTGAATTACCAGACGGACCATGGGGACACGTGAGAGCCGACCTTCTCGGACCACTCCCGAGCAAAGAGCACATCTTGGTAGTGCAGTACCGTAACGGACCACCATTTAACGGAAGAGATTTCACCAACGTATAAGGGATTTCGACACACCAAAGTAACACCATACGCACCATGGGCCAACGGAAGAGTCGAACTTTATGCGGAATCTTGGGAAGGTGGTGAAGACATCAAACATAGAAGGAAACAGCTGGAAAACTGCTCTGCAAATCTTGCTATCAAGCAACCCCACACGCAGCAACAGGACAACCTCCAGCTAAACTAATGTTCAACGGCCGAGACTTCAAAAATACTACACTTATTGACCACCAAGCCGTAAAGAAAAGGGATACCGAGCAGAAATCTAAACAGAAAAAGAGAACAGACAAGAAGCACCACGCCAAATCGCAAACTCTACAGCTCTATGCAGACAACACCAGACCAACAAAAACATGACCCCTTACGATCCAAATCCATATCTTATAACCGACGACACATCACATTTTTCAAACCACTTAAACCCACAGCCGAAACAACATCGCAATGAAACAGCCATCGCCGACATACTGCGACACAGATGCTGAAGCAGAGCTTACGGACGATAATGCTACCATTCCCTACGAAGGAGAATCAGGCCAAGGGGAAACGGACATACCAGCCATAAGACCGCAACGCCAACGTAGAAGACCAGCGCGCTACAGAAACACTTGACTGAAAGATAGGAGAGATCTACTGTTCTTGTATATACATGGACTAAATAAACGAGTGTAACTCTCTTCACTACAGGCCCATAACACACGTTTTATTCTTCTCTCCCAGTTTCCACTTGTGTACAGCCAGACAGACAGTACATATATAAGCATAAATACATAGGGAATTGTTTTTTAAGAACATTGAGACTGAGATTTTGCCAAAGAATAAGTTATATTGTTTTATTTTCCTTTTTTTGGATAAAAACCTTAAAATTAGGGTGTCATTTAAAAAAAGTTTATGATAAGCTATATGCAAATGTACGATTATCGACAGTCGGTAGAGAAAGAGAGAGAGAGAGGGAGGGAGTGTGACAGTTACATAATCACAACAACCAATAGTTTGAAAATATTAATTTTAAATATCATTTTACGCGACAAATGTTAAAAATGTTTTGTTGATTACTCACGCAGCTAAGCTATAGCTACAACCCTAAAAAAATGTCATAAGAAAATCCAGCCCTTTCATTTTTCTTGATGTTGAAATCTCTTTACTGTCCCCTCCCTTTTTCCCCAAAGTCAAAGTTACTTATCTCTAGTACTCCAGTATTCAATATTCAACATTAATTTTGAGGGAAGGGAGAGTCCAAAATGAAATTTACAATATGTTTTTCCAGGCTTGGCTTAGCTGGTTACTTGCTGGCTACCAGCAAGATAAATGTTTTTCAACTGATCAGTGTAATATGAAGTGCCACTGAGTGTTAGTATACTGTACATTAAGTTTTAGTTCTAAATTTACTAGGAAACAGTAAAATAAAAATGTATTCACATCATTCTCAAAACGTGGCTAGGTGTTAGGTTTAGCTAGCTAACATATACCAAAAGAATATGTATTTAAAATCTGCAATATTTTAACTTATTTGTCACACTACCACTACCAATACCCTCTTTATAACTGTGTTAACTTTGATCTTGTGGAACGCCAGTTAAAAGCTGTAAAATTCAACATGTTGTTGATACATTTTTCAAACTTGCATGTAAACAACTAGCATCTCGACCAAATGGACATGGAAATAGGTCTATTTTTTGTTCTGAAGAAATGTCATAGTAAAAGAAATGTATACATCACCATTTTTACATCTCCTTGTTTAGTTTATTAATGCACTTGATCTCTCTGTTGCAGAGATGATTAGATGATTGGATGAAATCTTTGGTAGTGATAAAAAGACAACTACAGTGGAGTGTTACACAGTGCTGACAGCAGATAATGAAATGTATAAATTGTTTTTTAAACGTTTCAACTGAAACGAACTTTAAAAAACATTGTTTTGTTAATGGAATGGAAATGGTTAATGGTTAATGGGATGGAAATGTTTTTAAACAGATATGAGGTGTACGAAGCAAAAGAGAGGTAAGGAAGCTTTGTGAGATGTTTATTCTCGTGTGTTCTCGCTGGTAAATAATTCAAATAATTTTTCTTACTTGTTTTGAATTGGTAAAATTCTCGTCTAGTCGGACAATGGCCTACCGGGAAAACAAAAAGATATGCTGGACATTGTACAAGCTTTTAATCCTTTTATTTATTTATTTTTTTATTTTTTTATTTTTAGAATAAAATTTAAGTATAATACAGAAAATTGATATGCACGTAGCACTGACATTTGTTGTGAAAAAAGCTTTTTAGAAACAGTGCTTTTTAGTGTCGGTGAGATCTTCGTATACTTTTTTCTGAAATTATCTCCACTCTTTCACATCAAGGAGGTAAGTCAAGACTAATTGTTTTGCCTGTTTACGCTCTATTCTATCGATTCTAATTCATCTTTATTATACGCCATTTTTAATTCTCAACAAAATATGTTACTGCGAAGTTATTTTTTAAGAAACGACTTTATCCAAAGGTTAGATAGATGATGTACTAAATCGATTATTGACAACTAGTGCAAAAGTTATTTAGCATTTTTGAATTTCCTTACAGTTGGAAGGCTTGGTTCTCACTATGGGTTACCAAGCTTAAAGAATTTCATATTTTACTGGTTAAACTTGTGTCTCTAAGGCCGAGATACATTTGAAATTTTTATTTCGAAACTGTCTGAAATTTTTATTTCAGAAATATTTCGAAATACGTTTTCCATTGTTTCGAAATTAATATAAAGTCTTTCAGCATTATTTTAAACATGAATCGAAAGGATCAAAAAAAGGATCAAGCAGGATCAAACTCCATCGTGTCTGCTTCGTATTCACTCATTTTTATGTTTTCTTCTGTTTATCGCAAAAAAAATGCACAAAAGCTTCTCATAAACGTCAGAAAAATGCGCACCTGTTGTCGGCAGCTTTGAACTTATTTCGAAATATAGAAAATTATACAAATCGATTTGCAGAATTTTCTTGCTCTGAAATACCTGTGAGTTTTGCAGCATGTCTCGAAATTAATTTCAGAGCAATTCGAAATACTTTCGAAAGCTTTCGAAAGCTTTCGAAATGTTTCAAAATATTTCGAAATATTTCTGAAATAAAAATTTCAGACAGTTTCGAAATAAAAATTTCAAATGTATCTCGGCCTTATAACGTACTTTTGTTTTCATAAAAATCCTACTTTTTGGGTTTTTTTGTAGCCAGGAGACCCAGCGTAATTTTTCTTACCACCGGGAAATCGGAGTAGTTAAGGTGGGAAAAATTACGCTGGGTCTCAAACGATTTTTCTGCGGCCAAAATCTGGCCGCGCTTTTTGATTGGCTAATTCTATTGTTCTTTGCTCACGTGGTCCATGTCGGGGAAAGCCCTTTTCATCCGAATATTCCAGCGAGTGGTTTCACTCACCCTAACAAACATTAGTAAACTATAAAGTTTATACCAGAGTAAGATGTGGCCAAGCTTGGTAAACAACTCGCAGATAAATTAAAATGGCCTCCGAAGCGATTAGTCACATTGTCCAATTTAAACTCGGGGTTTCCGCTGAGTCATTCGTTTGCGTCTAAGCTTTAGTTTGAGAGAAACTCATTTTATCAACTCGAAGAAGAAAGCTTAGTTAACTAGGCTAGTTTTTTTGGGGCTTTAAATAATTCTCAATTTCTGGGAAAAAATAAAATACTAAAACTGTGAAAACATGTGATGACATATTTAACGTGGTTAATAAATCACGAAATATATCACGAAATATCTAATTAAAAAAATGGTTATAGCTACTACAACATTATTACTTCTACGCCATTAATTTTTTTAAGAAAAATGTGAAAATGATTATTTTAGATTAGTTGTTTCTGATGTTTTTTGGGAAAAAATTTAGAAATTGAGTTAAAGATTCTGATAAAAAAGTTTGTAATAACTGTATTGTCTGTTCAAGTAACGACGGACGGACGGCGAATCACTAGTACATAATGCATAAAGTTTTTGATGCAAACAATAGCTACATGATTTACACGCATCACAAATACTAACAACAAGAATTCGTTTTAGCTTGCTACTAGCATGACGTAACAACTTGGTTATTAAAAATACTTGCAACAAGTACTTACATGAGAAAATGATATGAAAGCTCTTACTGAAATGAAAAGAGTGTTGTTTGTTTTCTGTTGTTATAACGTAGATAAGCTGATTTTACTAAGGTCATTTTTTCATCATGTTGTTTTTCTATGAATAGAATGTGAATAATGTACTGGCATCTATTTCAAGAAGATATCAAGTTGTTGAATGGGTTGTGTATTGCGGTTTGGTCTCTCTTGTTTTTGAATATATTTTACTGACAGGAAAGCCAAAATAGTTTACGATTGAAAATTACAGCTTTTGTTTTAATTGAGTGGGAAACTTCATTTTTCTACTTTAGGAATTGTAATTATAGTTGTTTACCAGGTACAAAGTTTTAAAAAATAGTTTTAAAAAAGAGTACCTAAATTATATAACCTCATATGAAAATAAAAAGGTTTGTAAGGAAATATATTAATAATTGCCTGTCCCCAAGAAAAAAGGTGGGGGGGGGCCGATCTCTGTCGCGACGAATATTTTTCTGTAAGAAATCACTGTTAACAAACGCAATGCTAACAAACGTAGCTAAATTTAAAAAAAATCCATATTCACGATAATTTGTCTGCGCGAAAAATTCTCGGAAAGGTCAATTTGTGAAAATAAAACTTGCAAAATTACTACAATGGACTCTCTATAACTCGAACCCCTATAACACGAATCTCTCCTTGACTCGAACGATTTCGCTGGCACGGTAGGAATTTCCTAATAAACTCTCTTAAAAACTCTCTATTACCCGAACCCCTATAACTCGAATCTCTCCTTAACTCGAACGTTTTTTTTGTCTCTTCGGGTATTTCCTCTCTATAACTTGAACGTCGCAACATGTATCTAGAACTTTATATGACACAAGCAGTTTTTTGCATTGTTTTGGCTCTGTCTTGCCGAAGTAAACCTTTGCAGCCTTCTGGCTTCAGAGTACTGACTAAGTGATGCTGCGTGACCATTTCAAGAAATAGACAAAAAAAGTAATTTCTACAAAGATTATGTTCAGAACTGTAAGTGCCTCAGACCTGTGTAAGAATGATAAGAAGACTTCAAATATCCCTGAAATTAATATGTATTTATAAAAAGTAAAATTCTTTCTCAAGGATAAAACAGTGGCTAATATCAGTAGCTACGAGACGTCAATCTTATTGAAATGTGTACTGGAACGATAATTAATAATGATACAAAAAGTAGAAGTTAAAATCTTTCCGGGAAACTGTTTGGCGTTCACAAATTCTTTGTGTTTTACACTTGAAGTGTAATTATTGCTATTTTTTTTGGATGAAACAGTCCGCTATGTTTGAATGGGAGAGTGTAATGTAGGCATGCTATATAATGTAAATAAAATCTCGAAATTTACTTTTGCGAATGACGAAAGTTTGTTCTGCGTTCTTCGACATAAAAATAGCAGAAATAGATTCCACTGCAATTTCCTGTCTACAAAAATTTTGGCTGAATCAGCGTCTTTATACACTGATTAATTATTTTTAGAGTTTTCGGAAACGTCTAAACTCTGTATTTTCACTAGGCTTGCATTCTGTCTTCATTTTTCTATATTCACATATCTGTATCCACTTTGAACTTCCTTTATAGAGATGTCCGCCTTAGAGATGTACGCCTTATAGAGATGTCCGCTTTATAGAGATGTCCGCTTTATAGAGATGTCCGCTTTATAAAGATGTCCGCTTTATAGAGGTTCCTGCTTTATAATAGAGGTGTCCGCCTTAGAGACGTCTAATCTTTAGGTTATAAGAACGTGAAAAGTTTAACAACTTGAGGCTGGCAGTAAAATCATTACAACATTACTACAAAATCAACAATACGCCTCCACAAATGTTTGTAGCGGCTCAAATCAAATTCCCTATAATATGGGAAATTACCTTTCTGCTGATATAATAAGTCAGGGGCGGATCTAGGTTTTTTTTGGGCTGGTGTAAAAAAGCCTCGAAGAGGCTTCACCGTCCGACAGGGCGGTAATTTTTCAACTGGAGGTTCTGGGGGCGTTGTGAGCCCCCAAACGGGTCCAGGGCGGCGCCCTGGAAGCCAACGCCCTTTAACGCCCTTAAACGGCTAAAATAGCTTAAAATCATCTCTCAGACTCATCTTTGCTAAGTAGGTGTAGGTGGTTTTTTTAGTTTTTTAGCTGACGAAGATTATATTTTGGAATGTTTTTTGTACAACTTGAGTAATTTAAATGTTTTTTTTAAAAAATTTGGTGTCATGCCTTATTGCGGAGCAAAGCGGAGTGCGCGCCAGCGCACGGAGCGTAGCGGAGCCCATTTCCTCATTATATAAGGCAAATATATGTGAAAAGTAAGCACGGTGGAGAGTATATAGGATTTCTATACGATTTCCGCGCCTCGTCCGCCTATACATCAATCAATATAGAAAGTGTTGCGGAGAGGTTGCCAAGGCAAAGGCATTAAGCACGGCCAAGGAAAGGGCACGGCCAAAGCCAGGCAAGGAAACAGGAAGAGGAATCAGCAAGGCAGGGGTAGGCAAGGTAGGGGTAGGCAAGGCAGGGGTAGGCCAGGCAGGGGTAGGCAAGGCATGGGAGGCTCAGGCAAGGCATAGTAGGCAGGCACCAGAAAAGGCATAGGAAGAGTAGGCAAAGGAACGGTCAGCGCTGGCAAGGCCAGGGAACGGCAGGGCAGGGGCAGGCACCTTAATAGAAAATCTCCCCCCTACAACTCAAAGATTGTGTATACTCAATATGTCTAAGCTATGTATCATATTAGGGCAGGAGTATAGAACATATTGAGGTGCAAATATTTCAAATTCAATGGCTCATAAAAAAGGTCTCAAATTTATATCAGGTCAATATACAGTGAATCATGTTAGCAGAATTATGTGCCAATACAAATATTTAAACAATCGGTCATAACGCTGAAAAAACTATCATTTTTTGATAAACCTGAGATTAAAAATTAACTTGGTTCCAATGACAACAACATTAAAAAGTCAAGAATTAGAAATAATCAGAGAAGTCCACGAGAAAGGCAAAAAAGTTTAGTAAAAAACGCCTTTTTTGGTTTCTTGTGCCTAGCAGGTTTATCAGCACAAAACTTTTTACCATAAAGTGATAGATCTATTACAAAAACAAAGCATTTTTGGGCTCTATAAATGAAAGTGATGAATGTACGCAATTCCCCCCTCTGCAACTCAAAAATTACCTATTATACTCAATATAGCTAATATCATATACTTATGAATACCTGCTTGTTGTAGATGCAAGATAATTATATTTTTCCTAGCCCTGTCCAGGATTTGAACCTGGATCTCTCATTTGCATGAGTGTCATAGCCATTAGACCAACAGGGCATGAATATACATATATGAAAAACTTTACATGTGCATCTTATATATGCTCACATAGCCTTTTTACTAACTAGACAGGGGGACCTGGCGTTGAAATGTCTGGTTTAGTCACAAGTAACTTAACACCAGGCGTTAAACGTCTGGTGCAGAGCGATTTTATAAGTTTTGTAAACTGTGCCACACATTCATGTGGAGCGCTTTGTACAAGTATGCAGTATATCATAAATTATGTGAAGCACACACAACAGTAAGATGTTTCAGGTGTAATATATTTTTCAAATAATAACTTTTCTTCAAAAATACAGTTTATATGTTGTGCCCATCTTAGCGAATTTCTCAAAATGTTTCTCGCAAAACTTAAAAACTGAATTTCAATCCAGGGTGAGCGCTTAGTATAGGTAAACAATGTTGCACATCCATATATGTTTAATAACATTTCAAACAAAAAATTAGAGCAACTTCTGTTAAATAGAAACACAGGTAACAGCTTGTTGTTAAGGACAAGTTCATAAATATCAGACACTGATTTGGACATTGCAAAAAAGCAAAATTTCCTCATAATTTGTTTATAAATCCGCCTAGGTTGCTAAAATTTTCAGGGATGCTGCGTATGCTTGTTCTTTAAATGCTAAGTTGGTCAAAATACCAAAAAATCTGTTGTGGGACATGATTTTGATAAAAAAGTAACATTGTTAGTAATTTATCATTTCCTTGGTTATCCTTGTGTTATCAATCTCCTTATCCTATTAATTGCTTTGGGTTCCAGAATAATAACACAAAATTGATAGAAACAATGTATTTCTATTGGAATGAGTAGATACAACACGTTCAGTATGCATAGACTATTTATAGAATGTTTTGGGGAATGGGTGGGAATGCAGGTGCCTCCCTCGTGCTTCGTCATATGCACAAATATATAATGCATATCCTGAGCGTCAGGATATGCATTATAGGTGTCTTCATGCTCTGAGCGTCAGAAACATGAGACAATGGTGTTTTCTCTCATACCCTGAGCGTCAGGAGTATGAGAGAATTGAGATGCCTTGAGATGCCTTGAGCGTCAGGCACATGCTAATTACTGGTGTTTTTATTCATACCCTGAGCGTCAGATGTATGAGAGGATGAGATGCCTTGAGCGTCAAGTGCATCGACATGCCCTGAGCGTCAGGCGCATGTTTCCTATTCCAGTAATGATTACAGTACACATATCTACAACTACATGTCCTGAGCGTCAGGCACATGCAAAATACTTGTGTGTTATTCATACCCTGAGCGTCAGGTGTATGAGAGATGCCCTGAGCGTCAGGCGCATCGACATGTCCTGAGCGTCAGGCACATGCTAATTACTAGTGTTTTTATTCATACCCTGAGCGTCAGGTGTATGAGAGATGCCCTGAGCGTCAGGAGCATCAACATGCCCTGAGCGTCAGGCGCATGTTTTCTATTCAAGTGCTACTGATTGAGATGCCCTGAGCGTCAGGCGCACCTCAATGAGCGTCAGCAAATATGGTGAACACATGTATACACGGCCTGAGCGTCAGGTACGTTTTTCAATGACTTGTATCAACACATTACTTGCCTAAACGGCTGACGAAGGAGGCCCAACACACCCAAATTTCCCCATATTGTAAAAAGGAACAACAAGAAAAATACACTATTTGCTACAATTCTCCAATTTGACATGATACAATGCAATAACACAATACTAAATTCACGTATATATTCGACTGGCACTGCCCTACTTTATTGCACCAACACTCACAGCTGATATTACATAATATAGTCACTAAAACATGCGATAAACACTTTGTGGATTAATATGAATAAACCAGCCATTTCTAACGAAACATAAAATAATAATGTCAAATGATTTATTTGTAAAAATAACAGGTTTTTGTGCAACAGAGTAGTCAGTTATAACACTCAAAAACTAATAATTTCCTTAAGGCTACACTAGACTGGTATCCTCTCGTGATTCACTAGTCTCTGTAGTAAAAACGGCAACAACAACAACAAAAAAAACCCATGTTAAAGTTCTAGTGGCTAAAACTGTAGAACAATAAAGAAACTGTTAACGTTAAATAATATCAAGACAAATTAAATGTGTCAACTAATTACACTGAACACACTAGAGAGCCCTCACATTCCATAGCCTAGTGATCTTATTAACACTGGCAATATTAGTACACCAGTTTTCTAAAGCATTGCAACTTAAGTGAATATATCTGCAATAACAATCACTAGACCAACCTTTCTAGTAGTGTGTTACATTGAGCATGGCACTGATATATTTCCGGGTCACTAGCTAGATTAACATACCCTTTCTTTCTTCGTTTTCTTGAACATAACAAGCCCTTCCGCCAGTTGCGATATGGCTTAGATTGAGTTTGAGGCGCTATGTGTCCAAGAAAAGGTCATGTGATGTTAGTAAAAGTGATTTATGTATCACGTGGCTAAAAAGTGTAGGCAGATTTAACCTAAACTGGAAACGGCACTATTTACGCTTGGTACCATATTTAAAAAACAACAAAAACTCCATCGCCGTGCTGAAAACATGTTGACTCGCTCACTAAAAAATGTACTTAAGAATGACCATATGAATTCGCTGGGAGACTGGGCCCCAAAATTTCAATTTTTGATTATTATTGTAACTGGAAATCATAGCTAACTTAACTTACATAAACTTCATTTCTCTATATAAGAACAATTTTAAAAGAAAAATAATAAACCTGAAAATTGATGAACAATAAAAACAAAATAAGAACAACGGCAAGGTTGAAAATTTATTTATTTTCTCCTTTTCTCTGAAAAACAACTTGGAAAATATCTTTAAAGCAAATTTTTTTAACATAATCAGTTACGAAAGGTTATTTTCAGACTACATATACTTATTTTTTCTTTTATAACACACTTGTCACGATTTTATAGCTATAATACATTATCTTTCACCAAAAATATTCAGCCTCAACAATTCCACTTTAAATTAAAATTCATGAATAATTAATTAGTTCTGCTTAATATAGCTTTAGTCTACGTGCCTGCAAAATTGTACAGAAGGAAATGACGTAATTATTAAAGTGAAACGTTAATAACATCAAAGATGGCGCATTATAAGACGATCTTCATTATGCTACACTGCACGAGCTTTAACTTTCGATAGCATATAAACTTTAAAATAAAGTGTTGTTCATTGGATAATAAAACAATTTGATGCACTGTTAGGATTCTTATTGGCTTAAAACTCATTTTAGCCTCGTTCTCAGAAAAAAATCTGTCAAAACGAGGATTTAGGCTTTAGCCTGGGATAGGTTT
The DNA here is from genome assembly GCA_030067915.1 of Hydractinia echinata. Classification (NCBI taxonomy): domain Eukaryota; kingdom Metazoa; phylum Cnidaria; class Hydrozoa; order Anthoathecata; family Hydractiniidae; genus Hydractinia; species Hydractinia echinata. The sequence goes on from JASGCC010000267.1 coordinate 214,821, forward strand.
CGGGCGTCCAGCCTAGCTGCGCTGTCTCTATCTATCTACCTATCTCTCTATCTCTCTATCTATCTCCTCAGGCGATTTTAAAGATTCCGCCTTCGCTGGCGGAAATCAAAAACACTGACCTGTTTCACAGCGGTCGTAAAAGAGAAAGTTTGCAGATCACTCACCTGAATACATGTCCTGGATCGTCATGCCGTATAATTTTCATTTTACACCAGTTGGCTACACCAGAGAAATACACCAGGATATTTTTTGCCCAGAAGAATGCGCAGCTTACACCAGTTGAACTGGTGTAAATACTGAAGCCGGTACCAATTAGGATATCAAAGATTTCGCAGGATGAAACAGCCGCATTCGGCTAAATTGACACAAAAACAGGACCACAAAACCCAAACGGCGGGGGGCGGGACCCCGAATATCAGTTTTATACGCGACGGACGCTGGCGGCCGTTATTCTAGTTCACAACCTCGATCCCAGGGCCTGTAGCGTTTTTTTGATATGAGGATGAAACGCGTACGAGGCCCTGGTACAACAGACTGAAATTCGCCCAAAATTAAGCATGCAGAGAAAAGTAATGTATGCGTGACGTTTCGATCAAAGATGGTGTTTTAGTGGCGTGAATTTGTAAAGTGTTTTGCTGGGTTTTTGTAGCTAGAGGTTCCTAGCCATACACCATACAATTTCAGAATAGATACAACCCTTAGTGACTTTCTAGTCATTTTGTGGTGTATCATACATGTAGTAAAAAACTACAGCACTTATAAATATTATAGAATAATTTACACCAGCTGCAAAAATAACAGATGAAAAAGGATGAACCACTTAATGTTGGAGAAAATTCAGAGATCTTTAGAGGGCCGAAGTTTTCCTGACCACAAGTCAAATGCTTAGAGTCAATAGTATGAGGACAAGGACGTCATTGGAGTTTTATCAAAAACATATGGAAAATCTTTAATTTTTTAAGCGTTAGCTAGCTAGCTAGCTACCAAATGCAATTATTAAAGATCAAGTGAATTTTCTTGAAGATGTAGGAATGACTTCATACATTTTACGTGGTTTAATCTTTGAGAAGAATGCTGTACAGATGTTGTTTGAGGATCTCTGTCTTAACAATAAAATAGAAGATGTGTTGTCATCATTTGTATAGACGACTTTCATCATCGTGACGCGTGTTGTTTATAATCCCCAGACCTCTTACGCAAATCGACAGGCAAAATAATGGAGGCGGTAAGTGGTGGACCAGTCCATTTTAAACTTTATTTTCAGTTAGAGGCGTCTTTTGATCTTAAAATTAGAATATAGCTTGCATGTAGTTTAGATTTAGATCATATATCAGTGAAAAGATGCTAGTAGCCACAATACAAAAGTTTTTAACCATAATTTGACTTTCTTCACCTACTTGTTTTGCCTGTCGATTTTTCTGATTTTTTCCACGCATGTTCAAGAATCCCTTAAAAATGTAAACATTGAAAGTCATCTATTGGATGGTCATTGGGGCAATTTTGAGTGAAAGAGAAGGAAATTTAATGAAATTAGAAATTTATCAAAAAATGTTAAAGCTTGTGTTATTGACTAGGCTTACTGCTTCCACCGGTTTTGTACTTTATATATATATATAGCTATATGACCAATACTTATACTTACTTATACTTAAGAATATCTATAACAACCGGATAACAGGAAAAACAGTGACTAGAATGAAACATATTATATTTGGAATAAGAACCTTCACAATAATCTGTCAATCTAAACAGAAAAAATGTATACCGCAGAAAAAAGAGAAAAGTTCGCAAGGAAGAAATATTGCAGATTAAGGTTATAAAACATAACATATTAAGAAAACAAGTATATATATACATTAAAAACATAACATCTAGCAATTGTTTTATTGTGCAATTTCACACACCACAAACAAAGACCATGTAAAACCAAATTCTTCTTGAAGTTGCAAAAGAAGATCTGAACGTTTGCATTATTATAGCAACCTCTGCTCTTGGTATAGGAGTTTATGCACCATTATCAAACAAATCTACCATATAAGTCCACCAAGTACCATTGAAGACCATTGAATATATATATATGCAGCAATTTGGACGGTCTGGTCGATGAGGGCAAGAAGCATTGGCAAGATTATATTATACTGGACATAATATCAGCACTAGGTGTTTGAAACAAAATAACATTAATGAGTTTTTGGTGATGATATAACGCTCTTTACAATGTAATTTTTCTGAAAGCTTATTTGTGCAATCCGGCAGAAAATCTTTAATTGTCTTTCACATTTACGACAGTATTAGTTTGCATAATTGTGATATTTGAGGTTCCAATACTTTCAAAAATTTCACTAAACTGTTTTAAGTTTGTTTCAGCCAGCAGCCTACATACTTCAACACACCCACCATAAACTTTATGTGTTGCGATATTTTCTTTCTCATTGCCTAAAAACAATAATATGTTATATAGTTGTGATTTCTTGTATATATTTCTTTTTATTTATACAGCTAGCTATACTTTATTCCCTAATTTATTTCCATTAATTGTCATTGTTGTGTTTGTGCATCTTTAAGCCAACAGCATCTAGCCAGTTAATCAGCATACACACTACAGAGTTGCATCTGTACGAAGTTTTTCTTTACTTTTTAGCATATGAAAACAAAAATAAAATTTTCAGTTTTTTTAAAATGAAGCATTGTGTCCCAACAAAAGGTGAGAGTACCTGTTACTTTCGTTCGCAGGACAGGATGTTCGTCGCACTATTCCATTTGAGTTGTCAGCTGCCTTTTCACCATCAGTGAGGAAACAAAAGTAATGTTTAAAAATTTTTAACAGCTTCGATAAATTTGTAAACGATGCAAGGAAGTCAAAAATAACGTGAATATAAATATTTTCTTCATAAACAAGTAACCAGAAAAATCTTCGTAATGCTCACCGCCATATTTGTTGTTGATAAAAAAATGCAGTGCTTGCAAAAAAACGGCTGCATTAATTATCTTTTTAACATAATTTAAAAAGCCGTGCACGCAATCTCATTGGTTGATTAAGTCTGTTGTACCAGGGCCTCGTACGCGTTTCATCCTCATATCAAAAAAACGCTACAGGCCCTGGGATCGAGGTTGTTCTAGTTCAGTTTAATAATGGGCGTAAAAATCAGAGAGCAAAATGCTCACAGAGATACACCTTAATTTTTTGAGCAGAATTTTTGCTGGTGTATTTACACCAGTACACCATAGCTAAATCCGCCCCTGATAAGTCGAATTAACCTTTCAGATGTAGTTGCTAGATGAAGTTTTCCCTTTTTTTTCTTACAATAGGAACGGCTTGTGTAAATTGGTTTGATCTGAGAATAATCTCTTATAATAATACAGAGAGAGTGTGTGTGTCTGTGTGTCTGTAACAGGCAACGTGAATATCTTCATTTTCCTTTGATGTAGCCGAAAAGCTTATGCCTGAAATGTTAAATTTTCTGACGTTACGGCGCGACGTCAATATCACTACTTTAACGTCAATATCTTACTTTAATAATAATAATAATAATGGCTACATATTTCGACTCCAATCAAATAATACAAATTGGCTCTTCTTTCGAAATAACGTATAATATGTGTGTATGCTTAGTGTGGTAAAAACATCAAGATTAGAATAAGATATATGATAAATACATTAACGCTGTCAGAAATTAAAACTTTAAACCAAAACGTACAACGTAGGAAATCGAAACCGGAAATAATTGTAGTGTTGAAATTAAAATTAGATGCTGAACTCAAAAATTTGTAGGCCTGGCATAAGCAAAAAGTCAAGAATAGTGGTTAGTCACGTGGATCTTAAATCAATAGAAAAAATAATTTATTCGAATCCTCAAATAAAATCTATAAAATCTATTGTATACAAAGCACTTTCACCAGTGCCAAAGATATTGGATAAGAATTTGATCAGACGAATCAAAGAGAATAAAGAACCAAAAACTAAAGTAAATTGGCAAACGAAAATGTAAACGATAATAATAGACCTCTAGACCATTAATATTACATAGAACTTGAGATTTAACACGTCCATGTAGTTAGAATATCTACCTCGGACATAACCAGCACATGCGTTGATTAATTTCTGCATTCGTCTTTTCAAGTACTCTGGAGCACTGTGAAAACCTGCGTTGCCATAGTCGATTCTGCTTAGAACTAATGCTTCGGCGAGTTGTTTTCAAACGTGATATGGTGTAAGCCTTTAAATTAATAAAGCCATTACAGTGCACTTAGAGGCCAAATAACTTGGAAACGAGGTGGTGACGTCAGTCATATTTTACCGCGTGGGTAACTAGGGACCACCTGGGACCAATTTGGGTGAGTTTCCCAAACCTGGGTCCCCGAATTCGTTTCGGAATGGACGGGTTGATGACGTCGTCAGAAAACCTTTAAACCCAAATATCTCTACAACCGTTGTCAAAGATACACGATCCTATACATTTTCTTGATCAGCATTTCAAGAATTATACGATGAAGGCAACGGGTATAAAAATTTCTAAAAAAGATTTTTATGTTTTGGCAGGTCTTTGCTGACGTCAGCAAAATTTTTAAACCCTTACATCCCCTTAGGCGATCGTCGAAAACATATGATCCTATACAATATTTTGATCACCGTTTCAACCTCTACACAATAGAGGCTACGTGAAAACAAGGTTCTATATTTTTTTTTTGTGGATGACGTCATCAAAATCCAAATGACACTTTTTTCCATTTTTATCCTGCCTTTGTGGATTTTTCCACGGGCTTTATCGACTAGTTGTTTCATATTGAAACGATAACAACAAAATTGCGTCATTTTTCTAATTGTAGTTGTTAATTAAAACTCTTTCTAAGAAATGATAGCAATTGCTATTGCTATCAGTGATCTGTTTTATGAGACAAATTCTTTCTCTCCACAAATGTTATGAAGCATTGGACTTACTAACCCAGTTTGGTAGTTTGAACTTGCTGGCCCAGTTTTAAAGTTTGAACTTGCTTGTCCAGTTTCAACCTTCATAATTCACGTCGGCATGCAGTAATTTGCCGACGCGAATGCTAACGTGCTAACAAAGCAGGCAACCAAAAAATATTACGTGGCAATTATTTGCCGATGAGAGAAAATTTGAGTTAAACTTGCTGGCCCAGTTTCGTAGTTTGTACTTGTTGGCCCAGTTTTGTTGGTTTATAAGCTCACAGGAGTTTCTTTTGTGTGTTTTGTTCTTATGTTATTTTAAGCAGATTACGAAGAAAGGTTTCCAATTTTTCCAATTAGAAAACAGAATTTCTTTTTCCGCATGACGGTGCACCAATGAAATTAATAGAATATGACTTAGCTAAAAAGGGAAATTCAGTGCAGCTTCTTCAACTTTTACTTTCAGTTCACAAGTCTATTATTTTTCAAGAACAGAAAAAAAACAGTTGGAGATATTAAACGAATGAACATATATGGAAGTGTTTTGTGAGACTTTACATTTCATGAATGTACGAAAAGCCGAATCACTATACTTTCTCTTTAGTTCTCGTGCGTGTAGAAGGTATGTTTTTTGTCTGTCAATATATTTTTCTTTAATTTTCACTTTGCTGTATCTCACGCTTTGGTGCATCTAAGTTTGCGATTCGTTTGTAAATTCCAATGCTTACTTATTTTATATAAGCATAACTTTTATAGCCATACTAAGGTTTGAAAGTCCATAAATGAAGCATAGTATCACTCTGACCTTTAGGAGCTTAGTAACGGAGAGGGAAACGGCATTTCAAAATGAAAGAAAACTTCAATATGTTGTTACCCTGTGCACAGCAGCACACTAAACGAAATTAGTTTGAACTGCTTGTAATACATTTTAAATGTTCGAAAAATATTTTTTTCCTAAAATTTTAATGTCAGCAAAACTACGCAAAAAACATAAGCAAAAGTTGGCCAACATTATTAAACATATTGCAAGCAAATTTCCCGCCGTGTTTATTCACTGTGTAAAATGTGGCGGATAAAAAATACGAAATAAACTGTTTACAAAATCGGAGCTTTTAGGTCGAAGATGCAATGTAACAAACACACAGAAACGAATCTTACTAACGGTGTTAGCGCCCCCATTTTGAATAATCGCGCTTTTAAGTTGAAGTTTTTTAAAAAACCCGCCCCTAACAAATAAACATCTCTGGGTGATGTTTTAAAAAGATAATGCACAGGCGCTAGCTAAATCCAGCATCAACGAAAAATAAATGTTTTTGTTTATATAAAAATCAATCGATTCGTACAGTTCGTATTATCGGGATCAAAGGACCTCGATCTATACAGGGTCTTACATTTGGTTCTCGTAAACTGAAATACTTAAACCTTTTAGAAACTCGAACTATTTTACTTGGTCCATTGGCTTTTAGGTAGAAACGTTCCTGAAAGCTCAAAAAAATTATCTCGGCAAGTCGAACAACCGTATTCTCCATAGGCTTTTGTTTGTCAAACCCAGTAGTTAAATTCACTTTTTTGACTCAATTTTCCATATGTTAACAATTAAAACTTCATCTACAAACAACCAACGCAATTCACGCCGCAAAAATAAATACTTTTTCTACCTAGTGTAAAAATTTCTGACCCGTAATATTTGTTTTTCTCTTAAATATTGTTTCACTTTTAGATTGATTTGAGAAGTAACAACTCAGCTATTACAATTTTAAAAAGAAAAGACATGTCTGAAGATTTGCGCACTCCGTTGCTTTCTAACAACAACGCCGGCTGCGACAATGACCCGTTATTGGATTGGCCGTTTGAACCAATTATCGACACAGGTATTATTTTAGTGATTGAGTTTTGATATCTCTCAAGTACAAAAATGCCAAATAAAAGAATGAATCAACCTCGTCTCCAGGGCATCTTTTATCTTTTCTGACCCCGGGACGGCGATACGAACATGTTCGTATCGCCGTCCCGGTGTCAGAAAAGATACAAGATGCCCTGGGGACGAGGTTGAGAATGAATAATAAAAATCTTTCTCATAAGTTAGCCATGAAGGCTTATTTTTTTTTAGGATTGAGTTTTCATGCATATCTAAAATTCTTATTTTGCCGACTAGACTAAAAACAAGGCCCGCTTAGCAATGGCGTAAATCATCTTACATTTGTCGCCAATAATTTAAAGCAAAAAAGTTTGAGTTAGGGAAGGGTGACCGAGTGGTTATGGAGTGGTTAACGCACCTCGTGGTTACGAAGCGTCGTAACCACGAGGTGCGTGGTTCAGTCCACAGCGCGGACAGGTATACCAAGTGCATTTACCATAGCTACGGGTTAACCAATGCTATAAGAGGAAATTCCGATGTATAACTAATGCTTAGAGTCCAAACACAGGACCCACATTGATAACGGTGTTTCCAACACTATCACAGGACCCACATTGGTAACGGTGTTTCCAACATTATCACAGGACCCACATTGATAACGGTGTTTCCAACACTGTCACATGACCCACATTGATAACGGTGTTTCCAACACTATCACGGGACCCACATTGATAACAGTGTTTCCAACACTATCACGGGACCCACATTGATAACGATGTTTCCAACACTATCACGGGACCCACATTGATAACGGTGTTTCCAACACTATCACAGGACCCACATTGATAACGGTGTTTCCAACACTATCACAGGACCCACATTGATAACGGTGTTTCCAACACTATCACAGGACCCACATTGATAACGGTGTTTCCAACATTATAGTGGTTCATCATATAAATATTCGGAATAATGATAGTCAAAAGATATCCGATACCTTTTTATCATCCATGTTTATTCTTATGAAGCCAAAATAAATTTCTTTTATTGGAAACATATTCAGTCGTAACATACAAAAAATAAAATAAAAATAAAAATAAAAAATAAAAATATTTTTTAGATCTTTGAGGTATTTTATTATTCATTTTCTTTTTCCAGAAAATCGTATGCCGACATCTTTCGACGACTTAGTGAATGATTCTGTATTGATCAATTACAACCCAACAATGGGTAACAATGACGAAGATCTGACAGATAACAACTACGAACAAGAGCTACCTTTTGAGTATCCAGTTCCAGCTGACATGTCGATGGATGCCACTAATTTTTGCTTTGACATTAAATGTGTTCAATTTCCGAAAAAGATTTTTAAAAAGCAGGTAGGTTCTGAAGAAAAGCACGTTGACCAGCCATCTGGAAAACCTGGGAGACCTAAGCATATCAGGGAATTTCAAAATTGCACTAAAAAGTCAGAGAATTTTGTTGCGAAAACTCACCGACCGACTGGTGGCCTTGTAGTAGGACGTTCGCCTACAGTGCGGAAGATCTTGGGTACGAACCCCGGCAGAATCATGCCAGAGACTGTAAAAGTGTGAATCGATCCTTTCTGCTTAACGTTTATCATGAGAATAGGATTGATATCTTAGGCGGTTGTCTAGTTGAGCGGCTGTTGTGCTTACACGCCTTCCGTAGCTCAAATGGGAGCTTTAAGGACCCCCTTCACATGACCCTCATTGATAACAGTTCTATTAGGAACTGAAAGGCTATCCTGGGTAAATAGTAGTAAAATAATAATAATAATAACTATGAACTATCTAAGTGAAAATTGAACATAGCCTTGAAACTTTTGTTCTAGTAATAAGAAGTTTTAAATACGCAAGTCAGGGGAATTTATATTTAGTCATGGTAGATTCAGGTAAACATTAAAATGAACTTTCTAAAATAGAAACGTTGACCTATGGTTCATACATGACTTTACAGGAGATGATTAAAATGTATTCCATTCACCCGAGTTTTCTTGACGGTATTCATTCACACAGTATTTTTTGACTGTATTCATTCACCCGGCTATTTGACGGTATTCATTTACCCGGCTATTTGACGGTATTCATTCACCTGGTTATTTGACGGTATTCATTCACTCGGTATTTTGACGGTATTCATTCACCCGGCTATTTGACGGTATTCATTCACCCGGTATTTTTGACGGTATTAATTCACCCGGTATTTTGACGGTATTTATTCACCCGGGTTTTTTTTAACGGTATTCATTCACCCTGTTTTTTCCAGAGAAGAATGACGATCGACAAGAAACAGACATCACAACAAAGACTGAAAGAAGATGAGGCTCAGTTTAAACTGATGCTCATGTTTAATCGACCCAACGCTCTCCGGGACATTAAAGATATCAAAGTAAAAGTGCTTCGTCAAAATCCGGTCCCAATTCAAATGAAGCTCTTCACTGGTGAAGCGTTGATAGGTAACTGCAATTGGTACCAAGAGCAACCAAATTCCACAGGGGTGAATATGTTTTTTTTTATTTTGTTACAAAAAACCTTTTGGAAAAATAGTCTTTTAAATTTCTTTGGCTACCCTTTGTCAACTCATGAAAAATCCGAAAACGTTAGGAATATTGCACGTTTGGCTTTACTCAATAAAATTCGGAAATTTATGACCACGATCAGATGTAGAATACAATGGAGACAACTTCTGCACTTTCCAATGGGGATAAAGCTGTTTTATTATCTAAGTATTTCTTTTTCTGGAACTGACAACTAAGTGGAAAAAAAAGGGGATTTTTGTGAAAATAACAGAGACCCTGAACTATGAAATAGGGACTGGGAAGGAGGGAAGATTATAAACAAGCTAAATCACTCAACAAGGCTTTTTATTAACTGACCATGAACAAGTCTCTAGATATCAAGACGTCACTTCAACCTCAAACCCAGCGTCTGCAACGTTCCATCCTAATTATAACAAGATGCAGGCGCTGCATAAACTATCTCGCTATTAAAAATGCACAACTATGAAACATCCACAATGCGACCCAATTCTACAATTTCTGCTAACAAAAATACAGCCTATCATCCATGGTTAGAAGTCGCGCGATTGAAACGTTTATGGTCTTAAACGGCATTTAGGTGACAAAAAATCAAAATTTTGATGTCACCATCATGTTCAGCATACTTTTTTTGTTATCTGTGCCAAATTTTGTCGAAAATAAAGTAGTTTTAATTTCGGACCAATTTTGGCCTAAAATGACATTTAGGTGACAAAAAATCAAAATTTTAATGTCACCATCATGTTCGGCATACTTTTTTTGTTAACTTTGTCAAATTTTGTCTAAAATAAAGTAGTTTTAATTTTTGGACCAATTTTGGCCTAAAATGACATTTAGGTGACAAAAATCAAAATTATGATGTCACTATTATGTTCAGCATACCTTTTTTGTTAACTGTGCCAAATTTTGTCGAAAACAAAGACCAATTTTGGCCTGAAACGTCATTTAGATGACTTCCAAGTACTTAGAGAGCTTAGGTACGAAGTTTAAATCTGTGACGTTGCAATTGACCATTTGGGACATTTAGTTAGTTACGAGTTGGAAACCTATCCTCGCAGGCGAGATAGTAAAAAGAAAAAAAAAAAGTAAAAATAGTTACCAAGATGAGATTCGAACACACGACTACTCCCGTGTCGGTGCTCAGAGAGCCAAAAATTTCCATTTTGGGACGGACAGCTGTATTTGAATACTCCTCGCAGGCGAGATAGTAAAAACGCTACAAGCATGAAATTAAACAAAACTGAGAATCTTTTTATAATAGGGTCTGTGGATAAAAGACCGCTGAGGTTTTCCCATAGGACCAGACCCTTTAAAACTCTTATATATTGACCGTACGTAAAATATTTATTTATAGGTCACTCTGAAAGGAAATTTAGACGTATACAAAGTTGGCGATCAGGAAGTGTACAAACTCGCAAAGACTGGGATGAGCGAGCATAACATGTTCGTAGTTAAAATCGAAGTAATATTTCGAAACGGCGTGACAACGAGCGATACGACCGAGCCGTTCTTGGTTGTCGGGCGAAACGACAAGTTTGATTTGCCCGGTAAGTATATAATGCTGATAAAAGCTCGAGCACAGGTTTAAAGTTGAAGGAACTTGTAGCTTTATTTTTTTTTTCAACATCTCCATATCGGCGCAAATAAATGAATTGACAAAAACTTTTGGAGGTGACGAACATTTCGCGTCATAAATAAAACTTCAAAGGTGTTTTTTTTTCTTTCATCAATGAAGTAGCAAATACATAGTTTAATACAAATTTTTCATATAAGCAACCACTATTTGAGCAACCACTATAGAAGCAACCACTATAGAAGCAACCACTATAGAAGCAACCACTATAGAAGCAACCACTATATGAGCAACCACTATAGAAGCAACCACTATAGAAGCAACCACTATATGAGCAACCACTATAGAAGCAACCACCTTATAAGCAACCACTATAGAAGCAACCACTTTATAAGCAACCACTTTATAAGCAACTACTTTATAAGCCACCACTATATCAGCCGCAACTTTATAACCAACCATTATATAAGCAACGAGAACTATTTTTTGCGAAGTTGGCAAGTCCTAATTTACATATATATTATGTGTAGTTGTAGTTAAATCATTTTTAAAAAAGGGAGAAAAAAAATCTAAATTTGGGAAGAAATAATTTTCGCGAAAATGACAAAAGCTCACGAAATTATTATTTCAGCTTGCCACTTACATGATATTCTTTTTCGAATCGCACATGCGCTAACACAGCCAATTTCATTGGTCAGATTCATTTCAGGATGCATGTAAACAAACAGCATACATAGCTTAGTATTAAAAGACTAAGGTCATGGTTACTTTTGTTCACGACGAAATGATTTCATATTTAGGTATATTAAACCCGAATTATACTGCTACCAAAAAAAGACGGTTGGAATCAAGCGGTGGGTTTTTAAATTCATTCATTCATTATTTATTCATTTATTTATTCATTTATTCTTTTATTTATTCAGTCATTCAATCATCACTTCAGTCATTCATTCATTCGTTTATTTTGACCTCTTTTCTTCAGTGTCAAGTAATCCATGTTCTGTGGAGTCTCGAGGAAGTATCAATGGTAGCCCGATAAATAGTTATTACGAGTCCGACTCGTCTGGAACAAATTCGTTCGGTCAGCGATTTGGCGGTAGGGTATTCAATTTGCATTTGTTTCACATATAACCGTGTTGCGATTTGACGGTAGGGTATTCAATTTGCATATGTTTCACATATAACCGTGTTGCTTAACGAGTTACATTTAGACAAGTAACGTTGAGTGGAACGACGAAAAAGACAAAAAATTACTTCAAAAATCAACACAGCGGTCTTGGGTGTGGTCTATGTCATATCCCATTAATTTTTCATTTATTTATTTATTAATTTTGTTCTTACAGAACGTTACAAGAAAGTGTTTGATTATCTGAAGGCGAGAGTTGGCGAGTTTGATGAGCTTCGCGGTCGCTTGTGGAGAACTGAAAACGGCGATATCGCATACCACTTCATTGTCAACCCCAACGTTCATGCGGACTTCTCAACTGGTAATCTCGCAACTTACTATTTTGCGCTTTTATATTTCGTAACTAACTTCTGCAAGTGTCGCAAGTGCGTTTTTAAGCTAACGATGCAAAGGTTGATACGCGATGACCATGATTGTGCGTTAGATAAATTAATAATACAATATTAAACCTCTCACGAGTAAAGATACAACTAAAGTATATTAACGGGTAAAAAGAACCACATTGCAGGATAAGCTTTAGGATATTCAGCTTATTTTTCACTTTTATTGCGTTATTATAGTTATTGCTGTTTTTCGATTTTGCGAATACGTTCGAAAAAAAAGCAACTTAAAAAGAATCGTTTTTGTTGCCACATTTATATTCACATTTATCTATAATAACGTTGTTTGGTAAGCAATAAGTTTTATAGCTTTGTAGACATGTTTTTGAGAAAAGAAAATATGAAAACAGAGGCGATAACGACGCCACCAATAACAGTGATGACAGCGAAATGATCATTGTTATTTTTGTTTAGGCGAAGTGATTGGTTTCTTTAGTGACAAGCTTGGTAAGACAGTAATCGAGAAACTAACTGGTGAAAATGCTTCCAGAGCTTACATGAAAGGTGTTGTAACAGATTCTCAATATATCGAGGCTAACAAACCGGCAGACGAAAACGGTTAGTAACCTTACAGAGATTTCTTTAAACTATAGTGTGAATGGGGGAGAATTTTCTTTTTTATCAATGTCGTATTTTGTTTTATTTTATTTTCTATGCCTAATTTTTTACTATAGTTGATATTTTATTAACCTGAGAAAACGAATATTTATTTTAGTAAAAACGGCCACGGTATGCATGTTAGGACTGGTTGATGTCAACGCAATGGGTTCTGTAGAACCTGGTGAATCTCTATACTCCTCACAACGGTGTCCCGGAATTGCTGTCTCTGAATACCACTCGACCCATTCCTTCTCTGATAAAGACGCTTATATTGGCCAAGCGTTGGAAAGAAAAAAATGCAAACGAGAATCAGAGGTGAGTCGGTTACCGTTGTTCGTGCTGCTCTTGTTGAAGCAGACAAAAAATTGACGCTGTTGACTGTGTCGTTTTTTTGTTTTGTCAGATGCGCCTTGCATGTTTAAGTTTTTATCTGGGAATGTTTCCGTGTTGAAATGTACGAAGTGATTTCGTTTTGAAATGTAACCACTGAAGTGATTTCGTTTTGGAATGTAACCGCCGAAGAGATTTTGTTTCAATATGTAATCAGTGAATTAATTTCGTTTTAGAGACATTCAATAAAAGCGTTGGTCTCGCTAGTGGGTGGAGCTATGAATAAAGTGATGCGCAAAGAATTGTCTGAGATAGAAGAGAGTATGCATGTTAATCTGAAAGTGGGCGGAAGACGATCACGTCGATGTATGTTTGTTTGTTTGTTTGTTTGTTTGTTTGTTTGTTTGTTTGTTTGTTTGTTTGTTTGTTTGTTTGTTTGTTTGTTTGTTTGTTTGTTTGTTTGTTTGTTTGTTTGTTTGTTTGTTTGTTTGTTTGTTTGTTTGTTTGTTTGTTTGTTTGTTGTTGTTTGTTGTTTGTTTGTTTGTTGTTTGTTTGTTTGTTTGTTTGTTTGTTTGTTTGTTTGTTTGTTTGTTTGTTTGTTTGTTTGTTTGTTTGTTTGTTTGTTTGTTTGTTTGTTTGTTTGTTTGTTTGTTTGTTTGTTTGTTTGTTTGTTTGTTTGTTTGTTTGTTTGTTTGTTTGTTTGTTTGTTTGTTTGTTTGTTTGTTTGTTTGTTTGTTTGTTTGTTTGTTTGTTTGTTTGTTTGTTTGTTTGTTTGTTTGTTTGTTTGTTTGTTTGTTTGTTTGTTGTTTGTTTGTTTGTTTTGTTTGTTTGTTTGTTTGTTTGTTTGTTTGTTTGTTTGTTTGTTTGTTGTTTGTTGTTTGTTTGTTTGTTTGTTTGTTTGTTTGTTTGTTTGTTTGTTTGTTTGTTTGTTTGTTTGTTTGTTTGTTTGTTTGTTTGTTTGTTTGTTTGTTTGTTTGTTTGTTTGTTTGTTGTTGTTTGTTTGTTTGTTTGTTTGTTTGTTTGTTTGTTTGTTTGTTTGTTTGTTTGTTTGTTTGTTTGTTTGTTTGTTTGTTTGTTTGTTTGTTTGTTTGTTTGTTTGTTTGTTTGTTTGTTTGTTTGTTTGTTTGTTTGTTTTTTTGTTTGTTTCATAATGACACGCCCTCTCGCAATTTTAGGTATTTGTATTGCATCCGTCCTTGTGGTTATCCTACTGGCTTTAATTCTGGTTTTGTTTTGGCAACTTTACCTGCCGGGTTCGGAGTACAAACGATACAAGTGTCGTAAAGGTTCCATAGCTGGAAGTGTAAATCATGCTAAATACTGGACGTGGGCCGAGGTAAGACATCTTTTTCGAACAATTTTTTTGGATTGTATTTCTTCTTTTTAGCGCCCGCTACTAACTGTAAAAATACTTTTATAACCCCGAGATCGCCCAGGGAGTTATTAGAGGTACAATATTTACCAAATTTGGAAATAAGTACCCGGACGGTTATTGGAAAATAAACAAATTTTCTTTGTGTTATTTAATATAGGCAAATATAAATTAACTATTTTCTGGTATATTTATCTGGTATATTCTTAAGTAAAACTCCTTTCACAAGTTGTAGTGGTTTTTTTTAAATAATTTTATAACCGCCTCTCCTTTAACAGCCCCCTCTGATAACCGCTCCTAATTCTCGAAAAAATTTAATAAACGCCCGTGCGGTTAATGGGAAAAAATCTTAGTATTTGTTTTGATCACACTCGTCCCCAGGGTTTTCGCCTTTTTGATATGAGAGAAGACAGCGAAAAATACCCTGGTATCGTTGACTGGATATTGAAATATTATTGGCTTTCACATTTTTGCATAATTATTACGTTTTTTTCCTTAGTCAGCCCTTTTCAGGTCAAGATTAAAATGGCGCATGGAGCAATTGTCGATTATATTTGTAAACAAAACTTCATAAAAGCTAGCCAAATTTTTGAAAAACGTTTTGGTGTTACTTATTGGATTTATTAAAATATCACTGACTCGGTGTTGGTGCTGCGTTGTATATGAAGAAAGAAAGATAGCGGCATAAAAAAAGACTGTCGAAATAAAAACAACAACAGTCCTTTCTTTTAGAAAGTGTATGAAGCTAGCTAGCAAGGTTTCTAATGTGCTTAGTACGTAGTATGTTTTAAAAAACCTGCTGTAGACGTGTTGATATCAGCTAGCTTTACGCATTTTAGCTTGGTATTTTGCTTACATTCAACTATCTAGCTAGCTAAACATTTAAAGTAATTTGCAAATTTGGAGAGGATTAGAAAATCACAACATACTTGACGAATTTTTTAAGGAAAGAGAATAGAATTAATAAATTGAGGAAGGAGGGTCTAGGCGTCTTTGAGACCGTATTCATGCAGGAGTGGGTAAAATCAATCTACCCGCATCTTAAAAAGATGCTGTATGTTGAAAAATAGCCCATTCAAACTGAAATTTGGTGACTTTTCTTTTATGGGTATCCTGCAACAGAATTTTACAACAAAATTATGGCAGAATTTTTTTATTGGCAGAGTAGCCTTCTGTGAGAGAGTGACACATATGCAATTCTGGTTTTTGGTTTTAAAAATATAAGCAAATAGAAAACTGGGTTGCATTAATCAAATATGGCCCACCTTTTTATTTAGACCCTGTCCGACATATTTCAAAATTGCTCGTAATGTTTTTTTTTGCACACATATCTTTGTCAAAATTGATATACTGTCATTTATATGTGTCCCTGAAAACGGCTAAATTCAGGAACTTAGGAACTATGATAATAATAAACATAAAAACATGTCATACCAAGTTTCAAGTCTTTATTTTAATTTTATTTTTAGCAAAAAGTACGTTTTCGAACAAGAAGTATTTTTTATAGCCCGCTTCGCTGGGCAATTTTAAGGCTATTTTTCACTTCGAGAAAATTTCCCGCTGAACGGGCAGGAACAGAACAGAACAGAAAATTTTCTACTTGTAATTTCCACTTTATAATATTGAGCACATTTTTGTACACCTGTCATTTCCGTACATAACACAAAGAAAAAGTTGAACTCAATTCTACTTTGTTCGGAACGGACAAGAAAAGTTTCCGTTCACGTGATGTAAACATTTTAATTACACTTGCTCAGAAGCTTTTCTGTTCCTTTTCATTCCGTTCCACAGGAAATTTTCTTAAAGTGGAAAATAGCCATTAGCTTATATCCCTTTCAGTACATATATTAATTAATTCTCCTAAAATATACCCTAATGGTTTTTTTCTTTTACATAACAGAATACCTGAAACATCTACATATATCCAGAAATTAGTCTGCTCTTCTCTTCCTTGTTTTTTCCATAGGATTCAGAACGCCACAAAAATAAACTATCTATGTTAAGCAAACAAAATTTTCATTCAGGAAGTACCCAGCTAGCTAGCTAAACTATCTCTATAACAATACGCTAATCTCTTATAATAATACGGAGAGTGTGTCTGTGTGTCTGTGTGTCCGTAACAGGCAAAGTGGATGTGTTTATTTTCCTTTGATGTAGCCGAAAAAATCTTTGATGTTACCGAAAAAAATATGTCTATTTTGTTAGCGGGTTTACTTTGTTTACATCACGTGATGAAAACGACTCAATTTGATTTGCTGAAATAAATTTAACGGCAAACTTTCCAAAAATGGTGTCCCTCGACACCGAAAAAAACACAAAAGAAAGGTCCCTTCGTCTTGAAAAAGGTGCAAAAAGTGATTCAGAGAAAGAAAACTCTAAGCAAAGAAGTAGAAGTAGAAAAATAAAGTTGAAAGCCACAAGAAGTTACTTCGGAAGTGAAGTAGTAAAGTAAAGTTAGAAGTAGAAAATGCATGCTACAGTTTCAAGTGGATTGGAATTCAGAAAAAGTAAGAACTTTGATATAATTAGACGTTCTGTTTTTATGTCGCTGAAGCTACGTGTTACTTTTTTATGTGGTACACTTAAAATTGTCAATCAGAATCGCATTCTCAAAAAAAATCCATTAAAGCTCCAAATTCTTAAAGTTTTTACCGCGTTTTTTTAAAAATAAAAAAGCTAGCCATATTTGTTTACAATTTTTTTGCATAATTAATGTGTCCCCTGGTGCGTAACTAATGTATTTGTACTAAAATTCAAAATGCTACATAAAGCTGTTAGCTGGCTAACAAACTAATTTGCTGGACAAACGGAAAACTTTGGTTTGTGGAACTCACTGTTATCATTTTTACATTACTATTGTTTCTCTTTATAATGTCTTTTACTAAGCATGAATAGCTACAATCGTGGTCACAATATGTTGGCACAAGACAACGAATTTCGAAGTTCGCCACCACAAGCAATTGCGTAGGCTCATTATATGTTAGATTCACACATGTTGAACTTGTCAAAGTTCACTTGTCAATGTTCAGAGTGGACTTAGGACTTCGGATCTTAGGTTGTTTGGTAAATACGAAATTCTTAAAATGTGCTAATTGTTGCTGACGTCAGCAAGGCCATTAATCACGAATTTCGGGGCCTTCGTGGTCCCCGACGTGAATTATTTCGGTGTGCGGGCGTGCTAAAGAATGTGACTAGCAACTTTTCAACGCTCTCTGCCTGGCCTACTTGTTTGCAAAAGTAGCGACTTTGCAGCCTGCCGGCTGCAGAGCATTGACTATTTGACTGTTTTGTCCATATTTGGATAATGACTAAAAAACTGCCTTAGTCTCAATATTTTTGTCCACGATTGTAGCTATAGACCCAGTTAAGTCTCCCCAGTTTAAGTATATTTAACTGGGTGTCTTAGCTACTGTTAGCTGATAGCTAATGTTAGCTTTAAGGCTCCATCCCAAGCTTAGCTAGCTCTAACCTATCTCTTCTTTTTTGAACACGAATTATGATGTAACAAGCTAGCTACAAAATCTTTCTTGAACTTTTAGGATGATGTGACTCATTGTTATGCCCATAGAGTATAATTTTTTTCACATTACCTGTGAGCTTTACAAGGGGACCACAATATGACAAGTGGAACGAATTATATAGAATTTAAAGTGTGTGTGTTAAGTTATTTTTTATTGTTTTGTTTCCTCATCCTGTTAAACTTTTGTCAGCCTACGTGTAAAATGCCAAGTTATTTTTACAGGGGTTATTGAAATTAGATTAGAAATTTACGTGGGTTCATGACTATGGGTTAAAAAAATTTATGAGAGGATGGTATGGTTAAGTCAGTTTATATTGTTTGCGTTGCAAAATGCTGTTTTTTGAAATTTTTTGTAAACTTTTGTGGAAATAGACCACATGCAATATATACTGAAAGAACAAATTTTTGTAGAATCGGACTTCACTGTAAGCTGTTGTATAAGCTGATGTCTTTATATTTTGTAATATAAACTATTGTTGGGGAGAACTAACTGTATGTGATGTCATTTTTGCTGGAAGTAAACTCCATGGTTTCATGTTTTTGTTTTTCTTGAGAATTTTAAAAATTTTGTAGGGATAAATGTTTGCTGATGATAAAAAAATTACTTAATGTTCTGACTGAAACTGTTTTTGTTTTTTATATTTTGTAATCTAAATGCGAGGACTGTATGCACTGAAATCACTGAATTTTTAAAATTTTGATGTGTTTCATAACCTTTTTGTGGAAGATTAATGGGTAATTGCAATATAACGACATGCTGAATGAACTCATTTTTGTTGATTTAGATGTGTTTCTCAAAAACTAATCTGTTTTACATTTTGTGTAAACTTTTGTTTATGAACCGTATACAATGTTTGTTGATTCAAGTTTATTCTTTACTTATTGATTTTTTGACATTTAGGTTTAAAATAGTTGGTAAAGCGCAGTACGAATCATCATACTAAAAAAGAAAATTTTTTGTGTTCTTAACTGGTTGATTTTTACATTTTGTGTAAATTTTTGTGGGAGAGGATGGTATGCAACTGAAATGACTGATTTTTGTAGATTTAAATTTGATGTTTTCCAAACTATGGCTTTTTCATATTTTGTATAAGTTTTTAAGGGAAAGACAATATTTAAAATGTGTAAAGAACTTATTTTTGTTGATTTGTGCTAACTCTTGCAGACCAACTTTTTGACATTTCAGAATAAAATACTGAGGGTTTTCAACATAATCACTTATAAGATGTACATATTTGAGATGCGTTATTTCTGACATTGTTATTATCCGTGTTGTGACTGTCGGTGTTGTAACTGTCGGTGTTCTTACTGTCGGTTTTGTGAGTATTGGTGTTGTGAGTGTCGATGTTCTTTTTTTTATTTTGTGTAAGATTTGACATTTTGTGTAAGATTTTAAGAACATTTTTTTTTGTATATGCACTGCTGACGTCAGCAAAACATCTAAAGCAACCTATTTTTTCAATGGCCTTTTCCCTAACTTTAGAGGATTTTACATGACGTCAGCAAAATTTTAAAATTTTAAAACACTTATATATATCTCCTTATGCGTTTGCGAACACTTATCTTTATCAGCGTTTCAATCTGCACGCATTACATACAGGCAACAGATAAACTACATTTCGCCAATTTTTTTGTATGCACTGCTGACGTTAGCAAAATCTGCAAAACAACCTAATCTTCTGTCTGGGTGGATTCTTCCACGGGCCTTATCGACTAGTCTCTATAATAATAGCCGTATTATGTGTGTTCAAAATGGTTGCGCGCAGCTTTTTTCGGAAAATTATCGCGGGCCCCGATTTTTACGGACCTCCGTTTTTCGGTTGGACGCATCTTAATTTCGGAATAATTTCGGAATCACGCCAGAACCGGATAAACAACATGCTACTGAGGCCATTTCAGTTTGGAAGTGATGGTGTCAAGTTTGCAGATCTGTTTGACCTTTTTGTCTTCTATAAGCTTTTTACTTTTGTAGTATTTCTTTTCTTTCTGTTTTCACATGTTAAGGCACATATATTTACGGGTTTTTTTGCCCACATACAAATCTTAAATCATCAATTTTAAGAGTTTGGCAAGGAACGTAGATTTTAAATCAGCTTGGCTAGCTAGCTAGCTAACTTAGCTTTACTTATTCCTGTTCTTTCGACGTTTTTATTCAGTTTGGCATACTATTATTCATTCGTAATTGGTGTTGTGGCTACCTCTAACTAAAAGTGACAGTAGCCAAATACAGTTTGGCTATCAACAAAATTCCTAATAATAATTATGCTAAATACAGTCAGGTGGCTACAGCTTTTATTACTGTTATGAAAATTTATTCTGCAAAATAAAATTGCTGAGTAATTTTTTTAACTGAACCGGGTTAACGCCAGGCTGTTCACTGATTTTTTTTTAAAATAAATCAATAAGGATTTTTGGAAAATGGTATTACCCCTATGCTCATGTATGACATGATTCGCCTGTTAAGCGCTCAGCCTGGTGTTAACGACAGGCTGTTTCCTGTGTTTTTATTTGAACCGTTGTGATAAAGTTTCTTTGGAAAATGTTATTACGCCTAATACTCATGTATGACATGATTTAACCTGTTAAGTGCTCAGCTTGGTTCTAATGACGGGCTGTTTCCTGTGTTTTTATTTAAGCCGTTGCGGTAAAGTTTTTTTTGGAAAATAGTATTATGCCTGTTACTCATGTGTGACATGGTTTACCTGCAATAAACGTTCAACACGGTGTAAATAGGCTGTTTTGTGTGTTTTTTATTTAAACCGAAGTTGCGATGAAATTTTTTTGGAAAATGGTATTATGCCTATATGCCCGTTCAACTCTGTTTAACTGTACTAACCGCTCAGTCATGTGTTAACAATGGACTGTTTCTTATGTTTTTATTTAAACATAGGCTGCAATGAAGTGTTTTTCAAAATGGTTTTATCCCTACCCGCATGTGTGACTCCGTTTAACTGTACTTAGCGCTAAGCCTGGTGTCACAATTAATTTTTTAACTTTCACAGTTATTCCGCAAAATAAAATAATAGTGACCGGTTGTTTTTGTTATGACGGGGTAACAACGGTTTGTAAACTCTGTTTTTAGTTCAGCTATCATTGCGGGAAAGTTGTTTTTTAAAAAATATGTTACAGTCGCAAAACTATAATGGTGTATGCGCTTCACTTGATTTACTGCATACTGTATACCTGTACTTAAGCGCTCCACCTGATCGTGTGACACAGTTTACGGCTCTTATTAAGCGCTCAACAGAGTGTTCAATGCCGGGTCACACCTTCACTTGTGGCTTACCCTGGCGTTTCGACGCCGGGTTTCCCGGCTAGTCTGTTATAATAATACGGAGAGTGTGTCTGTGTGTCTGTGTGTCCGTAACAGGCAAAGTGGATGTGTTTATTTTCCTTTGATGTCGCCGAAAAGAATCCTTGATGTTGCCGTAAAATATATGTCTTCTTTGTCGTGAAAAGCTGCGAGTTTTGTGTGGTTTGTTAAATGAAGTTCTAGCACAAAGTAACGGAAATTGTGTTTGCAAAAAAGATGGCTGTTCTTTTTAAGCATTTGTCTTCTCTTGCCTTCAAAATAAATCTACAAAAACATTTGAAAAAAGGCATGGTATGTAAATGAAGTATAGCAAGGTTTCAAAGGTTTGTTTATGTTTTTTTTTAGTTTTGATGATATTATTGATGTGAGACATGTGTGTTAGCTAGCATCATAAAGCCAACCACACCAACAACAACCTATAGCTAGCTTGCTCGGACTTTATAAATATGTAGCCATGTTCTTTATACCTAGCTAAGTCTCCAGTTTATATTCAACTGACCAGCTATTAGCTGCTGTAGCTAGCTTATGTTAGCTTCAAACTTAAGATTACAAGTACCTAGCTAACTTGTGAGTTTTATGTTGCTTTTTACATGTAAGCTAGCTACCGTAGTTATCGTAGTGGTCTTTGCTAAGAATGTGGCTGTAACTTATTTCACTTGACATTTTAAGCTTAAATTAACAAGTCACAACAACTTTTAAAAAAGTATTACATAATATTTAAGAATAGTTTAAGGACTGTTTTTAAGCAAATAATGTATTTTTCACATTTTGTGTATATATGCAAATAATGTATTTTTCACATTTTGTGTATATATGCAAATAATGTATTTTTCACATTTTGTGTAACTAAACTTATATACATCGGTTACATGTAATATGACAAAACGATTTTTATTTAACATGTAGTAATTCTGGTACCTTAAGTGTAGTGATTTTGTTGTTCTAGATGTTCTGACTAAAATGTTTTTGTTTATGACATTTTGTCTTATTTAAGAAAAGTTTCAACTTTTTTGAGGGAGTACAACACCGAAAAAACTTTGACAGAGGTTTTTCACATTATGGGGAAACTTTACGTAGCTTTTTCACATTTTTTGATTTTGTTGCAGTATTTACATGGGTTGTTGATTATTTATTTTTTATTTTAATTTTTTTGGGAAAGGCAGCGAAAGGATTCACATTTTTCACTCTAAATGTAAAAAATGTACATGAAAGGCTGGGGTAACTTTTCATTTATATATATACATAGTGTATATATATAATATATACAAACTGTTGTGTGTTTTTTGAAATGTTATGTGTTTGGATCATGCAATATAGCGAAAGAACTATTTTTTGTAAAATTTGACTTTGCAACTTGCAAGCTATTCCTGTTTTTATATGAAAACGAGAAATTCAACTGACAATATATATACAAAACGTAAAATTGCCACAAAATTCATAAAATGTTATTAACCCTGAAAATTTTAAACACTTTTCTGATTCTATTTTTGGTTTGCGAAGTTCTTTTCCTGCAAAAAGTTCTAAGAATAAAGTATAGAAATTACTTATTTTTAAGATGTATAAATTTAATTTCTTCTAATTTATGGTTTTGACATTTTCATGTAATATATAGTTTGTGGGCAAAGGCTGATGTTTGTTGATTTAGAATTATCAAATACAACCGTTTTTTCTTTTGTGCATATGGCCATATTCAATACACCAAAAGGGCTACTTTGTTGATTTCGGTTTTATATATACTCTTTGTAATTTATTTTTGTCTTCTTTTTGACATTTTGGATTATATAAATTATAGTTGCAGAATATTGTATTTAAAAAAAATGGAATTTTGCAAAGTTCTGTTTTACTACTCAATTTTCACATTTTATATGTATATATTCTTTGGGACAGGATGGTATGAAATAGACAAACATCCATGATATTGGTTGTTCTTAATTTACAGGCTGTGCCTAATGAAACTTTAAGGTTCACATTTTGTCAGACAATGGCATAACATATACTGATAGAACTGATTTTTGTTGTTTTAGACTTTATAACTTAAACTTTTTTTGACATATTACAGAAGACATACAGAAGGAGAATTAGATTTTGCACATTGCAAGGTTTTTTTTTATATTTTGTATATATAAATTCTTACCGGGCAGGACTCTGTACAACATACCGAAATGACTGATCCCTCTCTGTTTCTAAATTTGATGCGTTCCAAATCGCAGTTTTTTGAAAATTTGGGTAATATTTAATGAGTACAAGATGCAAAATATCAAAAATACTGATTTTTGTTGAATCAGAAGTATTTCCTACAACCATTCTTTTCTTTACACTTTTGTGGAAAGAAAGTATGCAATATCATCAGAATAACTGATTTTGTTGCAAACTGTTTTTCTTTTTCACATTTTGGATTGAAATATTGTTTTAGAGGGCATATATCAATAGACATATATACCAAAATAATTAAATTCTGCAAACTTTGATTTTGTCGTTCACCTCTCATCTTTTATATTTTGATTAAACTTAAAGGAAAACCATAGGAATTATTTAGAATTTGTATTTTGTGTTGCAAATTTAGTGCAAAAATTGACATAAAATGAACTGTTAAATTGATTGTTGTTGTTTTTTAACATGAATTATGACTCAAACTTTGTTTTTGCATTTCTAATTTGACTAATTAGCCTAAAAAATTTGCCAATTGGTTTTACACTCTCTTATTTTTTATATATATTTATGTGAACATTTGTGACAGAATACTATGTGAGATTTGAAATTTTGTGTAAGGCTTGTTGATGGTAAAACAGCATGGAAGTTGCTAAAAGGACTGATTTTTATTAACTTTGGGTTTAAACACTGTTCTTTTTTTTAATTTTTTTTTAACAGTTTGTCTAAAGTTTACTAAAGATATATTTTTATATATGCAATATATAACAAAAAGTTTTGTTGCATTATAATTTATCCTTGCAATCCATTTCTTTAAACCTAAATAAAAATTTCTGCCAGAGGCACAATTTATTGTTTATTTTCACATTTTGTGTCAACCTTTGGCAGGGTTTGTAATAACTTAACTGATCTTAAAATATACATTGACAAAGATTTTTTTTTTACATTGATCAGCTTTTTTTTGTATGTAACATTTTGAGTGATTTAGATTTTATGAATGAAATGTACTTTAAAATGCTTTGGTAAACTTCTTTCCAGATAATTTTTGCATTGTCAGAAGTAATTTTAGTAGATTTAGTAGTCACAAGTAATTTTAGTAGATTTACTTTTTAAATGTCGCATTATACTGCAGTTGTTGGATACCTTCAATTTTTGGTCATTTATATAATAAGGCAAATTGTAAGCTTTGCACCTGCTGTATTGTTTTTTATGGACGTTATATCTGTTACATGAATCACTTATAAGATTCTTTTTTATTTTGTGTAAGATTTGTGTGGAGGATTTAATGCGATTTGACATTTGACATTTTGTGTAAGATTTTAAGAACATTTTTTTTTATATGCACTGCTGACGTCAGAAAAACATCTGAAGCAATCTATTTTTTCATTGGCCTTTTGCCTGAGTGGATTTTTCCACGGGCCTTATCGACTAGTCTCTATAATAATACGCCAGTTCCGTCTGTCTGTGACTTTTGCAAAGTGGATAAAATTTCTTTGATAAAGTCTATAAACATCGCCTATAAATTTGTTCTGTAAATTAGCAAACTTTGACTTTAGAGCAATATTGACGTCAAAGGAAAGTATATTAAGATTAGTGAAGCCATTGCATTGCACTTTTAAATTTAAGGCTAAATAACTTGGAAACGGGTAGAAATAACTGACGTCATCTCCTGCGTGGGTAACTAGGGACTACCTGGGACCAATTTGGGTAAGTTTTCCAAACCTGGGTCACCGAATCCGTTTCGGAATGGACGGGTTAATGACGTCATCAAAAAACCTTTAAACCCTAATATCTCTGCATCCGTTTGTCAAAAGTACACGATCCTATACATTTTCTTGATCAGCGTTTCAAGATCTATACGATGAAGGCAACAGGCATACAAATTTCTGAAAAAAAATTTTTTGTGTTCTGACAGGTCTCTGCTGACGTCAGCAAAATTTAAATGATGGTTGTTTTTCTCTGTTATATCCTGCCTAAGTGGATTTTTCCACGGGCCTTATCGACTTGTCTCTTAAAATAATACAGAGCTTCTGTCTGTCTGTCTGTCTGTTTGTGACTTTTACAAAAACGATATTTTTTACCACCCGAATGCGCGAGTTTTTCGAGTTTTTTTGTTTTGTTTACATTTGTCTCGCAACCGTTAGAAACCATGTGATAGAAAATAAGCAGTATGATTCGCTCAAATACGTACTTTCGCACGGGACGGCATTCGAATAGAAAGTTTCCTTGGCGTAAAAACAAACAAACATAAAAATCTCTCGACAAAGTTCTCGACAAAGGGCGAACTAAAGAAGCGGATAAAATTGTCTTTTTTTCGACAATCCCTTAGTCAAAAAAAGTGCAGATATTAAGAGCAAGGAAAGTCAAAGTGAAGAAGTGGAGTGGATTAAAAAAGTATATAATTTGGAACAGGGTTAACATCGACACACAAAACAACAACAAAAGAACGGTCCCTTCGTCTTCAAAAAAGTGCAAAAAGTAAAGTAGTTCAAAAAAGCATATATAAAAAAGAAAAAAGAGACCAAGTGAAGAAGTAGAAGTAGAAGTAGAAAAGTGAAGTTGGAAGCCACAATAAGTTACTTCGGAAGTGAAGAGTGGAGCTAGAAGTAGTAAAGTAAAGTTAGAAGTACAAAATGAATGCTAGAGTTTCAAGTGAATTGGAATTGAGAAAAAGTAAGAACTTTTATATTTTTAGACGTTCCGTTTTTATATGTAGGACACTTAAAATTGTCAAGGAGAATCGTATTCTCAATAAAAAATCCATTAGAACTTCAAATTCTTAAAGTTTACCGCGTTTTTTATAAAGAAGCTAGCATATTTGTTTTGTTTTTTTGCATAATTAATGTGTCTCCTGGTGCGTAACTAATGTATTTGTCCTAAAATTCAAAATGCTACATAAAGCTGTTAGCTGGCTACAATGTGCTAGCGAAATAGAACATTTTGGTTTGTTGAACTAACTGCAAATGTCATAATTTTTACATAGCTATTGTTTTCCTTTATATGTGTTTTACTAAGCACAAATGGCTAGCTATAGACGTAGCTAAGTCTCCCCAGCTTAAGTATATTTAACTGGGTTTCCTAGCTACTGTTAGCTAGCTAATGTTAGCTTCAAGAAGAAGGCAAGAAAGCTCCATCCCATAGTTAGCTCTAACCTATAAGTTATGTTGTTATTCCTCTTTTTTTTAGGTATTTATAGCTACCTTAGTAGTCAAACTTTTCTTCTTTTTTAAACACGAATTACGATGTAGCAAGCTAGCTACAAAATCGTTCTTGAACTTTTGGGATAGTGTGACTGATTGTTAATGCCCATAGAGTATAGTTTTTTTCACATTACCTGCAAACTTTACAAGGGGACCACATGCAATATCACAAGTGGAACAAATTTGGTAGAATTTAAAGTGTGTGTGTTAAGTTATTTTTTATTGTTTTGTTTCTGACATGCTGTTAAACTTTTGTCAGGCTACGTGTAAAGTGCCAAGTTGTTTTTACAGGGGTTATTGAAATTAGATTAGAAATTTACGTGGGTTTATGAATTTGGGTTAAAAAAATTTATGAGAGGATGGTATGGTTGTCCGTTTATATTGTTTGTGTTGCAAAGTGCTGTTATTTGAAATTTTGGGTAAACTTTTATGAAAATAGACCACATGCAATATACTAAAAGAACAAATTTTTGTAGAATTACACTTTGTAAGCTGTTGTGTAAGCTGATGTCTTTTTGTATTTCGCATTATAAACTTTTGTTGGGAAAAAGTATATGTGATGTCATTTTTACTGGAAGAAAATTTCATGGTTTTACGTTTTTGTTTTTGTTGAGAATTTTACAAAATTTTGTATATATATATATAGTAATAATTGTTTGGTGATAACAAAAAAATTACTAAATGTTCTCACTAAAACTGTTTCTGTTTTTTGTATTTTGTAATGTAATGGGCAAGGACTGTATGACTGATTTTTCTATAATTTGATGTGTTTCATAACCTTTTTGAGGAAAATTTATGGGTAATGGCAATATACAACATGCTGAATGTATAATATATACTGATTTTTGTTGATTTTTTTGTTTCTTCAAAAACAGATTTATTTTACATTTTGTGTAAACTTCTGTGAGAATGGACCGTAAATGTTTTTCAAAATAATGATCTTTGTCTATTTCAAATTTAATCCTTGCTCATTGCTTTTTTGACATTTCAGTTTAAAATGTTTGTAAAGGGCAGTACGGATCATCCGACAAAAATTAACCGGTTAGGATGGTATGCACCCCAATAAATGATTTTTCGAGATTTAAATTTGATGTTTTCCAAACTATGGCTTTTTGATATTGTTGTATAAGCATTTAGGGAAAAGACCATGTTTAAAATGTGTAAAGAGCTTATTTTCATAGATATGTGCCTTCTCTTGCAAGCCTTTCTTTCTGACACTTCAGATAAAAATATTCAAGGTATTTAACATAATCACATAAGATGTTGTGACTGTCGGTATTGTAACTGTAAGTGTTGTTACTGTCGGTTTTTTGAGTGTCGTTGTTGTAAATTTCTATCAACTAGATTTTACACCTTGCAAGCTGTTTTTCTTTACATTTTGTGTAAATTTTGTGTGTGGGATTTAATGCGATTTGACATTTGACATTTTGTGTAAGATTTTAAGAACATTTTTGCTAAATTAGGAATTACGCCTTGCACACGTACTTTTTTGACATTTTCAGATTTTTTTTTTTGGTAATAATTGACGTCAATAAAATGATATAACAGATCTTTCCCATTGTCCTTCCTTCTGCCTAAGTGGATTTTTCCACGGGCCTTATCGACTAGTCTCTTATAATAATACGGAGAGTGTGTCTGTGTGTCTGTGTGTCTGTAACAGGCAAAGTGGATGTGTTCATTTTCCTTTGATGTTGCCGAAAAAGTTATGTCTTCGCTTTCGCTAATTTTTTTTTATCTGCACTGCACTGCTGACGTCAGAAAACATCTAAAACAACCCATTTTTCATTGTCCTTCTGCCTAAGTGGATTTCTCCACGGGCCTTATCGACTAGTTAAGTATTATTACTTTAAAGACGCTTATTGCAGTTACCAAGATAATTTTTCTTGTATGTTTTAGTTCTGTTGCTGGAACATAAAATTTCAGGCCGCTAAAGTCCCGCCATTGTTAGTCGCATAAATTAACGTATGACGCGTTTGCATAATCTGGTCATATATTGGCCAAAATCGGTAAACGATACCAGGGTATCTTTCGCCGTCTTCTCTCATATCAAAAAGACAAAAAACCTGGGTATGAGGGTGTGTTTTGATATGTGTATTTTGCGTGTTTATCTCGAAAAGCTTGTTTGTTTCGAAGAGTTTGCAAATTACATTAATTTCAAAAAGTAAGTTTTGTTTTGAGAAGTTTTTTGATTTAAGAAAAAACAAACTAAGCACAGTGAAACATCCTGATAGCGGACACTCTTTGTAGCGAACACCTCTCTACAACGGACACTTTTCTCAATAACGAATGAAATGACGGTTAAACTCTTTTAACATAACCTCTGTGTAACGGATAGTTTATTATTTAATACCTTTCTATAAAAAACGTCGTTTTATAGTTCCAATTTACATTACCCCCAAAAACTGACCCCTCTATCGCAGACACACCAACAATGGGTCAAAAGATTTTTTGAAAGAAGTGTGTCTCAGTATTTTAGTTGGACAACATGTTACTAGTTCAAAATCTTATATTGTCTTCACTGAGACAAAGCAAAATCTCCGAGTTTTTTGGTAGTGTTTTTTGATGGAAAGATAACATATTAACAATATAAATTGTCTTCAGGCTCTTTCTTTTTGCAAAACCAACCTCCTGTCACACTATACGCTTGATTTTTTTGCGCTCCAACACCTAAGATCATCCTCAGCAATATAAGCCAATTTAGGAAGAACCTCTATGTAGCGAACCCTCTGTAGTCCCGAAGGTGTCCGCCATGGAGAGGTTTTACTGCACATTTATTTCCAGGAAATGGGTCACAAAGGAATAGAATTTACCTGCAATGCGTTGTGGGAAAAAGTCAAGGATCGATTTTATCTAAGCGAAGACGAACGCAACATTCATGCTTATCGTTGTCCAGGTAAGTTCGTAGGTTTAGCTGCTTTTTAAACGCAGATGGAGAGAAGGTAACAATACGATGACATAAACGATATATATACATATATACTTCCTTAGACAACTATCACTACTACCTGAACGTTGAAAGATGTTCTGGAATTGGAAATAATCCTCTCATGTTTGCCATCGATCGCAACTGCACCCACGTGTACACGTTTCGTGAAAACACTGGCAGATGGACCGTCGAAAAACTGGTTTGTTGGGATCCAAAATGTAACATACAATGTTCATTCACCGATGAAAGAGATGACTCGAATTGTAGTAAATTAAATTACAGTAAAAACTGCACGTTATCTCTTCCACGCAAGTTGAAATATTGACATGTTTAACTTGCAGGTTAACCTGGCTGGGTCTGCTTTGGATTTTTGAGTCTGGTACTGGTAATGCAGATCAAGTAATGTCGTTGCATAAGAAGAGAGTGGTTTGACTTTTAATATTTTGCAGTTAAATAGATGTTCGGGGTAAAACATACAGGACAAGGTGTCCACTGTCTTGAAATTCTACCATAGATTTTTAAGGAGATTTCTGGAATTTTCCACTTTTTTTATCTATAATAAGTAGTAATTCACTTTCATTGACAAGGCCTTGTGGATAAGCAAATTTTTGAAAACCCCGCAAAACCGCAAAATTTTCTGGCAATAAAGTGATGGATTTCACTTGCTCATGTGGAGGCAATCTTGCAATCTTCTTAAAAATAAAATGAGTGGCCATCCTGGTATAAAAATATTATTATAAGTACAAAACTTGGCTGGTACCAAGTACAAATAAGAAAAAACTTGAATTGACAACGGTTTTTCTTGAGATTAAAAAAACAAACAGAAATAACCAGTTTTGGAATAAAAAGGATATAAATGTTTGATTTATATCCTTTTTTAAGATGAATTTTAGCCTGTTGGAACTCCTTGTAAGCAATTCAGATCACTAAAGGTAACAAACAACCGTTGTAGCTTGGTACTGGCGAAACCATCTCAACATAAAATAATAAAAGACGGAAATAAAAACAAAAACAAATTCTTATTCGTTTGTAGTTTATTCTCTTGAGACGAATAATATGTACATGTTTTTAACAGCTCGTTTGAAGATATATATTTTTTAATAATACTTTTGTTCTGTATTTCGTTGTAAGCTTTTTGTTTGTTTGTGTAGTGGCTTGTAATGCAGTGACTTGTTTTAATATTTCAAACACGTCAACACACACTAAGTGAGAAGTTTGAAGTCATTGCATAAGTAGTGTCGTGATTACACGACCATACGGGGTAATATTCCCCATACACGCCTCGTCCACATGGTATGTCAAAGAACTTATTTTATTTGGGGATATGGCATCGAATTGTAGAGTAATTTCGGAAAACGAGGGGTCGTGGGTCCATGTTTCATTTTGGTGAAACATGGGCAGCTGATGTGCCAGATTTATTAGTGAAATATTTACAACCTTTTTTTCTTTGAAGATAGCGCACATAAAAAATATCACATTCGAGCCTAAATGCTTTGTTTATTCTTATCAAGACTTAATAAAAAGCATACCTACCAGTTTTGAATTAACAGTTAAAAAGCGATTTCTAATTCGAGGGAACTTGTTTCCTAAAGTAAATGTGAAACTATTGTCTATTGCAATAAAAACGATTTCACGCAATGAAGATAACGAACCTAATATTGGAGCAAAAAAGACTTTAAGGCGCGTAATCACCTTGTTGGCAAATTTTTTTAAGGTGCCTATTTTATTGAAAAAACTGAAAGATATAGATGAGAAAACATTATCCTGAAAATTTTATTGAAAACTGAAGATTAGAACATGTTCAAATGTTTTACTGAAATAGCAAACTCACCCTAATTTCTCTCAGTCTCAGACCTCAAGTTGCTGTTGTGGTTTTTGAAGACAGCTTCTAGCCTCGTAGGCTGCCTTACTTTTTGATAAATTTCTTTGTTGAAACATCTAGCCGCTTCCTTATGGAGACAGTATGATATCTGCATTTTGAATACCTGAATTCCCCCTTTTATGCTTTGAAATTAATTATTTCCGTAGTACTTCAACTATATTCACTATCACAATGAGCATTCTTCCCCGCTGGGATTTTTAATTATATAATGCAATAATCCCGGTAACAAAATTTAAAAAAAAAAGAGTGTGCATTAATTATCATAATTAATAATTAATTTCTTCTTTCTTGTTTTTGTTTTTGTGTTTTGTCTAATCTCCAAAAACAATGTCGAATGGAATAAAGAGGAAATTAAACCTGCGTGGAGAAAGTGACGACAAAGATTATTTTACCCACGGACACTTTTTTAATCAAAGGCAAAAAGAACGAAGCTGCGCTAGGACTACACCTCTGCGTCGAAGTTTCAGGGAAAAGAAGAAAACAACGTACAGCGAGTACCAGTACTTTGATGATGAGGCTGTGTCACCAGGAAAGATTGAAAAGAAAAATGAAAAAAAAGAAAGACCACCCCGCGAAATTACCCAAAGCGGTAACCAATAATAACTCAAAGAAAAGAAAAAGCGCCGAGGAAAAGAAGAAAAGTGCGGACTATTTAAACGAACTTTTGAACTCAAGAGATGCCCGAATGCAGGTGTATTTCTGTTTTCTTTATTCATATTGTACATATCCGGTAATTCGAACACGGAAAAAATCTAAAATGTTGGAATAAACAGATGTTAGAATTCAACGGCATTCAAATTGGCGGACGTAAACCGTAGCTAGTTGTTTTCGCTCTAGTTGTGTGTATGTGTTATAGGAGCGGCGTGACCAATTGAATGAAGCGGAAATAAAAGAGTTGGTTGGAAAGGTCTTACCAGCCCGTTCTTTTGATGTTCCTGTTGGAGAGAAGAGGTGACGGTGGCGGTTACCATCCACAGCACAACATCATGCCGTGAAATGCCAAACGAAAAAAGTGTCGTGGGTCCGTTCCGAGAAACTGCATCAGTCTCGAACCGGTAAGACAAAAGTCAATACGTTTTTCTAATTTCTGATACATAATCGGACCTCCGTAAAATTGTTACAAACTATTCTCCGTAGGAAATGGACATAATTGTACCGGAGTCAACAGTAAGTACTGCGTATGTCCCGAAATTACAGGGGTTTAAAGGTCAGGCGCCATGCGTTCAAGAGTTGAAATGAATGGCTGCATGATATTCTAGTTTTTCTTTTCTTTTTACATTTTCCTCGCCGCCGTTATTTTGCCTCAATTCTTTCTGACTAATATTTTTTATTATTTTGCTTTTTAATTTAGAAATTTATGTATTAATTCTGCAGGTGAGTTGCTGCTCTCCAGCTCTCCACTTATTTATAATTTTGTCTTTTCTTGAAGGCATAGAAGCGATATAGTTGAGAATTTGCTAAAAACGTAGATTAATAAAAGATTTATTTTAAGGACATTGTCAGGCTCAAATAAGAACAGTTATGAGAAAAACTAAGATTATCAAAGTTTTAAGAGGATTCAACTTAATGTTAACGTTCCTTACAAAACGCGAAGTGTGTGCTAAGTTAACAATTGAGACGTACGACTTAAAAACAGTTCTGAAGAATTTTGGAATGGCGTAGTTGTGTTGCGTTTACAAACGGGACGTACTGCTTACAAACCAGTTCGCTTAACGGACCCTTCTGTGTCGTTTCCAAACAGGCTGGCGAAGCTTATAACTTTGAAATAGCTGTTGTAGCTACATTAAGATAAATTCAAAGATATTGATATTGAATTGCTTTCTGGCA
This sequence comes from Hydractinia echinata, assembly GCA_030067915.1. NCBI lineage: Eukaryota > Metazoa > Cnidaria > Hydrozoa > Anthoathecata > Hydractiniidae > Hydractinia > Hydractinia echinata. Next base: position 248,405 of record JASGCC010000267.1, read on the forward strand.
AACGTTACAGAATTATTTACGAAAAATTTAGACTTGTTGAAACCCTAGCTAGGTATCTTCTATTGGCTCAGGGCAAACGTTCCAGAATACATCTTTACAGAAAATTCCATTGGGGTGCCATTGAACTAGCTTAGGTAATAAATATTTTACTTAAATTTTCCCTCTAGCTAGCTAGCTACAGTATTTTTTTGCACTTAACAGGACACAGTATTTAAAGTATAGCTATAGGCTAGCTATATATAGATGAGTTTTTAATGTTTACAAAGTTATGGAATTTGTGTGTGCATACTGAGAGGCAAAAATGGAGTAGAACATAGGCAAATTAGCTTCTAACTTTACTGATTTTAGATGGAAAAGGAACTAGAATTTGTTTGCCGTAACTATTAACTTCTCTTTTTAAAGCTTACCTCTCACTTCAAAACAACCAAATATCACTCGTATAACATTAATAAATTTTTTGTCTGAGTTACATTTGTGAGAGATATACCAGCTATTTTTAGGCAAATCCAAACGCCATCTTGTTATATCAATGTGGGTGAAATCAGAAATAAAGTTGCTGGAAACACGGCTGTGACCCCTGTAACTGGCCCTTTTGTACAAGTAGTAGTACACGAGGAAACGAGGTGGTGACGTGAGTCATTTTTCACTGCGTTAGTAACTAGGGACAACCTTTGACCAAATTGAGTAAGATTCCCGAAACCGGTCCCTGAGTCCGTTTTAAAATCGACACGTTGATGACGTCATGAAAAATTCCTATACATTTTCTTGATCAGTGTTTCCAGATTTTTACGATGAAGGCAACGGGTATACAATTTTTTTTGTACTCTAGGGAGAGACTTTGCTGACGTCAGCCAAATTTTTAAACCTGTATATTTCTTTAACCGTTTGTCAAAATGACATGATCCGAGACATTTTCTTGATCAGAGTTTCGCGCTATTCACATATGCAATAGGTAAACAAATTTCTGGATAAATTTTGTGTACATTGGCTGGTTTTTGCTAATGTCAGCAAAATTTTTAAACCCTTGTATCTCATTAAGAGTTTGTGGAAAGCACATGATCATATACATTTTCTTGATCAGCCTTTTAAACTCTACACAAACAAGTTCCAAAAAATTATTTTTCCTGTATGGACGGGTCATTGCTAACCCGTATATATACTTATCCAACAGCCTAACCTGAAGACCAGAATATGTAGGACCGGCGAATTCGTAGATTTCAACAGGCTAACTAGTATTTTATAAACATTTTTGAGGGTATAACTTATTTGGGAGGTAAGCTTTAAGTGCAAATTTCAATAAATTTTAGTGTCAGATACTATTTAAAATTGATCTTTTTTAAGTTGTTTATATATTTTGCCTATGTGGTGCGTGTGGATGGCGATACTAAAAATCATAACATTACGTCACCCCATAACTCATCTCATGTCTGCTAGATTAGATAGAATATCGTGAGGACTTGGTATCCTATGTAATCTGACAGATATGTGGATTTAAACATACCTTGCCAATGAAATAAAAAATTTACAATGAATTTAAATTCGTGTGTGCAGCGATTTTTAAGAATATAAAATAGCCACATAAATATTTAGTCATGAAGAAATTATGCACGCAATGAATCACTTTTTCTTATTTTTAGGTTCGACATTGACAACCATCACTCGACAGAGTATAAAAAAGAAGAAACTCGACAGAGTATAAAAGCTAGATATTTAGACAATCAGATATTCAGACTTGAACTATAAATTGAACTTACTGAACTTTAAATTAAATTTATTGAAACTGAACTTATTTGGTAAACCTATTGGTTACTTATTGGTGAACTTACAAAATTTATTTAGCCCGCTGCAAAACTATGTGTTTTTTTTAAAAAACATGAGAGAGGTTTCTCTAGTTTTGAAAGGTTGTTTTTCTTGGTCCACGTCACCACTGCTATTGTGAACCCCGCGTATAGAAACTACCGCCGTATGGTACTTTTACTTTCCGGTGATGTTGAAACTAATCCTGGGCCTTACTCTGTTTTAAAGTCGGTACAGGGATCTTTTCATCAAGGGGATGTCAGGCTTGGAACTTTTATTGGTACACAATGTATGTATAATTCCCTGTTTGCGATCGCTTGGTCCGTTCTTAAAAAAGTTTCTTTTTGGAATCCAGGTGATCTTGATCATATCCTCTGCGAAGGAACAAATTTGTACACGAGCCTAGGTTACACAAGCCAGTACTTGAGTGCAAGTGACCTCCCAAATAGTTTGACTGTTGAAAACGAGGTCATACAAATACAAAAGTTTAGAAAATATTTCTCATATTGTTACAGATAATAGCACCACTTTTAGTACATTTCATAATTTATCACATTCCGATAAAGGATAAATAAATAAGCGGCGTTAGTTTTGCTATAATTTGGGGTCACCCAAAAATTTATTTATTTGATTCTCATAGCCGAAATAGTTTTGGACAAATAACAGAATGTGGTACATCAGTCCTTTTAAAGTTTGATTCATTGCAACAAGTTGAAAACAATATATGTGTCCCCTGGTCAAGGAAGGAAGGTGTCTCGAAACTCAATATTTTAAAATACTGACAACTGAACAGATAACCGATAACATTATGCTTTCCATTCGTAGAAAGAGAAAACTAGATCAGAACAGAAATTACCGTAAATCCGAAAGAGGTCAAGTAAAACAAAAAGAGTCAACAAACACTTATAGAAAAACAGAACATGGCCAAGCTAAGGTAAAAGAATCAATAGGCAAATATCAGAAAACAGGACAGGGCCAAGCTAAGCTAAAAGAGTCCATAGGCAAATATCAAAAGACGGAACAGGGCCAAATTAAGCTAAAAGAGTCGATAGGAAAATGTCAAAAAACAGAACACGGCCAAGCTAAGCTAAGAGAGTTGATAGGCAAATATCAAAAGACAGAACAGGGCCAAGCTGAACTAAAAGAGTCGATAAGCTAATAAAAGAAAAGGGAACAGGGCCGAGCGAAGCAAAGAGAGTCCATAGCTAAATATCGTGAAACTGAGCAGGGCCAACAAACGCAAAAAACTGCAAAGAAACGACATGTAGTCCAAGAAGGTAAAGCAACTAAACGTAAGCGTGTTAACAATTTGTCCGATTTTAATGCAAAATTAAACCAATTCAAGAAATGCATTGAGAATGGATCATTTTATATTTGTGTCATATGTAATCGTTCTTTGTATAAGCGGTCAATTAAATTGTTTCGCCATGTCGATTATACTGCCATTTCAGAAGAGAATTTCCATTTTAGAATACAAAGATTTCATGGCAAAGAATATATATGTACAACATGCCATTCAAAACTTACAAAAGGAAAAATTTCCTTCCCAAGCTGTATCTAATAATCCTCAAATGTTTAATCTCCCAGAATCAATGAGCACATTATGACGATTGGAAAAAATCGTTATATCCAAAATAATTTTATTTAAACGAATTGCAATAATGCCTAAGGGTCAGTGTTCAAAATAAAAGGGGCAATCTGTAATGTTCCAATAAAAACTGATGAAATAAGCAATGTCTTACCAAGAGGAATGGATAATAATGGTGTAGTGCAAGTTGCGTTAAAAAAGAAACTCAATTTCAAATATAGCGTTTACTTAGAATCTGTAAGGCCAGATATTATTCGAGAGGTCCTTTATTATCTAAAACTGGTTAACCCTCTTTATGCAAACATTGAAATTAATCTCACAAACATGCCACCTTCCTGGATTAACTTAACATCTGAACATGAAACTAGAGAAAGTGAAAATAAAATGAACATTGACTTTGCAATAGAATCGACACCAAGTAATAATATCAGTGACGTAAAAACAAAGAATGAGGATTACTCGGGCGATAGCGAAGAAGAGAATGAAAATCCGTTAAACGAATATCGCTTGCCTTGCCAAGAAACATCTTTTGTTCCAACTATTCCACATGAACAAATTGACGATGGAAATATTGTTATTGCTCCAGACGAAAATAAAATTCCTATTCCAATAATTTCTGATGAGCATTGTGAATAACTCCCCCCCCCCACCCCCCCCCCCCCCCTTATCTATTTCCAACAGGTAAATTCCGATATCACACGAAAATAAAAGTACCACTTCCCCGATTAAGTATTTCAACCAAAGATTATTAAATTATAGACAAAAGTTTGCCTCTGATACTGACTACATATTTTTTGCTCATGCAGTGACTCAACATCTTAAATTGAATAGTCGCATAAACATCGCTATGCAAAAAAGCGGACGGTCTTACAGCAGGAATTTTGTCTTCAAATTTTAAAGAAAGAGTTAAGTCGTTTATAGCCAGTGACGACGCTTTTACGTTTATGAACACGTTGAAAGAAACTCCTGCATATTGGAAACGATTTCTTTTTGAAGTTTTGGCTATGGTAAAACAGCTAGGACTTCCAACGTTTTTTATGACTTTGTCCTGTGCAGATTTAAGATGGAATGAACTGGTTAAAATCATCACTAAATTACAAGGAAATGAAATATCCGAAGAAAAAATCGACAATCTAAATTACTATTAAAGAACCGAGATTCTTAACAGTAATACAGTTCTTTTAGCAAGACATTTCCAATACCGAGTTGAGACCTTTTTTAAAACCATGGTTGTCAACGGACCGTTAGGTAAAGTAAACTACTACGCATTAGAGTTGAATTTCAGGTAAGAGGTAGCCCACACATCCGCTCTTTATTATTGGTTTGTTAATGCATCAATTTTCCGTAGCGATAATAAGAAAGAATATATTGCCTTTGTGGATAACATAGTTAAATGCCAGCTTCCTGGTAAAGAAAGCCACCCAGGTCTCCAAAACTAGTTTCGACATGGACATATCAAACACATTCTCGTAAATATAAAAACAAGAATTGTCGATACTCTTTCGGGAAATTTTTTACAGACCATACAATTATCGCTGAGCTTTTACCTGTCAACATCTCTAAGGAAGAAAGGGAAACACAATTAAAGGAGAGGAAGACTATACTAGAAAAAGTAAAAACTTACATAGATTCAAATTTGAATCCAAGATTAAACAATATTCTGCATCCAGATGAACCTAGTTTTACCCAACCAGGTACAATTGAAAAAATTCTTCAAAGTTTAGCCATTACAAAAGAAGAGTATGAAAACGCACTTAGCATATCTCCTGATAGAGGATTTCAAATTCACTTTCGAAGGCTTCCAGATTCTTGTTTTATCAATAATTATTTCACTGAGGGTTTGATGGCATGGGAAGCCAACAGAGACATTCAACGCGTTCTTGATTATTATAAAGCGGTTTCTTACATGTGCGCTTATTTGTCTAAAGCTGAAGACGAATCTTCAGAAGCGATGAAAAAAGCCGCATCACAAGCAGTAGAAACTGGCGATTCGTTATTTGTACAAATGAAATCAATTGCGAATGCGTATCGACATCATCGCGAAATGTCAGTTCAAGAAGCAGTTGCTATTATACTGTTACGAAAGACATTTCCTGTTGTAGTTTTTGCAAACAGTAACATTCCTGAGAAGAGATATAGGGTATGTCGTAACGAAGAAGAGATTTTAGGGTTGCCTCCAGACAGTGCTGATATTTTTAAACGAAATATGGTGGATAGATACAAGAATAGACCAAATCCAGAATTTAAAAAAAGGAGATGCCCTATGTCGGAACAAATGTGTTATGCTGAGTTCTTGTCAAGCTACTCTATGAAAATAAAACCGAAACCAGAAGATAAAAATGACAGGCAACCAGAAGTACTTGAAGAAATAATAGCTGATATTTACATGGAATCTTCTTATCCGAAAACTTTAAGTGTGTTCTTAGGTACCATGTGCCTAGTCGAGAGAAAAATCCAGAAGGGTATGCACATCATTTGCTATTTATGTTTTATCCTTTTCGCGAGGAAGCAGAATTGCTAAGCAAAAACTCGGGTACTTACTCAAAGAAATTATTGGAAAACGGTGTATTGAAAATTTTAAATGCAAATAAAAGAATATGCCAACCATACGGTGAACTTGTTGAAGAAGCAATGATAAATTTTCACACGAATGTAAATAATCTTGATTCCTTCGCTGAACAAGAAAATGACGATGTTTTTGATGAGATGAGTAATATAAATTACCATAGCAATGACAAAGTTCCAAATGAAACATTTCTAAGTTGAGTGATAAAAAGAGATGCATGTTGCGAAATAAGCTTTCAGAGCTAAGCATTATTGTAATAGACGAAATCTCAATGGTTCCAAACAAGCTGCTTTTGCATATTCACCAACAGCTAACTGAATATTTGGATGCTCAGATGACATTCCATTTGCAGGAATATCTGTTATAGCATGTGGGGATTTCTACCAACTTCCACCAATTCAAGCAAGACCAATTTATGCAGACTACAAAGATGTACTGTCAAATCTTTCGAATTGCTGGAATATTTTAAGATTGCTGAACTAACAGAAGTTATGAGTCAGCGTGGTGATCAATGTTTGATTGAATTATTAAACAATATCAGAGTAGGATACTTGGAAACACGACATAAAGATTTACTAAAATCTAAATTTATTTTTCAAAATGACCCGAACTACCCCAAAGATGCGATTCATATTTTTGCTGAAAACCAACCTGCGTCTGAACACAATAAAATATGCTAAACAGTATAGCATCAAAAACTCCATAGCCGCACTCAAATGGAGACAGGTGGACTAGCTCAAAACCTTCTTTTAAAACTTAACGCGAGAGTCATGTTGACATCAAATATCGACATATCAGATAAACTTATTAATGGACAGATTGGGACTGTTCATCGTATAAAAACCGATGAATTAGGAAAAGTTACAAAAATATATTTGAAAATGGAAGACAAAAGCACAGGAGTTAAAGCTATGAGAACAGATCCATATGCTGTGCAAGAAAATGTTATTCCAATAAGCAGGATAGAAGGAAATCAAATTTAATAAACATAATCTAACTTCAACTACTATGAAACGAATGCAATTCCCACTAATGCTGTCATGGGCCTGTACTGTTCACAAGGTTCAAGTTTGATAAAATTGTTTTGATTTAATAAAGCAACGAGCCTTTCACTCAGGACAAATCTATGTTGCATTAAGTCGAGTCACAAGCTTAGAGGGTTTATACCTAACGGAACATTTTCCAGATCAGCTATTAAATCAGACACACGAGCAACCGAGCAATACAATTATATGCCTGAACACTCAAAATTGACATCAAAAGATACTGGCGTAATTAGTGAAAATTCTATTATAGTAACTTTGCTTAATACGAGATCCTACAACAAACATAAAAATTATATTAAGTCCGACCGCGTTCTCATGGAAAGTGATTTATTATGCCTAACAGAAACTCAGATACCATTTAACTCATACTGCGACACAAAACTAGATTACTTTACTTTAATTCCAAACAACAATGTGGACAAATTTTCTAGTCTTTTAGTTGGTCATAACGAAACTATAGAATTGTTTGATATTGTAAAAAATGTATATTTCAGTGATCATGACGCAGTCAGGCTTAAACTTTCTCTAAGTTTACGAAATCTTCTGAAAGGGCTACTTCAAATCAATTTCGTCCTCAGAACGAAATATATTTACGCTGGGTTTACTGTATTGATTTTAAACTTGTGTTAAACTTTAGTTGCAGATAACATGCATCCCGTTTTTGTTCTCTGAGAATAGTCTCGCACTATATATGACATATTTTACTCCCGTACTTATTATCTATCCTCATGGCGGAAATCTTCAAGCCATTGAGTTTCTTGTTTCTTAATAATTTATGTTTTTTGTGAAAAGAAATTTTGGAACAAATTTACCGACAAGTTCTCGTTTTTCAAGAAAACAATAACTTTGCCAGCTAATCAGGAGGAAAAAAAAGCTTTTTGCACGCTATTTCAGCCAATCAGAGAAAAAAAATCAGCTTTTTGTACTGTAGAATTGAAAAATAAGTAAAAATTGGACTTGTTTCTCGATTAACCCTATTCGGTCCGGGGTTTTTCGAACATACTATGACCGGGGGGCGGAATCCGCCCCCCTCAATAACTTTTCATAGGGTTGTTTAAATTGAATCAAACATGGCACATATATAGTACGTCATAAAAGGGACAAAATGGCAGCAATAAATTTTTGCTTGCGTCAGCACATTTTCTGTGACGTCATCAGAAGCTTGAAATTTGTTAAAAATCCCACTATCTGCTTAAAATTTAATTACTTTTGTTCCAGAGCGAATTTTGGCATTCTGTTTGAAGTTTCTGAAAGCTATATAAAAGTTATTTAACATATTTTCCGGTTTTTACGTGGATCGGATAAAAAATTGCCAAAAATTGCCCGAAAATCCGGTTTTTTCCGATTTTCGGGTAAAATCCGACAAAATCGGAAAATCGGATTAACCACATATCCAATTTATGCAAAATGATTCTTCTTAATAAAACAAAGTTGTGTTGCAAGTTTCAAATTCTAATGATAATCCTAACAGGTGTTATTAAATTTTCCCCATTATAAGGATTTCATAGAGATTTTTAGGGGTAGTTTCGAGTAATGGCCAATATCAAAGCCTCTGAAAGGTATGGGACCTAAAAATTTGGCATACAGGTGTCTAATAGATAAATATTGAAACTCAATAAGTTTCATAGCCATATAACATAGCAATAAGGAGTTATTAAAAAAAAACCGTCAGGGGGGGGGGGGCGGAATCCGCCCCCCCCCCGGACCAAATAGGGTTAAAATAAAAATATAGCATATATTTCGTGTAGATTAGCCAATCACAGTGCGAGAAAAATTCCAACTATATGAATAAAGTGTATAGCAAACTGAAATATCAAGTGTTTTAAAAAAACATTCCTCTGTTTTTTACTTTCAAAATTTAACAGGTAAGTTTTTTTCTTAGTTTCTCCATTCTTCTCCCTTTTCTTTGTTTTCTATGGTCAATTTGTGCAAAGTGTACCCCCGGGTGTTTGCATATAGCTACGTTATAATAGCTAACGCAGGGTTATTAAGCAAAAGAATAGCAGCCTAAGAACAAGATGGGCTATTTATCATCAACGTGGAGCATGAGAAAGATACAAAAAGGAAATTTAGTATCTGCCCCGGAGGTCAAATTTTCTGGTTACTGTATCTGCCACAGTTCTGCCTCAGCTTAGATTTACTTTCATTTGAGTAAAGGCGACTGGTGCGGCAACAGATAAACTTGTTTTTGCACATAGTAAACACGGTCAACGAATAAATAACACGGTCAACGAATAAAAAAAAACGGTCACGTGAAGAACATCTCTGTTGTCCATCCAGCATACTCAATACATCGTGTCCATTGATAATGAGAATAACTTTTTTATTTCATGTTGCAAAAAGAAAAAGCGTTTAATTCATCTGGGACAGTACACTTGATTTGTGCATGGTCATTGTCCAACATAAAATTATTAAAAGCAGTTGTTTTCTGAGACGAACCATCCGAAATACATGTGAATACATGCGGCCAATGACAGTAGTTCTTGTTTGTATCAATACTTGTTCGTGTATGGAGCAAGTTTGAGCACGTGGGAACATTTCAAAAGCCGCTCGTAAAAAAGTTATTTAGGTTGGGAGGGGGAGAAAGGAAAGTGAATTTTTATAAATATTTTAGTAGGAGAACTTTTTATTACATGAATTTTGTATGGTCTGCAATCACACTTTCACGTCTGATACTATGAGCCTGGCGCGAAGGATGGTATTAAGCATGATCCAACACTAAATTTCTTAACTTTTTTTTTATATATTTAAAGAAAAAGAATGACTACGCGCATTTTATAGGAACGCAACAGGAAATAATAACAAATAAATATAACAAATTAAAATAATAATCATAATCAAAATATAATTACAAAGAAATACATGAATTCCTATTAATGTATTAAAACACTGATAGGAATGCTGTCCTAACAAAAAACAACAGTCGACTAAAAGTTTCCTATTACAGAGGCGTGTCCACAAGTTTTCCTGTTTAAAGGCGAGATTATAAAACCTTTTTATGTATTTAAGTAACACTAGGGTTGGCTACGGGCTAAAAATTTTGAAATTTCAGTTCTCTAAAATGACTAAAATACACACATCAAATTTTAGGACTACTGTATCAAAACAGATGAAAATATAACGATATATTGCGTATGAAGCAACAATGTTTAGGATGTTAATATTTCCTGTTGGGGGAGATGGGCGGGACGGGCGGGAAGGGCGATCGCCCCCTTTTTTCACTCTCCCTCTTGTCTTGTCGAGTACCTCTGTTTTTCATATATTAAGACTTAATTTTTCATCTATAAAATGATTTACATCTTGTTTAAACTATTTTCGCCTTGTTTTACCTTGGACTTGGACGTATTGTTTAGGGTATCCCTTTTACAGGATTCGTCAATATCGCATGTCTCTGTTGACGGTGCTGCGGCACTTGTGAACGAACATTTAACGTTACATTTTGGAGTACTACAAACTTTCTCATCTCTCTTCCAGCTTCCGAGTTTCTCGTCAAATTGCCAAACTCGCGAACAATCGCGGTCAATTGCGAAAACATAGCGAGCGCCTGGATTGATCTTACCAGCACACGAATCGAGATTTATATAATAATGAAAGGTACCTAAAATGAAAAGTAATGACTTAACAGGATGAACTGAATGACATCATCCTCAAATCTTTCGCCGCCCTCTTGTCTGTGAACAAGTGGTAAAAAGAGCTCTGGGTATGAGGCTGTCTAAAGTGGGAATTTCCGCAATAACAAATAGCTTACAGATTACGGAAAGAAATCTTTATTTTAGGCGAAGCATTGCTCTTTTTGCTTACATAAGCCAATCGGTTTGTTTTAGTGCCTATAAGATGCGACATAATTTTTTACTCGAAATATTTTAACTTAGCAAAACACTAACAAAGTCCTATCCGCAGATGCATGCTATCTTTTCCTACTTTCTTAGTCAAAACATCATGTCTCTTTTAAGCCTTCTTGATTTTTACGTAAGCAGAAACTAATTGTCCCAAAATTAAGCTGCTTTTTGCACCCATCGAAAAAAGATGCTTTCAAATATTATTTTTAACTCAAGCCAATTTACATATTAGCCCTACCAACCTCGTTCCCAGATCGTTGTAGCAAGTTGAAGGGACCTTCTAACCACCCTGTTGCGTCGATCACTTACCGTTTAAACATTGATGTTGTTGATGAAAATGCTGCTGCTTTGGCGGGTTATGAAAACGACCGATGGCTCTTTTCCATACTTCCTCACATCCGCCGAATTCTACGCCTTTAAATTCATTGCCCTTAAAAAAATCAGGCATGCTTCAGTGAAAAAGCTGTGCATGTCTACCCTCATAAGCGATGACATGTTTTTTTCTAATTCTTTGCAATCGTTAAATTTAGAGGATAAAATTAGAAAAACACTACCGAATTCCTTTTACAACATGTTTTAACATTTATTGTAATATTTTTTACCTGAAGCCAATACCAGTATCTTGATGTGCCAGTGGAGCCTTTTCTGCAAAGCCATAATTTGTATGCGCTGCCTGGTACGGTGAGTTGATATAGTAAGATCGCTAGTAAAGTTATGAAAATCACTAGTCCCGTGATGCAACAGCAGCCTGATAATGAACAAAAAGTGGTAAAAAAACTTTTAACAAAAATCAAACTTTTATCAGTTAAATTATTAAATCATACGTACGGAGTAGTGTGATATGTTGGTTTACCCTTCCATCGCGGCGGCGACGAAGTTTAGGACATTTTTATCACACAGGATTCAAATCATTGTTATTGCTCATTTCACTAGATTAAAAATTCTCTACTATTTTGTCGTGTAAACGGAAAGCTGATGTTGTTGTAAAAATATCTTTATCTTTAGCTGTTTTTATTAACATGGCCCTAATTTTTAATTTTTCTTTTCAGAGAAACAAATGAACAAGCAAACAAACAAACCAATTTTTATTATGATGTATATGTCTAGAGGTATGTAGTTAAGAATTCATTTGTCGGATAACTTTTGTGTTTTAACCGGATAATGTTGTATTAACATAAAGTTTCGATTTTTTTAAAGAATATAAGTTCATGTTTTGATTTGATTTTTTCACATGTGCTCTCACAAAAGCACAGCTCATATTCGGGCTTTCTTTATGCATATTCTTTTGAAATAAACTCTCACGCGCAGAAAATAACAGTGTGATGTGTGATGGACCCCAAGGGTCACTGTATTGCGCTTATTACTGTTACGCGCTTTTTTAAAAATGTTTCACGGCTTAAAAAATGCAACGCGCTTTTTTATTCGAATGTTACGCGCATGTATAAATGTAACGCGCTTTTCTTTAAAAAGTGCAACGCGCTTTTTTTTTAAAAAAAAACGCAAATTTTTTAAGCCCGCTACATAGCCACCATTTTTAATTTAATCAAAACAAAACTAACGAACAGAGAAAGCGACAGGCAGTAGTGTTTGTTAGGCTCTCTCTTTGTGCTTGCTTGACAAGGCAAGATGGATAATGTTCTAAAAAAACCATTCGAGAAGAAATAGAGCGATATAACAGAGATAGAGATACATATGTCGAAGGTAATTTCAACCCCAGTAGCAGTGCTGTTACTACTACTGTTGCTACTGGTTCTACTACTGCTGTTGTTGCTAACAACAAGGGAAAATCAAAAGAGCAACAGACTGAGAGAAGAATGACCAATCTTCTGACCAAAATAAGGAGCAAAGGTAGGGGTAAAAACAAGAGTTCTTCAAAGCTTTTGAAAACAAAAAAACTTCAGGTTAAATATGAACGTTTTGATACTGGAAGAAAATGCTACAAGATGATTAGACAAAGAGAAGGTGGGGGCTCAAGGTTTAGGACATGTTCAAAAATGGGTGGCAGGAATTTGCCTAAAATTGGACATTTTCATTTTTGTGAGTTTTTTATCTCTGGTTTGCAAGTACTGTAAAATTTCACCATTACTTTTTGTAATATTATAAGGAGAATTATTACCCTATTAGGACATATATTTCAAATCCTTTTAGGTCAATTATTCACAAAGATAAAGCCAAAATGCATGTGGACAAAAAAGGATAAAAAAATCACACCCCTTAAAAAGTCAAAAGGATAAAAATGTTTTAAGCCATAATTTTCTATAAATATAGATATTCCATGTGGTGGTGGCATAACATTTAAATACGTTTTGGAGAGAGCAAGAGAATTATATTTTGATAACAATGGCTCAAATTTTTTCATGGAGCATAAAGATGAATGCTACATAACTGTCACTGATGTCACAGGACAAACACTTGTGGAAGAGGAAGGTGTATGGGTTTATGTTGGCCGGTATATTATTATTTTATCTAGAGATATCGTAATTTTGCGTTCATGCCTGGATAGCCTACTGTACTTAGATGATGATATTTGTGACAACTTTTCTGGTGTTCATGAATGTGACAATACATTAAATAACAACTTTTCTGCTATTCGTGAAAATGGCAATACATTGAGTGACACCGATGATCTCCTCCCTGTATTTCCAACCATAGAAAATGAACAATCAATAGACAATGGTCGTAAACGAAAGATATGTACCAGTTGTAATTGTACGTATATTATTGAGAGTGAGGGTTGGAGTTTGCTGCCAGTTTGCAGAAGGACCAAAATCAAAATTGGATTGATGAACCTTCAGTTTATTCAAGAGTTACCACTGAAGAACAAGTAGCATCTACCGATGTGGTGAGAGAAAACACTACCACTGAAGAGGAGTTAATATCTGCCGATGTGATGAAAGAAAGGAGTCTTCAGTATTTTAACTCAGGGAATTTTGAAAATGTAGTATTGAATGATTCTGTAGTAAAATTGAAAGTGAATCGAATGAAAATAAAAGAAGATTTGATAAAACATTTCATAGAGAAAAAGGTTTGTACTATATATATGTATACTTTATAAACGTTTGTACTATACATATGTATACTTTATAAAGGTTTGTACTATACATATGTATACTTTATAAAGGTTTGTACTATACATATGTATACTTTATAAAGATTTGTACTATACATATGTATACTTTATAAAGATTTGTACTATACATATGTATACTTTATAAAGGTTTGTACTATACATATGTATACTTTATAAAGGTTTGTACTATACATATGTATACTTTATAAAGATTTGTACTATACATATGTATACTTTATAAAGATTTGTACTATACATATGTATACTTTATAAAGGTTTGTACTATACATATGTATACTTTTATAAAGGTTTGTACTATACATATGTATACTTTATAAAGGTTTGTACTATACATATGTATACTTTATAAAGGTTTGTACTATACATATGTATACTTTATAAAGGTTTGTACTATACATATGTATACTTTATAAAGATTTGTACTATACATATGTATACTTTATAAACGTTTGTACTATACATATGTATACTTTATAAAGGTTTGTACTATACATATGTATACTTTATAAAGGTTTGTACTATACATATGTATACTTTATAAAGGTTTGTACTATACATATGTATACTTTATAAAGATTTGTACTATACATATGTATACTTTATAAAGGTTTGTACTATACATATGTATACTTTATAAAGATTTGTACTATACATATGTATACTTTATAAAGGTTTGTACTATACATATGTATACTTTATAAAGGTTTGTACTTACATATGTATACTTTATAAAGGTTTGTTACTATACATATGTATACTTTATAAAGGTTGTACTATACATATGTATACTTTATAAAGATTTGTACTATACATATGTATACTTTATAAAGATTTGTACTATAGACTTATATGTCTATACATATGTATACTTAAAAGGTTTGTACTATATATATGTATACTTTATAAAGATTTGTACTATACATATGTATACTTTATAAAGATTTGTACTATACATATGTATACTTTATAAAGATTTGTACTATACATATGTATACTTTATAAAGATTTGTACTATACATATGTATACTTTATAAAGATTTGTACTATACATATGTATACTTTATAAAGGTTTGTACTATACATATGTATACTTTATAAAGATTTGTACTATACATATGTATACTTTATAAAGGTTTGTACTATATATATGTATACTTTATAAAGGTTTGTACTATACATATGTATACTTTATAAAGGTTTGTACTATACATATGTATACTTTATAAAGGTTTGTACTATACATATGTATACTTTATAAAGGTTTGTACTATACATATGTATACTTTATAAAGATTTGTACTATACATATGTATACTTTATAAAGGTTTGTACTATACATATGTATACTTTATAAAGGTTTGTACTATACATATGTATACTTTATAAAGGTTTGTACTATACATATGTATACTTTATAAAGGTTTGTACTATACATATGTATACTTTATAAAGAATTGTACTATACATATGTATACTTTATAAAGGTTTGTACTATACATATGTATACTTTATAAAGGTTTGTACTATACATATGTATACTTTATAAAGGTTTGTACTATATATATGTATACTTTATAAAGGTTTGTACTATACATATGTATACTTTATAAAGGTTTGTACTATACATATGTATACTTTATAAAGGTTTGTACTATATATATGTATACTTTATAAAGATTTGTACTATACATATGTATACTTTATAAAGATTTGTACTATACATATGTATACTTTATAAAGGTTTGTACTATACATATGTATACTTTATAAAGATTTGTACTATACATATGTATACTTTATAAAGATTTGTACTATACATATGTATACTTTATAAAGGTTTGTACTATACATATGTATACTTTATAAAGGTTTGTACTATACATATGTATACTTTATAAAGGTTTGTACTATACATATGTATACTTTATAAAGGTTTGTACTATACATATGTATACTTTATAAAGGTTTGTACTATACATATGTATACTTTATAAAGGTTTGTACTATACATATGTATACTTTATAAACGTTTGTACTATACATATGTATACTTTATAAAGGTTTGTACTATACATATGTATACTTTATAAAGGTTTGTACTATACATATGTATACTTTATAAAGGTTTGTACTATATATATATGTATACTTTATAAACGTTTGTACTATACATATGTATACTTTATAAACGTTTGTACTATACATATGTATACTTTATAAAGGTTTGTACTATACATATGTATACTTTATAAAGATTTGTACTATACATATGTATACTTTATAAACGTTTGTACTATACATATGTATACTTTATAAAGGTTTGTACTATACATATGTATACTTTATAAAGGTTTGTACTATACATATGTATACTTTATAAAGGTTTGTACTATACATATGTATACTTTATAAACGTTTGTAATTGTACTTATTACATATGTATACTTTATAAACGTTTGTACTATACATATGTATACTTTATAAAGGTTTGTACTATACATATGTATACTTTATAAAGGTTTGTACTATACATATGTATACTTTATAAAGGTTTGTACTATACATATGTATACTTTATAAACGTTTGTACTATACATATGTATACTTTATAAACGTTTGTACTATACATATGTATACTTTATAAAGGTTTGTACTATACATATGTATACTTTATAAAGATTTGTACTATAACATATGTATACTTTATAAGGTTTGTACTATACATATGTATACTTTATAAAGGTTTGTACTATACATATGTATACTTTATAAACGTTTGTACTATACATATGTATACTTTATAAAGGTTTGTACTATACATATGTATACTTTATAAAGGTTTGTACTATACATATGTATACTTTATAAAGGTTTGTACTATATATATGTATACTTTATAAAGGTTTGTACTATACATATGTATACTTTATAAACGTTTGTACTATACATATGTATACTTTATAAAGGTTTGTACTATACATATGTATACTTTATAAAGGTTTGTACTATACATATGTATACTTTATAAACGTTTGTACTATACATATGTATACTTTATAAAGGTTTGTACTATACATATGTATACTTTATAAAGGTTTGTACTATACATATGTATACTTTATAAAGGTTTGTACTATACATATGTATACTTTATAAAGATTTGTACTATACATATGTATACTTTATAAAGGTTTGTACTATACATATGTATACTTTATAAAGGTTTGTACTATACATATGTATACTTTATAAAGGTTTGTACTATACATATGTATACTTTATAAAGATTTGTACTATACATATGTATACTTTATAAAGGTTTGTACTATACATATGTATACTTTATAAAGATTTGTACTATACATATGTATACTTTATAAAGATTTGTACTATACATATGTATACTTTATAAACGTTTGTACTATACATATGTATACTTTATAAAGATTTGTACTATACATATGTATACTTTATAAACGTTTGTACTATACATATGTATACTTTATAAACGTTTGTACTATACATATGTATACTTTATAAAGATTTGTACTATACATATGTATACTTTATAAACGTTTGTACTATACATATGTATACTTTATAAAGGTTTGTACTATACATATGTATACTTTATAAAGGTTTGTACTATATATATGTATACTTTATAAAGGTTTGTACTATACATATGTATACTTTATAAAGGTTTGTACTATACATATGTATACTTTATAAAGGTTTGTACTATACATATGTATACTTTATAAAGGTTTGTACTATACATATGTATACTTTATAAAGTTTGTACTATACATATGTATACTTTATAAAGTTTGTACTATACATATGTATACTTTATAAAGGTTTGTCTATACATATGTATACTTTATAAAGGTTTGTACTATATATATGTATACTTTATAAAGGTTTGTACTATACATATGTATACTTTATAAAGGTTTGTACTATACATATGTATACTTTATAAAGGTTTGTACTATACATATGTATACTTTATAAAGATTTGTACTATACATATGTATACTTTATAAAGGTTTGTACTATACATATGTATACTTTATAAAGGTTTGTACTATACATATGTATACTTTATAAAGGTTTGTACTATACATATGTATACTTTATAAAGATTTGTACTATACATATGTATACTTTATAAAGGTTTGTACTATACATATGTATACTTTATAAAGATTTGTACTATACATATGTATACTTTATAAAGATTTGTACTATACATATGTATACTTTATAAAGGTTTGTACTATACATATGTATACTTTATAAAGGTTTGTACTATACATATGTATACTTTATAAAGATTTGTACTATACATATGTATACTTTATAAAGGTTTGTACTATACATATGTATACTTTATAAAGATTTGTACTATACATATGTATACTTTATAAAGGTTTGTACTATACATATGTATACTTTATAAAGATTTGTACTATACATATGTATACTTTATAAAGGTTTGTACTATATATATGTATACTTTATAAAGGTTTGTACTATACATATGTATACTTTATAAAGGTTTGTACTATACATATGTATACTTTATAAAGGTTTGTACTATACATATGTATACTTTATAAAGGTTTGTACTATACATATGTATACTTTATAAACGTTTGTACTATACATATGTATACTTTATAAACGTTTGTACTATACATATGTATACTTTATAAAGGTTTGTACTATATATATGTATACTTTATAAAGGTTTGTACTATACATATGTACTACTTTATAAAGGTTTGTACTATACATATGTATAAATTTATAAAAGGTTTGTACTATACATATGTATAGCTTTATAAAGGTTTTGTACTATACATATGTATAACTTTATAAAGCGTTTGTACTATACATATGTAATAAACTTTATAAAGGTTTGTACTATACATAGTATACTTTAAAGTTTGTCTAATATTGTATACTTTATAAAGATTTACTATACTATGTATACTTTATAAAGGTTTGTATATCATATGTCTTTATAAACGTTTGTACTATACATATGTATACTTTATAAAGGTGTTTGTACTATACATAGTGTATACTTTATAAAGATTTGTACTATACTATGTATATTTAAGGTTTGTACTATATATGTATCTTTATAAAGGTTTGTACTATACAAGTATATTATAAGGTTTGTACTATACATATTATACTTTATAAAGGTTGCTTACTATACATATGTATACATTTCATAAAGGTTTGTACTATACATATGTATACTTTATAAAGATTTGTACTATACATATGTATACTTTATAAAGGTTTGTACTATACATATGTATACTTTATAAACGTTTGTACTATACATATGTATACTTTATAAAGGTTTGTACTATACATATGTATACTTTATAAAGATTTGTACTATACATATGTATACTTTATAAAGATTTGTACTATACATATGTATACTTTATAAAGGTTTGTACTATACATATGTATACTTTATAAATTGAGAGGTTCTGCAAATTATTATATGAAAATTCTAACCTATATTAAACTTCACTGGAGGTATTAATGGAAATGTTGGTACATATTTTAGGGTGTTCACAACATATGTTTGGAAAATTAATTTATGATAAAAGTGATGACGATTTCTTCTACTTTTTCTGAATTTATTTTCAAATGTAGGTATGCGTTACAAAAACAAATGCGCGAGTGTAAAAAAATAAATGCGCGTTGCAAAAAAATAAATGCGCGTAGCATAAAATAAATGCGCGTAGCATAAAATAAATGCGCGTAGCAGCTGACCCTTCAGGGCCATCGTATAACAGCTTGCATACAAAAATATGTATTTTTGAAAACAAGCACCTGTCCGGAGTGATAAAGCATGCAAAAGTTTGACGACCTCGTAAACATGACTTTCTTAAAAATCTTATTCAGAATGTATTCAGAGCTTGGCTTTATTATTCACTAGTTTTTCTTCTTCTTTGACGCATGTTCTAATTATTTTTATAAACAATTTGGTTTGACTTAAATTATTTAGTTTTATTTATCAGCCCCTAATACAGAATTTACATGCACATGCAAAGGATGCAACTGGATACAGCTAATTATCCCTTCGATTAATATCCAGATCGGTATCTTAGCGACACATTCTTCTATTCTTGGCCGAAACGCGTACGATGTAATGTTTTTTTGATAAGTGTGATTTCAAACCGACCGCGGTTTCTTGTTTTTCTTTGTATATATGGTATAAACTAACGATGCATTAGAAACATTACACGTTGCGAGGAAAAAAATGTGCGGTTGATTATTGTGTCAAAATATATATGGATAATTTAAATTTTTACCAGTATTTTTTACTTACGTGTCCTGCTTTTTCTTTTGTTTCTTTCAAATTTGTTTGACATATCAACCTTTAGCCTGGATTCCAGTCCGCTTAGTTTACTTTGCATCAAATTATGACCAGCACAATCAACTATTGATACCAGTGCTTGTACGGAATGTACCTAAGGTTCGATGGAACATTTACAAACGAACGAACGAACGAATGAACGACACTAACGAACGAACGACACTAACGACACTAACTTTATTATCCTCGCACTCTACTTTCTGAAATGCATGCCCAATCAGTGCGTGTTGATGCTCTTCTTGTTGCCTCTTTTCTATCTGATGATGAGACACGGTTGCCCCTGGGAGATCAGGAGATGCATAGAGTCCTTCCCCCTGGTAGACTGAGCCAACAACTTTCACTTTCACCAATCCCAGCATGCATATCGTTGCAGTTCTACCTAAACACATCAATTATTGGAAATAACAGGCACTCTGGTGTCGTTAAGCAAAAACCGTTCTGTTAAAATATCAACCAAGTGTTTAACCAAGATTTTATTCTATTATTTTATTTTATTTAGGATAAAGCATTACGTCACCCACCTTCTTGCTTAAAGTTGCATTCTAAATACTGCGAGTTCGTCACGACGCCCATCAGAAAGACATCTTTTGCATTGTGTAAAGTTAACTTGTGTATAACAACGTGACCAAGACTGTCGACAGTGAAACCGATCACTTCCCCTGTGTAAATAGATAAGAAAACGACAAAATAAAATAAAATTCGAATTCATACGATCATTCACCTTCGTTCCCATTGCCCTTAGTCTTAGAAAAAGCCCTAACGCAAGGTCAAGATTGACCAATTTTTTTACGGCACATTTGTTTTAGGGCATTCTTGTCCCCAGAACGTTTTTCTGCGTGCTAGTCACATATCGAAAAGCGAAAAAGAAGCCCTGTGAACGAAAATGAATTTATGTCTGAGAATGAGGTTATCCAAAAACAAACTTCATTTCAGAAGGATCCATTTGTCTTAGAGGCGGTTCTGAGAACGAGTCTGTTTAGCAAATATATATTGCAAAACCACCAGCTATAACAAGGTACTCTGTCTTAGGAGAGGCCCTGGGAACGAGGTTAATCAGATCTATATATGATCAAAGCAAACCTTCGCCGAAGTCTTCATTGCTAAATTGATCTTTCAACTTAAAATGGTAGGCGATGTCTCCATTGCCGGACTTTATGATCGTATTGGCGTATATTCTATCGAATTTTCCTTGTTTTGCCTCAATCATATCCGTCACTAGCTTTTGCACATGTGGGAAGTTTTCTAAACAGTAAAATATGAATACGTAAAGTATAAACTATTTGTAAAAAAACAAACGTCTAAAGAAGCAATTTTTTTTAACCCGTAGGCTTTCAATTTCCACAAACATTTTACCTGTTAAGCTTGGGTCCCTAAAATACTTGTTGCTTCGTGGTAGCGTTCCGTCATTTACATCGTCTTGTGTTGACGAAGCGTGACGCTTAATGCCAGTTTGCTCCGCTTCTAAGAAAGAGCTTTTTTTAAACGACATGATAATACAGAACAAGAAGCCGCTCGGCATTCAACCTGGAAGATATCGGCTATTACATAAAAGAAAAGAAAACATTTTTTAAAATGCGAAGAGAAACAGTTTTGAGAAATAAAAAATTTTCCACATAGAAACCTAATGCTTCAAGGTTTGTGCGTGCTTCTGAATTTTATTTACCATGTACAGCTCTCCGAAAGGGTCTGTTTTTTGAAAACCCGCCACGTGTTTGTTAAATAATAAGACAAATCAAATATTAGCATAATACGTGCTTTTAAATTATACGCAGTATTACGACCTTTAAAAAGTCGTGGTCAAACCAGCTTAACTATAACTTGGACGGTTAACAATAATAACCTTTCAAAATGTGCGTTTAAGGTCGCAAGATAAAAATACCAATCGCGAGAAAGTAGCCATAAACTAAGCATTGAGTTGCAAAGGGTTGACGAAGTCCAGAGTTTGCGGAGGAACGCCGGCCATTCCAAGACTGGGATATCTCCCAGTAATAACAGCTAAACGTAATAGTAGCTACGATGCTCCATTTTTCTTATATCACTGGACGGGGGTTCTCGTCAAAACTAATGTAAGAAAAAAAACTCGGTTTTTTATAAAAACTTGGTACTCAGGCTACTGATGCACAGACGCATGGGTATCATGCTGCATAGCATAGCGTTTCGTCTTTTTTAACGTTATTGTTTTGGACAGCATTAAAGATTACTGCAACTATAAATTAATACATGGCGTGTGACGTCACATGAAACTTACTATTGCCGACAACTATGAATTTTTGGGTTCCAAACGATGATTTGGCTCCTTTGTGAAAATAAACATGGATGAGTACTTCAAATTCGTTATATTTGGAGGTGGTTTTTGAAAGTTCGTAAACTTTCTCTCCCTCCACTGTATAAACACTATCAAGATCGGACATCACTACAATCTAGAAACGAAGAAATAATGTTAAGAATGAATGCTTCAATCAACTGTTGCATGAGAAATAACCTCGTTATCACGTTGTCACGTGATTTTCAAGAAAAAGAGCGGAACTTACAGAAATTCGGTCACATGTCGATAAACTTTCACTATTTAAGGTCTCTCCCACCCGCCCAAAAATGAAGAAGAAAGTTTATTCTGCCACTGTACATTACAATTACGTTAGGTTTACTTTACGAGTGTTTAGAAATAGCGATATTATGGTTTTGTAGAGTATTGTATCTTTCCCAGGGAATTTGACGGTGGTACCTCCGAGATAACGACGTACCGGCGAGTATAATTGAGTTAGAAAACGAACATGCGAACAAATAATCAAGAACAAACAAACAAACTCTATACCTCGTTCGTCCCGGCTTCCTGTTGAAAAAATCTTGTGCGATCTTTGTCGAGAGTTGCATATCCAGTGAAAAGGTTGATATGATTGGGAACAGAATTTGCTCGGTGTACTTGTAATTCAATACGCAAGATTTCTTTAATGGTCACTGGATTTGCAAACATGAGATTCAGTTTAATCTTAGCAGCAGTTAGATCTAGTCGTTGTTGATTTAGTTCACCCTTGCACCGGACCTAATATGGGAATAAAACGCCCTGACGGCGTAGATACTCGTACGTAATGATCGAAGCAGTTAGCAATTGTTGCTTACGCTCCAAAGTTTTTAGCGCAATACAAAAGTTAGAGTTCACGTGCATCAAAAATAAAAACATGAATAATCAACATTTTTTCTCGAAAGTCTCAAATAATAAGCATATGCTAAGCATGATGGGAAGGCTTATTGCAGTTATTTTATTTTAGTATCATTTATGTCATGCGACAAGCTTTTTTACAAAAAGAAGTGGATTGTGAAAAAATACAGTGTTTTTAAATATTATTACATTTTTCTAAAATATTTACAACTCATACTTTTATTTAATTTAATTTTAATTTTGAATCATTTTCTTGGTAAGTCGTGACGTAAGTTTCATTTTCAAAACCAAACTGGTCACCAGGACGTTTTACATCTGTATTCAATGAGGGACATGGGAACAAGAATTCAACAACAACCTCAAACATAGGCGTTTTTCGCTGATGCTAAATATCGCCACGACTGCCTAGTCTCATCATATCAGAACGCTTTTAGAAGGCCGAAACATTGTAAGTAATTTTAATTAAGTCTCCTTTTGTCGCTTTTATCTCCCTTATATTACGCACCTGTCTTTTTCCAATCTCCTTAGGAAAGTAAACATATTCCACAAAGAAATCGTTATCCGATGTCTCTTCGTTCGGGAGAGGAAGGTATTGATCTAATTCTAAATCGTAATTGTTGTTAGGCGGTGTGTCTAAACGGAAAACAATTTGATTGTTTAAAACAAGCTCAACTAGATCCCAGTAATTAGTTTCTATGCTTCTTGTACTAAACTTTACAGCAGTGTACTTTGCAGAACAAAACGAAACAGAAAGAAATTAACCTATCCATTGAACAAATTTATCGATTCAAATGAGTGAAACAAAGTGATCGTTTAATATTAACACGTAAAAAAATATATATCAGTTTCATATTTACTATTGTCTAAACAGAGTTACAATAGAATAGATAGAAAATTGATAGAAATTGCCACGTTTTTTCAATTTTCTTGGTTTCTGTGTCTTTCAAGCACAATCTTGTTCCCAAGGCTTTTCTATCTTGGATATCAAAAGGCGAAAAAAGAGCCTGAAATGTATGTTGTTTTAAACGCAAATTTTTATTTGTTGTTGTGATTGCTTTTTATGTTTTGTTCGCCACTATTTGAATAACGAAATCAAAAAGTGGCTGTGGTCATTGTTCTCTTTTTGGCCCTGGAATCGAGGTGCCAATGGTTAACAAAGACCTTTTTTGTTATTTTGTTGTTTAGTAAAAAAAGTAAAAACTTTCGTTTCAGACGTATACAGTTACAAAAAATTTACCAGACTGTTTTTTTTTCATACAAAATTTCAACTCGAAAGGGAAACTACAAATATTCAACGCTTGTATCGCCTTTTTTTTATACATATTGGTTCTTTGCATTGTCAAAACAATCTTAGTCACCGAATAAAATTTGTCACTTTTTGATTATAAGGTATTTCGTGTATTCAGAAAATGCATGACAGTAAACCTTGAAAAACATAACTTTCGAAGCTATGCCCCTCTCCGAAAGTTTTTATATTTTATATAATTAAAGAGTACTTCTACCTTTTTTCAAGAATGGTTTCAACAAAGCCGTAATTGGTGATTTTTTCTCCCTTTCATCATCCTCAATCAACAATCGTTGATAATCACTGTTTCTTCTCATCTTGCTATCACAACCCGACTGCCATCTTTACTGCTCCTCTAAGACACTGAAATATTTTTAGATGACAAAAATACTACAGTCTGTTTCATTAAAGACAAACTTAACTTGTTAATCGAATTTCACCTGCAGCTGACTAATCCTATCCTTTCTCTATTACTTTCGCTTCTAATAAGTCCGACTATTCTTTATTTTAATAAACTCTGATTATTTTATAGAAAGGGAATTTACCCCGGAAGAAAAGACAAATAGGGGAGATTTACTTTAATCCGGACATGAAAGTTAAAACTTCGCTCATCGTCTAGATTGCTCGAGATCTTTCCTTGAATTTTCCTTAATGACTCTCATAAAAACGATAAGAAGATAAAATGTGTTTCGCACAATTTCTATAAAAGAGGATTTTTAACAACCTCGTTTCCAGGGCATTTTGCCTAGGGGCCACAAGACCCTGGGGATGAGGTTGGATTATTAACTGCACATTATTTTTTTTAAAGAACCCGAAATTTCCATTATATTTTAGACGATAAGCTTCCGACTTTAAACGCGATACCTGGCCACCTCCTACTTCAAGGTTAGTAAATTTAACAAAAAGGTTGGAAAATTTAATTCTTTTTCGTAGGGGAGGGGGAGGGGGGGGGGGGGGGGGAACCATCTTAATATCTCAAAGTGATGACGAGTTATGGCTAATAGACGGCATGACGTTATTTCGACATTGTTGAGACGCCAATTCGTGTACTTCGGAGTGTCAATAGACAGCCTTAGAGTCTGATTGCAGTTAAACTTCGTTCTCAAGGGTAGATTGTTATATGTAGTGAAAGATTTTTTGCTTCATTAAAATTAATATTTCTTAGTCTCTGTTTTAATCTCACATGTTTCGATAGGGCTTCCCCTCATCCTTATTTCGTGGAGTCTTTGTTTTTTGAGATAGCACGAAGAGTCTAATCGGGCTTAAAGGAGATCTAAAATAACGACCTCAATCCAAAATTAATCAAATCCATACAATCCTGTTACCGGTTTCTTTCTTTCAACGTGCTTTTTGTTGTAACAATTTACCACGTTTAGCCTTACCCTGGTAATGTGAAGTTCCGTAGCAACCAGGCACAATTTAAAAAAAATCCTCTTTGTTGGGTAATTTCTGGCCTTTTGAGTCAACAATGGTAGCCCCACCGGAAGACACAATATCATTGCTCTAATCCCCTCCCCCTCCCACATCGAAACTATTTCCAGGAAGTTTTTTAATTTTAAAAAAACAATACAGATTTTTCTTTCACTAAAATTACTAAATCTTCAGCATCAGCAAAAATAATTGATGCAAAAATTTTTATCAACATTTGACATATAAAATTTTAATATACTTTTAGTTCATGATGTATAAATACCTGAGGGGTAATTTTCGTAAAACATACACGAGTCCAGCAAATGAAAAAACATACAAGACATATATAAAAGAATTAATTCTTGCAAGAAAATTGCCAGATAGGTCAAAATTTAATATTGTTTATAGAAATTGGTTAGGAATCTAGTATTAAAAAGGGGATGGTAGGTCAAACCTTTCTGACAGAGATGGGGTAGGGTTGGGAAGAAATCATAGCAAAATCAAATGAATGTAAGGAAATGTTTTCTTTATGCTTATTCACAAGAATTTTTGTGGACTAAAGAAAAAAATCTAAAAAAAACATGAAAATTTCTTCCTGTAAAAATCACTTCTCTTAAAGGTTACCTCCCACCTCAAAAAACTTTTCCTCATAAAAAAGAAGGCAGTTAGCCAGAAAAAGTCCACAAAAATGTCAACTGAAATTCAATTTTCAAACCCAATTGATGATGAATCTGTTAGACTAATTTAGCATATGTAGAAATATGTAGATCGGTTCCTTATACAATATCTGACAATATGTCTTTTATTCCACGTCTTTATCTGCATCGAAACAAAAAAAATATAGTAGCTATATGGATGTTTGAATGTTTTGACTTTGAAATAATCACGTAATTAGGACTGTATAAGCTACATGATCTTTTGTCTAAATTTGACAATGGTCTTTGATGATTATCCATATCTTGATTCTCTCAGCTTGATATTCGATTATCCATTTCATCTACTTTCGCTACAATTAGCTAGCTAGCTATAATTCTTATGTGTTTGTCAAACATACGTTACATTGTACATGGCGGTTTCCAGCCATCTAGAGCTATATTTAATTATTACCATGAAGGTTGATTAGAAGGAAAGTGTACTAATATCTAGCAGTGTGTCATCTATTTTCTAACAAGTACTTCAGTCCATGCTCAGTGCTTCTGCAGTCACATTTACCATCATCAAACTTTGAACTTTGTAAAAGTTAATAATTGTAAGTTATTCTTACTTAAAGCGTTTTAATAAAGTTATTATACCAAAGAAAGGACTAGCAGCACCATTTCATCACGATACTTAAGAGTTAAACGTTAGTATACAAAAGAAAGTATTAGGAAAGAAACAACGGAGGGTTACACATTTCTGCCTTTTTCCGTTTCCCTACAAGCGCTATAGTCGTGCCCAGACTGCGCTGTATGAAAGTCGGTAATTACAATGAATTATTACTTAATTATAGCCCATATAGCTTTTGGATGGACCCGCAAAATCAATGTTGAATATTGAATATACTTGGCTGATGCTAACTGAAGTCCTCCAGAAACCTGGTGTACTAGAGAAAAGTAACATTGACTTTGGAAAAAAGGGAAGGGGAAAGTAAAGAGATTTCAAGATCAAGAATAATGAAAAGGCTAGATTTTCTTATGATATTTTCACAAGTATTTTTTACAGGGTTGTAGCTATAGCTTAGCTGCGTGAGTAATCAACAAAGCATTTTTCAACATTTGTCGCGTACAATTTTGAAGGTAGAAATAGATTTCTCCATGGTACAATGATATTCATTGGTTGTTGTGATTATGTAACTGTCACACTCCCTCTGTCACTACTCTCTCCCTCTCTCTTTTCCTGTTGACTGTCCATGATCGTACATTTGTATCAATCATTCATTTAACTTACAGTTTGTAAGTAATATGAATTGATAGAGCACAGAGCTTATCATAAATCTTCATATATAGAAAAAGTAAAGTCTTTTTTTTTAAATGCCACTCTTTTTTTAGGTTTTTGACAAAATCTTAGTCTCAATGTTCTTAAAAACCATCGTGTATTTTTTTCTTATGTATTTTGTTTTCTTGCTTACATAAAATCTTGAAAATTAATCATGCAGAATTGTTCAATAATAAATAATCTTCATGAAATTCTTCCATAGCGTCGATTTTGTGAAAATATAAACCAAAAAATTTTACATTGTTTTCACTGATTAAAGTTCTACATGACAAGCATTCTGTGGACAAAATTTTATAGAAATTTCTTTTTATCAAGGCAATACGTAAGTAACCATTTTATGTTTTTTTCAAGAAACAATTTTTAAATTGTTTTGTGAATTAATCCTCCCAATGAAAAATTTGTTTTTGACTGAAAAAAATCATTGGACAGTTTCATTTGCCTAAAAAAACAAGATGCTAACTCTCTGAATATAAAATTTAAGAATTACCATATCATCCCTTTTGTCAACCTTATATGATAGAGGCTTAAAATGTGACACAAATAAGCAAGAACATTCCAAGAAAAGTTTAAAGTCCAACTTCCCCAACAAATTTAAATTAGTATCCTAATTCTGAAATCACAAATGTGTAAAATGTAAGTTATACATATTTCCAAAACTACTGGGAAAAAATAAACTACTATTTTAAAACCACTGTCAGTAAGCCTGGCTAATGTTATTTTCAAAGATGTTGTTTAAACACAGGTTATTTAAAAACAGATTATTTTATACATTATTTTATACATTAAGTGCAACGAAATATCTTTGCTTTTTAGGTTCTAAACTATCTCCCAGGGCTTTTTGTTTTCCCCTCTATCACGACGCTGATCGTCGAGAAAATCCTCACAACGAAGTTGTTAAGTTCAGCCATTTATGGTGATACATTTTACGACGAGCTATCAAAACAGCCAAATTTTCACAGTCAGTTGCGTACAATGTATAAAAAAGTCACACTTACCGTAAACCTTTAAAACGTTAAAAAAAAATTATTTACACTTTCAAAAAATATTTTCTTGACAAAAACTTTATTTATACTCTTTATGTTTTTATGCTGTTCAAGTATCACTTCAAAACTCAAACTCTCCACCATTGCTGTTTTTTCATTATTTAATCCTACCAATGTATAACACACAAAAGACACGATGGTTGTGCTTAGAAACGAGATGGATACGTTTAATGCAATATGTTTGTTCAAGGTTTTGCTTTCAATAAGGTTTTATGCTCAAGATTAATATACCAGATGCGATCTTCTGTCAGTCATATGACAGACTTGCAAAAAATTAGCCCGTTACCGTCTATTCTGAGAAGGAAAAAACTCGAGTAAATACATCTTTCAAGACAGCATAACAAATATATAACAAATGCTCAAAATAACAAGAACAAAGTGAAAACAATTTGGACTGAACAATTAAAAAGTACCTTGAACATTAAAAGAGCACCTTGAACATTATAATTTCTTGTCACTTACAGTGCCGTAACCACAATTTTAATATTGGGGGGGGGGGGACAACATAGAAAAATTACATATATGAATTTCGCTTTATATAGTGGCTACCCGAGGCGCCCCCATGGTGGTCGCCTAGTGGGAAATTTTTAAATTTTACATCGCTAGATTGGCGGAAAATGCCCTTTCAGACGTCAACGATCTCGTGGTTCAATGTTAAAAATCACGATAAATGTTTCGATATTTTTGTAATTTAGAAAAGCTGCATTGTTTAGTGTGGCATCAAAATTTAGATAAAAATTTCCATTAGAAACCAAAAGGTAGAAAGACATACATATTTACATCACACGACTACAGTAATATAAAAAACTAGTTATTTAAACCCGTGGAATAATCCACTTAAGTTTATTTTATTCGTTCGTTTTAAACGAAATCTCGTGGAGATATCCACTCAAAAACGTTTAAAATTTATTCTATGTTTCTGATCACAAAATCATTTGTTGTCAGTTTCATTTTAAAGACGCAAACAATTAAAACTTTTGAACGAAATTGACAACTATAATAACAACGTTAATTGCCTGTGACTTTACTCGTATAACAATTTATAACAAAGCTCCTGTCACGGTAAATTTAAATTCGCATGCAATAAAATTCCTAACTAATGAAATCACTTTATTTTATCACATGATTTGTTTTAGCCAAACAGCGAAATTCATTGTTCTTTTCGTCAAAACGTTTTGTTGTTAATTCCATTCAAGCGGGAATAAATAAAACCAATATGTTTTTCATATAACAGTAGACAATAGACACGTGCTTAAGGGAATAATAAAAATTAATTACCCGTGACTTTTGTGTAATAAAGTTTACATCATTACACAAAGGTCTTTATGAGAACAATAAAATAAATTAACCGTGACTTTTTTAAAACAAAAATTTTAAATCAATTTGAAAAAGCACACAAAAGACAGAATAAAAATTGAATTTATTTTCGTATGTATGGCCAAGGCCGGTCACGTGGTTTTTTAAGTGTTTAAAGGGCGTACAAGGCATGGAAGCGCTCACATGTCAATTAGTTCTTGAACCGTACACGTTAAAACTGTTTGTCCACAATTCACTCAAAATGACTGAGCAACAAGAAGCGTCAATGGACACAAATAACGCTGAACCCGACATACTACAACATCTAACAAACTACTTTGACCGTAAATTCCAAGAACAGAACGAAAATCTAGAACAGAGGTTTACCACTGGATCGAAAAACTTGGAAAAACGTCTTCTGGAGCAGCACAAGATCAGTAAAACCGAATTTAAATTCAGAGGTAATAAAATACAACATCAATTCAATAGCGATTTAATTCAAAGTCTAGAAATAATAAAACAACTAGTAAAAGATGGTTCGATTACAAGATCTTCCAAAAAGATTGATAATGTCATAGATGATCTCCACAAGCGAAACAAATGTATCCGTTTCGCAGATAAATCTCCGGCTGGATGGGCTGCTGTCGACGAATACTAATCCGACGATCTTGCCAGCGATTCAGAGGATGACAAAAAGATGAAGCCTGCGGTAAACCGGGCTCTGAACAAGAAAAAGGCGACCAAGAGAAAGTCAACCTTCGAGCATGTTCCACGTCGGCCCCCATACCAGTCTTCCTCATTCACACACCCTTCGCAGCATCAAAATTTTATCCCCTTCGGCTCACAATCTGCACCTCCGGGGAGGCCTATCTTCGGGCTATCTCAACAGCAACCAAGATTCGCGAATCAATACCAGCGAAGTTACCAACAGCCACAACAGCGATCTCTGTGTTTCGGATGCGGAAAACAAGGACATTGGCGAAAGGACTGCCCTGACCTCAAACAACCCTAAAGAAAAGGCAAAAGTTAAGTGTGATGCTGTTTCTACTGTATATAATTTTTCTGAATGCAATAGGTCTTATTCGCGCCAAGCTAATCCTCCACATACCGTGAAGGGCAATCTCAGGCGGCGTCTACCTTACTGGGAGAACATAGGCACTAATAAAACTATTTTAGAACTTATAAAATACGGATACAAAATTCCCTTTTTCACCACCCCTAAAAAGGCTTCTTTCAAAAACAACTGTTCGGCTCTTGACAATGAAGATTTTGTAAATAAGGAATTACACGAGTTACTTAAAACCGGAAGAATAAAAGAGATGGCTACTGAGCCACACGTGGTTAATCCACTGAGCGTTAGTTCGTCCAAAAATAAGAAGAGACTTATTCTTGACCTGAGACATGTAAACAAACACGTGTACAAACAAAAAACCACATTCGATGATTGGAAGATTTTCGGAGAATTTGTTGAGGAAAATGGTTTCATGTTTAAATTTGACATAAAACAAGGCTATCATCACATAGAAATTGCTCCAGAGCATCAAAAATATTTAGGATTTTCTTGGGTAACAAATGGCGAAAAAAGGTATTTTGTTTTTACAGTCCTACCGTTTGGTCTCTCTTCTGCCCCCTTTATTTTCACAAAAACAATGCGAGTCCTCGTAAAACACTGGCGAGAACATGCTATAAAATTTGCATGTTTTATTGATGACGGCGCTGGCACAAGCAATACCTATGAATCGACTCTGGGGGCGTCAAACTTCGTCCGAGACTCGCTTAAGAAATCTGGGTTTGTCGCAAACAACGACAAATCTCTGTGGAGTCCCACTCAAAACATGACATGGCTCGGCATTAATCTAGATCTGAAGAAAAAACTTTTTTCTATACCTTCCCAGCGATTAATTTCTACTCTTTCGAGTTTACAATTCATTCTTGATTCCCTACCGTACACGTCAGCACGAAAATTAGCAAAATTTTGCGGGAAAAATCATATCCATGAAATTTGTTATAGGCAATTTGGCCCAACTGAAAATTAGACGAGTTTATTATCTTATTGAATCGCGAATATCATGGGACTCCCGAATGAACATGTCACACGCTTCAGAAGCTGTGAAAGAACTGTTCTTTTGGAAGAACAATCTGCTAAAACACACTGAGAGACCAATGACACGGGGAAATACTCCCTGGTTAATCGTTTGTTCTGATGCGAGCGATACAGGGCTGGGTGCACACACGTGGCACAAGAATAGAATGCATATTTCTATTAAGAATTTCGCACTAACGGAAAGCCTAATGCACTCCACGTGGAGAGAGCTATACGCTATACAATATTCGCTACAATCATTAAAATCAGTTTTATGCAACAAAGCAGTACTTTGGAAGACAGATAATTACGCGAGCCATTGTATAATAAAAAGAGGCAGCTCAAAGGAAAACTTACAGATTTTGGCAGAAAATATTTTTGATATTTGTAAGAAACAAAAAATAGATTTAAATGTCGAATGGGTCCCAAGAAACCAAATTCAATACGCTGATAAATTAAGTCGTTATACGGACACGGACAATTGGGAAATCACAAAAAGCTTTTTCGAATACCTAAACAGGCTCTGGGGTCCATTCACCGTAGATAGGTTTGCTAATGACGAAAACAAAAAGGTGGGCAGGTTCAACTCAAAATATTATTGTCCGGAAACTGAATGCGTAAACGCCTTTAATACCTCGTGGGAAAACGAAAATAATTTACTCGTGCCCCCGATTCAAACTATATCAAAGGCAGACCTGTAAAGCTTCGGGCACACTGGTGGCCCCATACTGGCCTTCGGCAGCGTTTTGGCCATTTTTAACTGATTCAACAGGGGACTTCCAAAAATTTATTAAAAACTTCAGGATCTTTGACAATCCCAATTTATGCGTTACTCAAGGAGAGTGCAAAAATAATAGCTTTCAAACTGCAATTTACATAAACCGAATCCACAGGGACAGCGACGGTGTCGTCACTGGACTAAGACATGCAGTCACTGGACACACAAAAACTCTTAAAATCAATAGGCAATGTTTTTTACATTTTAGAACTCTTTGCAAGTCATTTTACGCAACATTTGGAAAACGAAACTTTGAGGCATTTAGCAGAAGATCTACCAGAATATATCTTAAATTCCAGGGCGAATAACACGATAAAAACGTACTATTATTCTTTTAATTCATGGAATACATGGTGTCAAAAATATTCTGTATCAAAATTACCAGCTCTACCGCTAACAGTTGCGTTGTACATACTTAACCTAACCCAAATGAACAATTCTTATCCTAAAATCGAAATCGCATTCTACGCTATCCAGTATTTTCACAATTTGACAGGCTACAATAACCCATGCGACCACACTTTACCAAAAAATATGCTCGAAGCCGCTAAACGCCTACTACAACATCAAACTCGCAAGAAAGACATAATTACGGTTGAACATTTGCACGCATTACATAAACAACTTGTTAAAAGCGAAGCTGTTAACCTTTACAAACTTAGAACTTTTAATATCTTTCTCTTGGGATTCTGTGGCTTTCTTAGGTTTTCGGAAATTAGTAATCTGAAAAGATGTGACGTCAATTACAAAAATAGCTTTATGAAACTGTTCATAGCGAAAAGCAAAACAGATATCTACAGAGAAGGACACTGGGTTTACATCAGCGCTTGCGGAAATGGGATCTGCCCAGTATATAATTTAACTGAGTATATGAAGTATGTACCTGTTGAGCCTGATTCCTATCTGTTTAGAGCGGTCACAGTTACATCAAACAACAAATTCGGAAGTTTTAAAAAGATGAATCGCCCAATCAGCTACACAACAACAAGAGAAAATGCACTCGATGCACTGGCATCAATCGGATTGGATAGGACAAGATTCGGACTCCACAGCCTACGTGCTGGAGGAGCAACAGCAGCGGCAAATGCAGACGTCCCAGACCGTCTTTTTAAACGACATGGTAGATGGCGTTCGGAGACAGCCAAAGATGGTTATGTGGAGGACGACGCAGAGCATTTACTATATGTTACAAGGAATCTAGGCCTTTGAAACACCTAACCCTAACTTTTTCGTACATAACTACTACTACTAGTCGAAGTTCTTTGAGTCTTCCCTGTCGCAAAAATAAGAAAATAAATAAGGTTATTTTCGGTTGAGCGCAGCGAATTAGAAAATAATTGAATTTATTTTCGTATGTATGGCCAAGGCCGGTCACGTGGTTTTTTAAGTGTTTAAAGGGCGTACAAGGCATGGAAGCGCTCACATGTCAATTAGTTCTTGAACCGTACACGTTAAAACTGTTTGATTACCTATAAGATAAGCAGTTTTATTTTGAATAGTTTATAATGTTGTTGTTAATAACAGTGTAATTTTTTAATGATACCCTTAACCTTGGAGGGTTAGTGGCTGTAGCACTGGGGTCTAAGGATATGTTTCCCCATAGAATGGGGTTTTTCGCATCCGGCTTAGCGGTTGTAATTTAGGAGGAGATATAGATGTATTATATTGTGTTATGACTACCGATAGCACACGGTTCCTAACTAAGATGACAAACTCACCAAACTACTACTACTAGTTTGAGTCTTCCCTGTCGCAAAAATAAGAAAATAAATAAGGTTATTTTCGGTTGAGCGCAGCGAATTAGAAAATAATAAAAGTTTAGCAAAAGTGACATGTTACCGCGGCTGTTTCTTTAGAAAAAACAACACATCCACTTTGCCTGTCACAGAGACACGGAACTGGCGTATTATTATATAGATGATAAGAACACTAGAAATTTTAAGGGTGCTGGCACTTTTTAGAAAATTTACATCGCATTTGGACTTTTTAAAATGTGCTGCCAGCCCCCTTAAAAAACATTCAGTGATTTTTATAATAATGATCTATGGGAAGGATCCACATATTCCTTAACGACTTTCTCTCTTTTTAATAAATTTGTTTGTTTTACTTTATATATGAGTGTATGATTTGTGAATATGTAATACCATCAGATTATTCATCCGTGTATCAGTGGTTGTAGCTCGAAGGTAAGTTTTTATGCGGTTTAAAGCTGAAAAACATCGTTCGCTAACAGCATTTGTAGCAGGCATAACTGACAGTTTTTCCACTATTATAACTGCAAACAAAAGTAGTTTTCTTGGGTTATCTAACTTTAAATCTTTCTTTCTTTCTCTCTCTCTTTCTTTCTCTCTTTCTCTCTCTCTCTTTCTTTTTTTTTTAGTAGGAAAATTGTGGGGGGGGGGGGCTGTGCCTGTGCCCCTGCCCCCCCCGGCGGTCATGGAAAATCTAGATCACACCCTGTTTATCCTGTTAATGTTTCGTCGCCGAAAAGACCAAATCCGGTTATCAACCAACACCCGGAAAGAGAATAATACACATACCGTCCAACTTCTAATAATGACAGACATTTTGAGAACAAGAAAAAAAAGATACGTATTATATGTGACAGCATACCAAAGGGAATAAGAACAAAAGAAATGAGTAACAATCAAATGAATAATGATGTAAGAACAAGGTGTTTTCCAGGTTCGAATGTCAAGAATCTGGGCCCCCACGCCATTCCAACTTTTATAGATGAACATCCTGATATTGTCGTGATTCATGGTGGGATAAACAATGTGTTGAATTCAAATAATACTGGTATTTCCGAGGAAGATATAACCCATAGTTTAATTAATTTGGTTGAAAAGTGTAATGAATTTGGTGTAGAAAAGGTGTTTTTATTTGGTTTGGTATGTTGTAGACGTGTCAATAAAGAGAGAATTGATAATATAAATAAAATTTTAGAAAACAATGCAGCTTTGTACAATTATATATATGTAAATAACGAACTAATTTCTGAACAACACTTGTGGAAAGACGGCTTACATCTTAACGACTCTAGGAAAGAGGTACTGAGTAAAAATTTTTGTACATATTTGGACCGTTTTTTATGTCTGAAAAGGGGTTCTTGGGGTATTCCATAAACTCAAAAAATTGCTCAACTAGTGAGTGTCACAAAAATTTAAATGATTTTGACATAGAAAAAGTAAAAAATTTGCGTCTTAAAAATCCAGACAATCCTTTTCTTTGTTACTTAAACATTAATAGTTTGACAAACAAAATAGTAGACACTCGTGAGGTTATAAGTAACATATCACCAGATTATTTTGTTTTAGCAGAAATCAAAAATAGAAGAGACAGAGACAAAAATGGAGGGGGACTTATGGAATATGTCAAGAAAGGTCTTATATGCAAACAGTTAAGAAAACTTGAACCTGAAAATAGCGAAGTTATTTGTTCTGAACTAACAATCAGAAACAAAAAATAAGCTATTTTTAGTGTATATAGACCACCTGACCCTTCAAATATAGGTCGTTTTTTTGCTGAACTTGAATGCTCTCTTTTAGATCTTATGACAATGTAGTTGTTATGGGTGACTTGAATATTGATTGTGACGATAAAAGTACAACAGGCTTTGATGATTTAACTACTCTTTGCGATACATATAACCTGAAAAATCTAATTAAAGGAAAAACGTGCTTTACAAGTACGCGCTCTACATTACTAGATATATTTTTAACAAATAGGCCCGCTAGTTTTCAAATCTCTTTGTCTTATGAAACTGGTCTGAGTGACCATCACCATATGATATCCACGTTTATGAGGACTCATTTAGTTAGACTTAAGGCAAAAGAGATATCATATAGGTGTTTTAAAAATTTTAACGAGCAAAGTTTTCTTGAAGAGTTAAGTATGGTCGATTTTAAATGTGATCAAACAGATCCCAATAAAAACTACGAAGAACTTGTATCTATATTTCGAAAAGTCATTGACAAGCACGCGCCATTAAAAACTAAATTTGTGCGCGGAAACGAGGCTCCTTTTATGAATAAAGAATTACGAAAAGCGATTTATTCAAGATCCCGTCTAAAAAATAATTTTAATAAAAATAAAACGAAGGAAAATAACACCAAGTATAGAAAACAAAGAAACAAATGCGTTAATTTGAGACGAAAAGCGATAAGAGATCATTTTAACAACGTAATGGAAAATGGAATAATAACTAATAAAACTTTTTGGAAAACAGTTAAACCTTTCATTACGAATAAGTCCGGAACAGGTAACAAGAAAATAATGATTGTTCGTAATGATAAGATAATAACGGATGGTAGTGAACTTGTTGAAGTTTTTAACAACGAGTATATAAATATTGTTGAAAAATGTAGTGGAAT
This sequence comes from Hydractinia echinata, assembly GCA_030067915.1. Taxonomy (NCBI): domain Eukaryota; kingdom Metazoa; phylum Cnidaria; class Hydrozoa; order Anthoathecata; family Hydractiniidae; genus Hydractinia; species Hydractinia echinata. Next base: position 286,146 of record JASGCC010000267.1, read on the forward strand.
TAAACCAGATCACTTAAACAACAACAGATTGGCAAGCAGGCTCACAGTTATCAATGATATAAAAGAAAAATTTAAAAATCATTGTTGAAATCAAAAATTCTCATCCTAGTGACAAAAAGTGATGATTTATTTTATTTTAAAGAAGTGAGTGAATCAGAAGTCTCTAAACTTTTTAGTGACATCAAAGTGGGCGTGGCTTCTGGGGAAGACAAAATTACAGCAAAAATGGTTAAATTGTCAAAGCCTTTGATTAAACCCATAAAAATGCAATAAACAGCAGCATTCGTCTTTCTGTTTTCCCAGACGGAGCTAAAAGAGCTATTTTGTCTCCATTAGAAAAAGGAGGAAAAGATAAGTTTAGTGTGAGCAACTATAGGCCAGTTAGTGTGTTGAATATATTTTCTAAATTCTATGAAAGAGTAATTAAGTCTCAAATTGTTACATATATTGACTTTAAACTGTCAGAATTTTTATCGGCTTACAGAACGTCATATGGTACACAACATGTTCTTATTAGGTTACTCGAAGAGTGGAAAGACAAATTAGATAAAAACTATGTAGTAGGTGCAGTTTTAATGGATCTGTCAAATGCTTTTGACTGTGTTCCACATGATTTACTTCTGGCTAAACTGAGTGCTAATGGTTTTAGTAATGAATCTCTACTTTTCATATTGTCTTACCTTTCGGATAGAGAACAAGCTACCCGAATAAATAACAGTTTGAGCTTGTTTCAATTAATTTTATCTGGTGTACCGCAATTTATTTATTTATTTTATTAAAAAAGCTAGTGTTCAAAATTATGCTGATGACAATTCCCTTTCCGCTTACTCTAACTCAATTACAAACTTAATAAAACTGTTAGAAAGTGAATCAAACACAGCTTTAGAGTGGCTGAAATATAACAAAATGATAGCTAATCCTGGAAAATTTCAATCCATTATAATCACACGGAACAAAAATAATAATTGTGACATAGATTTAACAATTGGCGATAAAACAATCAAAACAGAAAATAGCGTCATCGGCACAATTTTAAAAAACACAATGTAGGTTTGCTTGAAGACATGTTTAGCAGCTATCTAGCTAGCTCAAATACAACACAAGGTATATACAGGTATATATAACTAATCCTATTTCTCCCGAACAGACCTTCTTTTACACTCTAGCTAACACATAAACAAAAAAATAAAATCATACACTGTTGATTTGGTTGAAATAGGTTAAAAAACTGGATTAAGAAGTTCATACCATTTAATTAACCAAATAGTTATATGCTTAATTAATCGGTACGTACCTTCTAATTAGTCTGTATTGTCTTAATTAATCGGTTACAGATTAAATAACAATCGGTTACAGATTTTAAATAACAATCGATTACAGATTAAATAACAATTTTCTCTGACTGCATGAAATGTAACATCCTATGTTTTATGACTTTTAATCTGTTAGTAAAGCAACAAACATAAAATTATTGAAAAAAGTCAATACACCTTTACGATAATTCGGGAAAACTAACACTGCATCGCAGCTTATTTTGCAATCGGAGGAGGTAAACATCACACTTTTATAAGAGTTTATTAAGGAGAAAACACGTTTTTTCGTGATAACTTTTCTTGCCGCGTTTTGTTTTTAATGAAAAGTACACATAAGTTGTATCTTATTATTATTAACGTTTCCTGAAAATTTGAAAGAAATTGATACGACGAAAGTTGAAAAACTGGAGAAAACACGCTTTCGTCTCTAACAAACTCTCCGATATTGTAAAACGATGGAGAGCCGTAGGAACGCATGTACAATTGAATTATCGTAAAGGTGTATTGGTTTGACCGTAGTGGCCATTTAGTTGTAAATGAGTTTCCAGGGACCCGTTTCGTGAAAAACCAAAAGTGCAATATGATGAAAAAGAAAGATGAAAAAGAAAGATATTGAGTTAAAACTTGTTAGGAGATGCTTTTAGGCTGGTCTGATGGGATTAGCATAAAAAATGATTCTGTAATAGCTATACTTTCAGAATTTCAGAATTTAGGCATTTAAAGCAGGGCGATAAGATTTTTTTTAAAGACAATTATAAATTTTTGACCTAACAATAACAAGTTAGGTAAAAAATGTGGACAATACGATTTTATTTAGGTGTATATGCACGTTACAACAACAATAACAGACAAAAGGAGCCAGTTATTATATACGTCTAAACGTATATATCTGATCTGTATCTGACACATGGTTACGTTGATGACGTTTGATGACTCAATACTAGTATAATATATAGCTACACGCCACCATAATGCCGGTGTGATAAAGCCTCAACTTAGGTTTATAGAGGTTTATGTCAGCAATAAGTCGCCCGCAAGACAAAAATGGAATTAGAAAGACTTAAGTAAAAAAAATACTAAAAACTTAACTAGCTATAGCTAGGCATCTTCAGTGTAATTCTAATCACAAAACCCTCTGATAATTCTGTGGCTTGGTAGCTAGCTATAGCTAGCTAAAAGTACTTTCACTTTTAACTATAATATAAAATAAAGATAGCTAAAAATCATAATTACCTTGGTTTGCACAACCTTTGTAGCTACAAAAATACGTCTTAGGCCTTTGCTAGCTAGCTAGCTATAGATGGTTGAAAACTTTAAAATAAATATATATTTAAAATTTGTATGTAGCCAAAAAAAAGCGAAGGCAACACTGCAATCATATTTTCTCGAAGCAAAAACTCAAAACACTTTAGCTAACTTGTTTCTTATTAAAAATAAAACATAAATTATTACAATAGAGTGTTCTCGGCGGTCCGCATGCAATTCTTAACAAAATGACCAAATTTTGAATAAATTAAAAATCAGCACGAATCGTGCTGATTTTAACCAGCCTGGCCCAGGGTCATTTCTTCGCGCCGTCTCGGATATCAAAAAAGCGAAAAATTGCCCTGGGAACGAGGTTGAAAATTACACGCTTTTTATTTTTCAAGAATAGGATTGTAGGTTTAAAAACAATCGAGAAATAAGAATAATGACCAGTTTGGAGTTTTAATATTCTTATAAAAAAAGCATGTAGTATTTGAAAGATAGTGCATTGGGTACAAAGTTTACTTAATCACGTGATTTTCGGCATATTAAATTTCAAAACACGTGTAAATAATTTTCAGTTGAAAGAGAACCGGCTGATGTATTCCACTGGTCACACAGGTCACAGGTCAAAATTTTAAAATGTTCGAAATTATGACATGATGACATTGCAAATAATTTTAGCCATTTCCAGTCTCGTGATACAGCGCCAGTACAAAATACGCAATACAGAGAATTTTTAACTCTCTTTCCCTTTATATCTTCTGATTAGAATGTATGAATATAAGCTGCATGTAAACACCTTACGCTGCTTAACCGCCCAAACATCTCAGTATCTTAACAAACTTAGTCCTCAGGTCCTTTAGAGAATTAACGCGTTCAGAGTCCTTTCCGTTATTGATGACGTTATAACCGCTGTTTTTATTTTGATAGCGACATCGGAAGAGCGCTGGGGACTCCGGTCTTAATAATTAAGATAAACAGATGATCCGGGGATGGCGATACGAACATCGTCTCGCTGTCCTGAGATAAAAAAAAGAGACAACAGGCGCTGGGAACGAGGTTGCATGTTCCCCTTGTCTTAATATACCCGTGGACGCCACTTAAACTTTAGTGTTGAGATTGAATTTAAAAAACACGCATTCTAAAAAACTTTTTTTTAAAAGAATAAAGCAGATTACCTAGTCAACCTCGTGCCTAGTAAAAAGGTATTTGTTCACCAGCGATCAAATGTGAGAATATATCATACAGACTTGGGTACGAGGTCAAATTGCCACTAAACGAAACAAATGATGGGTAAAACAAAAAATACTAAATACTTATAAAACACCCTTAAACAATGGTTTTGCAAGTACCATATATAGGTGTGAAAAGTATTTCTGATAAACTGGCAATTGTTTTTTAATTTATTTTCTCAAATCATCATGTGCCTGTGGATAATTTTGGAAATGAAATACCAATTTCGTCCCAGGATCTTTTTAGTCTAACGTAAGAGCAGGTCGAATTTATGTGTCTATGGCGCAGCATCACCGAAAAGAGCTACCAAAATGATTGCACAAGTTAAAAAATATCAAAAGCAAGCTAAAAATATATGGTTATATATATTTGCGACCTGTGACCTGTGTGACCTGTGGAATACACCAGCCGTAAAATAACTCAAACAAATACAGTCCTCTTGATTCTGAACCAGACAAACTTCTGGCCCACCGAGCCGGATCCATTTTTATATTGGAATAGAAGAATAAAATAATGGATGCGCTACGGAAGAAAATTAAAATTAGAGATGTTTTGAAAAATGTGATAAGTAGATTAGTGTACGAAGAAGAATTACTAATAAATGTACTGAAGAAATTTGCGAGAAAGAAGTTAAGGCTCTTTTAGACGGTGAATTATTCGATAAATTATACATCGAGTTTACTAAAAATAGAAGACTTAACGAAATAGTTAATAGTGTATTGTACCGAAACTTATTAACTGGGGAACACCCAGTTTCTGGTTTCAGCTGGTTTTAAAGTCACGTGACTTGTTTCACACCAACTTCCTACGCATAAACATTTTTCGCGTTTTTCCGTGGGTGCTTGTTCTCTCGGGACGCTCGGTAATTAACAAAATTACGCAACTATTACGGTGCAGAGCGACGAAAGGAAGAAGGTGAGTGGAAGTGGCATTGATGCTTTTTGCATTTCTTTATGGAGATTTTACAAATGTCTTCACTTCCTCAAGGACAATTTGACTCCACGTATCACAGTCAATAACATAGATGTAGATAGCAATGAAAGTGAAGGAATTTATCAAATCAATAATCCACCATCACCAAAAGCAGCGCGAAAAATAAGAGAAAAAGACAGAGAGAACGCTGAGAATGTGATGGCCAAGGCATCTGAAGCTCTGGAGACAATAACTGCCAAATATCAAGAAACCCTTCCACAAAGAGAAAAAGAAAAAGGAGAAGATGGGTTGTTTGCTGATATGGTACAAGAAATGCTTTCTGGTATACCAGATTGTAGAAAAAAGGCGATGCAAAGCTTGAATTCCAGCAAAGGTTAATACAGCTCAAGTATAGCACACCCGTGACATTCACAGAAAATGCAAGCAAATATTCCATTGCTATGGAGTTTGTCCTGGTCCATAAAAATGATCTGCGAAAATGTTACGCATACGTTCTGCTGTAGCACCAGCTCTATTGCTCCTATTTGTATGTAAAATTCACCATTTCGGTGCGCCAATCATCATCGGTTACAGTACCATCGTTTTCCTCGAGATCGAGCAATCTATTACATGTGTAACCTTCTTTATACTCCGTCCGCAGAATATTATGTAGCGCTACTGTGGCGAGAGTGACATCAACCGCTTTATCTGGTTACAGTGCCATTGTTGTTGTAAATACGCGGAAGGTATTGCCCCAAACGTCAAATACGTTTTCACTTATACGTCTCCTTCTCTGGAGAGCCTATAGTTGAATATCCGATTACGATCACTAAGATTAGATTGTGAAAACGGTTTCATACAATGTTGGCCTAATGGAAAAGCGTCGTCTGCAACAAATACGTACGGGATTGGTTCATTGCATTGATCATACATCCATTGAGGGTCGTCAGATTTTGGTAACGGAACCGGATCCGGTAAATTTAAGGATTCATTCTCCAAGGCTTTATAAAAGGCTGAATTACGGTACACACCACCATCACTAATACGTCCTTAGCAACCAACGTCAACAAATGAAAATTTGTAATCGTAATCAACTATCGCTAACAACACAATGCTGTAAAAGCATTTATAATTGTAGTAATCAGATTCTGATTTTTTTGGGTACAATATGGGGATATGTTTGCCGTCCGCTGCACCAAAACAATTGGGAAACTACCAACGTTCTTCAGTTTTCTCAGCAATACTCCTCCATTCTTCTTTGGTAGTCGGTAGGCGAAAATATTCTGATTTCAAGCACTCGTATATTACTCGACAAACGTCTGGAACTATTCTAGCAATGGTTGAAGCGTACATTCTAAATGTGAAGGCCAGGTCGGAATACGTATTGCTTGTTGCTAGGCAATTTTCGGAGTGACTACTTTAAAGGAAGAAAGTGTTTGCGGAAGAAAGTTTTTGCGGTTATGGCTCGAATCGCAAAAGTTTATTCCCGCAAAATGTTTTGATATTAGTGAACCGCAAAAGTTTTTTCCCGAAAAATTTTCATAATTATTCCAACCGCAAAAGTTTTTTCCAAAACATTTTCCTTAATTATTAGAAGAGAAATTCCTCCGAATTCCTTTGAATAACCAAATTACTTTCTATATATTAATAGACTTTTTTTTTAAAGTGAACCATTCCTTCAACACAAATACAGTGAAAGGGAAGAAATTTTGGTACAAAGAAATATTTCAGAGAGGATTTACTTTGCCGAACTGAACAAGGAGAAATAGTTTTAACAACTTGTCTCTTTTTCAACATGGAAATAATAGATACAACAAAGATCTACGTTAAAAGAATACGCGATCTTATAGTTCAGCTTCATCATTAAATTCATCAAAAATATTGAAAGTTGTCGAAGTCCGGGTTTTCACAGTACTCTTCCTCGTCATCGTCGTCCGAGTAGTTCTGCCTTAAAGGAGAGGCGAACAAAAAACTTTTTTGTGGCAGCCACAAAATAAATTTTAGGCGAGGTAGCAAAAATTAAGGAACGTCTAAATCCCAAAATCTAATAAAATAACTACTATAACGACACACAAATAACTATGTTTCATAAATAAATATCCATATTCCTTCCTAGCAACATTTTTACAAAGTTTTTATGGCTATGTGGGTAAAACAGAAGCAAGTTTGAGATGTACTTACCAATAAACATTAAAAATAAGACCTTTAACTCAAGATAACCAAGAATATTTTACATACAATCGTAGTGCCAGCATTTTATAACCTTCGTTAATACTTCTTGGAACTTTATAAACATCTTTCACGGCCAATAATAATATTCTTTTCGTATTTTGGTTCGCTTTTTCACAACATACATCCAACTTCGAACGATGAAGTTTGTTGTGATGAAATGGCGCCAAATTTGATAAATACGCAGACCGGAAACTTTCAACAACAAATCGAACGTGCAATGTGGTGGTTTCAGCTTTGTTTACAAATCTTTATTGATTTCCGTCGCCGCTATGCGGGGCGGAATCTTTAAAATCGTCTGATGGAAGATATATATATATATATATATATATATATATATATATATATATATATATATATATATATATATATATATATATATATATATATATATATATATATATATATATATATATATATATATATATACCACTCCTAAGGCACTTTCACCACCCAGATCCGGGCACTTTTACCACTCACAGTCGGGCACTTTTACCACTCTGGCACTTTTACCACCCGCGAATTACAAACTTTGTTATTGCGCATGCGCGGATAAACAACTCTGTTCTTTGCACACGGGGGAAGTTACTATTCCGCAGCAATATAAATAGAACATTATGTAATGAAGGGTTGCATTGATTGGTTGATGCTAGTACCATAAATGGCACCTTGGCTGCGATATGTGCTGGAGACCCAGAACGCGTACAGTCACGCAACAACAGACTTTCTTGTTTTTTAAAAGGTAGCTTTTTGCTATTGATGATCTTTAATTAATTTTTTTTAGTTAAATAAATCTAATCAGAAAGCTAGCTGAATTAGACACTTATTAGGGTTGAAAAACAGGTTGGCCCTGATTGACAAAAGCTAGCTAGGTAACTGGCTATCGCTGGGCTAGCTAGACCTAAAAAGAGAGAGTGAGAGAGAGAGAGAGAGAGAGAGAGAGAGGAGAGAGAGCCTAGCTTAGGTAGCTAAATAAATGTTGATGAAAAATTTTTGCCAAGAAAACTGAAGTATCAGGGGCATTACCTTCTGTGTCAACTGATTGTCATTTTTAAAATTGAAATTTGTATATATGAAATACTAAAAACTTCAATTAAAAATTTCTAATTCAGCCATTTAATAGACCACTTTCCGTGTGACGTAGTTATTTCGATTTCATTTTGAGAACAATAGGCATGCGTGAGCTTTTGTGTAGGTAAAAAAGCAGGTCTCACGAAGGGAAAAATGGCTATTAAAGAAAGATTAAAGATTTTTTGAGTAGCATAAAATAAATTATTACTTACAACAGGAACTGAAACTAGCTAAATTTAATATATTCAAGTAATTTTTCTTAACAACTTTTACTAATTTTAAGCAAATATTTCTTTTTTAAATGGATTTCTGTGATTACTGTGGTCTGTTGTGTATATTTGCTACCTACAGAAATATTTGCGCATGTGCAAAAATATCAATGTATGAGATGAATGTATTCCTAAGGGAATTTGCCTTTTAGAAGCCTTTCCACACATAATGTATAAAAGAACTTTTTATTAATTGTCTGTCCTTGTGTGCATATACTATTCCAATTCGAAACACGTTGCTGAGCCTGTTTGCAAACACGAAAGAATCTCGTATCTTGATCTAAAACTGTGTAAGCCTTTTACTTTTCAACCTGTACTACCCAAACAGAGTACATCTCATCTTCTAACAGAAAATGAATTTGAAGAAATCTGTTACTTTACCTTATTTCACCTTCAGTTCTCATCCCTGTTTTTTTAATAAGAATAGTGTTTTTTGTTTCAACATGAATATTCTAAACAATCATCATGATATATTCATAGAAATGCAACCTGGTGTAAAAATCACGCCTAAGGTGCTGTTTTTTAAGTAGACTGATTCAACTGACAGACGAAAAACTAGACTTTCTGTGAAAATGTCTTTAAATAAAATCTGAGGAGAGACATGTTATGTCAATAAAAGATGCAAGTAAATACTTTTTTTGTTGATGCAAACAAAATTTCAATATAAGCATAGGATCTTAGTTTATTTATACCTTTTTGTCTAATTTCATCTCGACTATCCTATAGACTATATTTTTATATTAAAAAAGAGTTTATAAACTTTTTGAAGAACAGGCAATAAAGGAAAAAGCAAGATTATTTTTTTCTATTTTCAATGCTACTTTCGAATACCTGGACACGTTCCTACCAAATGGCAGGGAACAAAAATTCCAAATTTGATCTTTCAGCTGTACTCTTCTGTGCCCAATAAGTAGGTTTTTTTGTTGGTTTAGTCTATTTACTCCATGTGATCTTTCTTTTTTACTGACGGTATATATGGAAATGTTCATAACTTGTCTATAGCTATGCTTTAAAAAATTAAGAGGATGACTATATGTTTGTTTATCCCTGTAACAATAAATTGGATGTAAGAAGGGAAAGGGGTAAAGCACTTTCTTTTCTATATTAAAAAAATTTAATTGACAATAATTTTGATATTTTAAAATACAAAGAAATGCAAATATCGTAACAAATATCTGTGTATGGTATACAATATAAAATCAGTATAGTATAATAATAGTATAGAAATAGTCTGTGCAATAGTTTTTGAATGATTGATACATAGGCGATAGTTTGTACACGCAGTAGACTACTTTTTACTATTGGTGTTACGCATGAAAAAAGGACCATTTGTTTAGTATTATTTTGTGGTAACATCCTGCCATTCTCATCCCTTCCGGTTATTATGTCAACTTATAGTGATGTTATATCTATTTCTAATGTTAAAAAATAATTATTTGAAGAAACTTTGTTAAAAAAATTTGTTAAACGTTTATATACCTATTTAAAAAATGGCAGATTGTCCTAGCTTTTTTAAAGTAATTTTACTTATTTTATTATAGATGGATGTAAAAATGTGTAAAAGAAATTACAAGGCTGGACCACCATACCAAGTTGAACGGTTGCATTCCAAAAAGGGCCTCTGAACCAGTTAAATTTTTTATTTTGTTTGAATTTTGTATTGTATACTTAGTGATTATATTTACGATGTAAAGTTATGTATATTTCTACATATTTAAAAAACTCTGAACAAAATTCCATCAAAGTTGTTTTAAATTGCATCTTCCAAAGAAAGTTTGGAAAAATACCCTGTATCTCTAAGAAATCTATACACATGAAATTTGCCACCCTTCAGAAAACGTATGGCTGTAACTTTTAATTTCAAAAAGCCTTCCATACACATGGAAAAACCTTGCTTTTACGAATTGGCTTTTTAGCACAAATTTCCGAATTAAGAAGAAATCTATATTCATTCATGTTTGTTTCGTTGAATTTTGGTCTGAAAAGGGATTTTGAGTAGAACAGATTCCGAATGAAAGGCGAGTCCGCGACAATTCTTCCTTGTGTGCGCTCAGTTTATGTTGTTTCGTTGAATTTTGGTCTGAAAAGGGATTTTGAGTAGAACAGATTCCGAATGAAAGGCGAGTCCGCGACAATTCTTCCTTGTGTGGGCTCAGTTTATGTTGTTTGGTTGAATTTTAGCTTGAAAAGGGATTTTGAGTAGAAAAGATTCCGAATGAAGGGCGAGTCCGCGACAATTCTTCCTTATCTGAGCTCAGTTTATGTTGTTTCGTTGAATTTTGGTCTGAAAAGGGATTTTGAGTAGAAAAGATTCCGAATGAAGGGCGAGTCCGCGACAATTCTTCCTTGTGTGCGCTCAGTTTATGTTGTTTCGTTGAATTTTGGTCTGAAAAGGGATTTTGAGTAGAAAAGATTCCGAATGAAAGGCTTTTACCAAGCTCCAAACTTCCGCCAATGGTTCGGACATCGTCATTTGCTACTTCCGTTGCACAAAGTAGCGATTCAGCAGTCATTTTGTATATCCAAACGACGACTATTACTTTCAGACTAGTCGTTAGCGACTGCGGAAAACCAACGAAAACTTATCCCTTATTATACTTAGATTACAGATAGATTTCATGCGTGGTTTTGCATCACCAAATTTTGGCAAACAAACGCAGCGGTTATCACTATAAAGACCTGTCGTTAGTCCGTTGAAGTTCACGGGAATAAAATTATTAAGTCGATAAAATTATATCTCATTTCTTTTTCGTAGCTTAAACATTTCGTGCGTGACTTAGCTCAACAGGGGTTTGATCAACAGAAAGACAACGGTTATTATTATAAAGATTAAAAGTAGCCCACGGAAAATTCTTGTGTCCGTACCTTAAAGGAAGAAATTATTTGCGGAAGAAATTTGTGCGGGACTTTTTTTTGCGGAATTAATTTTTTGAGGATTTTGCCCAAATCCGCAAAAATTAATTCCGCGAAGTGAAGAAATTTTGGTCATCCGTAAAGATAAATTCCGCAAAAATTTTGAAATTTTTCATCCGCAAAAATTAATTCCGCAAATATTTTCGATATTTTCAGTGACAATATTGGATTTTACATTCGTTACAGCTTAGTATCCTTTTTTTGATATTTTGTTGATGAAAAATAGAGAGATGATATTCCATAAATCGGACGGATAAATCGGACTTAGGTGCTAAATTAGGTTTTTCCCGCGACTTTTGATTTACCAAATTTCTTCCATCCGCAAAAATTTCTTCCGCAATATTTCTTTTGAGGTCGCTATCCGCAAAAATTTATTCCGCAAAATATGCCATTTTTGGGTCACTCATCCGTAAAAATAAATTCCGCACAAATTTCTTCCGCAAATAATTTCTTCCCTTGTACGTCTATAAAATCGCCTTTTTTCATAATAAGATTTAAGCTGCCTATGATAGATGATCAATGGTCCTAAAAACACAGATTAGACGTTCTGGGGTCAGTGTTAAGGTTTTAAATAAGCGTCGAAGGTTGTTTTTCCGTAATTACTTCTACGGCCGAAGTGAGCGTCTTGGAATGCTTATGATAATTTTTATTATTTGCCTGCCTATTTAACACCTAGAGAAGCAAAAATTGTTGTCTCCTTATTTTTGCCTGGTTTCTAAGCAACATTTAATTTATAAGTTTTAATTTTCAAATATAAAAGAACCTGCTCCCATTCGCAACGCTTTATATATTGATACAAATAGGACTGTCAATTTAGTCGCGCGTAAAATAACAAATACTGTGCTACGTGGCATGTCTCCCATTACCATTTGCTAGGTCGCACACGGCAAAGACACTTGGTTTACGCTACTCTTCTCATGGCAGATGTACAGCTTTCAAGCGTTTTGAACTACGGATAACTCGAATACGTAGACTCGACCGATTTTTGGTCCCCTTGAGGCCAAGTGCTAACTCGAACAATTTTACTCAAGATATATATTATATGAATGTCAGATTTTAAATTCATTAGTTCTTACATAATATGAACCAAATATAAAGTATATATTTATATCTCACATATGATGTTAATAGTTTGCGTACATTGTCGTAGCATAGGATATAATAGTGAAATGTGGGGCATTAGTATTCCAAATAGAAGATATTTATAGATTCAAGATACAGCTCCACTGTACCAGATATTTTCTACACTTTCCATATGTCTTACCAGGACTTGAACCTGTATTTCCTACAATATAGGTGTCCTACGTTAGACGATTAAGGCTTTGTTTTAAAGTATTGTTGAAAACCGACATTCACCTGGCTTTTGTGCCTCGTACTTTAAGTATACCTTATAAAATATATAGTAAATATATCTTAGTAAATAAAAATATAGTAAATACGCAGTTTTAGGGGAAACTGAAAATTCCCCTATAACAACATATACATTTTTTCCCCCTAATGCGAAATTTAGAGTTAAAAGATAAAAGGGGAAACGAAAATTGTCGTCAGATGTATATTTTGAAAAAATGTATTTTAAAAGGATGTGTGTTAGCAGACGCATCAAAATTCTGAATATGAGACTTCGATGTCGTAAGAAAAAAAAGTTATGACCTTTCCCCTAAATATGCATTTTTTACTCCTTCCCCCTAATATCGAATTTAGGAGTATATATATATATATATATATATATATATATATATATATATACCACTCCTAAGGCACTTTCACCACCCAGATCCGGGCACTTTTACCACTCACAGTCGGGCACTTTTACCACTCTGGCACTTTTACCACCCGCGAATTACAAACTTTGTTATTGCGCATGCGCGGATAAACAACTCTGTTCTTTGCACACGGGGGAAGTTACTATTCCGCAGCAATATAAATAGAACATTATGTAATGAAGGGTTGCATTGATTGGTTGATGCTAGTACCATAAATGGCACCTTGGCTGCGATATGTGCTGGAGACCCAGAACGCGTACAGTCACGCAACAACAGACTTTCTTGTTTTTTAAAAGGTAGCTTTTTGCTATTGATGATCTTTAATTAATTTTTTTTAGTTAAATAAATCTAATCAGAAAGCTAGCTGAATTAGACACTTATTAGGGTTGAAAAACAGGTTGGCCCTGATTGACAAAAGCTAGCTAGCTAACTGGCTATCGCTGGGCTAGCTAGACCTAAAAAGAGAGAGTGAGAGAGAGAGAGAGAGAGGAGAGAGAGCCTAGCTTAGGTAGCTAAATAAATGTTGATGAAAAATTTTTGCCAAGAAAACTGAAGTATCAGGGGCATTACCTTCTGTGTCAACTGATTGTCATTTTTAAAATTGAAATTTGTATATATGAAATACTAAAAACTTCAATTAAAAATTTCTAATTCAGCCATTTAATAGACCACTTTCCGTGTGACGTAGTTATTTCGATTTCATTTTGAGAACAATAGGCATGCGTGAGCTTTTGTGTAGGTAAAAAAGCAGGTCTCACGAAGGGAAAAATGGCTATTAAAGAAAGATTAAAGATTTTTTGAGTAGCATAAAATAAATTATTACTTACAACAGGAACTGAAACTAGCTAAATTTAATATATTCAAGTAATTTTTCTTAACAACTTTTACTAATTTTAAGCAAATATTTCTTTTTTAAATGGATTTCTGTGATTACTGTGGTCTGTTGTGTATATTTGCTACCTACAGAAATATTTGCGCATGTGCAAAAATATCAATGTATGAGATGAATGTATTCCTAAGGGAATTTGCCTTTTAGAAGCCTTTCCACACATAATGTATAAAAGAACTTTTTATTAATTGTCTGTCCTTGTGTGCATATACTATTCCAATTCGAAACACGTTGCTGAGCCTGTTTGCAAACACGAAAGAATCTCGTATCTTGATCTAAAACTGTGTAAGCCTTTTACTTTTCAACCTGTACTACCCAAACAGAGTACATCTCATCTTCTAACAGAAAATGAATTTGAAGAAATCTGTTACTTTACCTTATTTCACCTTCAGTTCTCATCCCTGTTTTTTTAATAAGAATAGTGTTTTTTGTTTCAACATGAATATTCTAAACAATCATCATGATATATTCATAGAAATGCAACCTGGTGTAAAAATCACGCCTAAGGTGCTGTTTTTTAAGTAGACTGATTCAACTGACAGACGAAAAACTAGACTTTCTTTGAAAATGTACTTAAATAAAATCTGAGGAGAGACATGTTATGTCAATAAAAGATGCAAGTAAATACTTTTTTTGTTGATGCAAACAAAATTTCAATATAAGCATAGGATCTTAGTTTATTTATACCTTTTTGTCTAATTTCATCTCGACTATCCTATAGACTATATTTTTATATTAAAAAAGAGTTTATAAACTTTTTGAAGAACAGGCAATAAAGGAAAAAGCAAGATTATTTTTTTCTATTTTCAATGCTACTTTCGAATACCTGGACACGTTCCTACCAAATGGCAGGGAACAAAAATTCCAAATTTGATCTTTCAGCTGTACTCTTCTGTGCCCAATAAGTAGGTTTTTTTGTTGGTTTAGTCTATTTACTCCATGTGATCTTTCTTTTTTACTGACGGTATATATGGAAATGTTCATAACTTGTCTATAGCTATGCTTTAAAAAATTAAGAGGATGACTATATGTTTGTTTATCCCTGTAACAATAAATTGGATGTAAGAAGGGAAAGGGGTAAAGCACTTTCTTTTCTATATTAAAAAAATTTAATTGACAATAATTTTGATATTTTAAAATACAAAGAAATGCAAATATCGTAACAAATATCTGTGTATGGTATACAATATAAAATCAGTATAGTATAATAATAGTATAGAAATAGTCTGTGCAATAGTTTTTGAATGATTGATACATAGGCGATAGTTTGTACACGCAGTAGACTACTTTTTACTATTGGTGTTACGCATGAAAAAAGGACCATTTGTTTAGTATTATTTTGTGGTAACATCCTGCCATTCTCATCCCTTCCGGTTATTATGTCAACTTATAGTGATGTTATATCTATTTCTAATGTTAAAAAATAATTATTTGAAGAAACTTTGTTAAAAAAATTTGTTAAACGTTTATATACCTATTTAAAAAATGGCAGATTGTCCTAGCTTTTTTAAAGTAATTTTACTTATTTTATTATAGATGGATGTAAAAATGTGTAAAAGAAATTACAAGGCTGGACCACCATACCAAGTTGAACGGTTGCATTCCAAAAAGGGCCTCTGAACCAGTTAAATTTTTTATTTTGTTTGAATTTTGTATTGTATACTTAGTGATTATATTTACGATGTAAAGTTATGTATATTTCTACATATTTAAAAAACTCTGAACAAAATTCCATCAAAGTTGTTTTAAATTGCATCTTCCAAAGAAAGTTTGGAAAAATACCCTGTATCTCTAAGAAATCTATACACATGAAATTTGCCACCCTTCA
Organism: Hydractinia echinata; assembly: GCA_030067915.1. Lineage (NCBI taxonomy): Eukaryota > Metazoa > Cnidaria > Hydrozoa > Anthoathecata > Hydractiniidae > Hydractinia > Hydractinia echinata. The sequence goes on from JASGCC010000267.1 coordinate 301,814, forward strand.
GAAAACGTATGGCTGTAACTTTTAATTTCAAAAAGCCTTCCATACACATGGAAAAACCTTGCTTTTACGAATTGGCTTTTTAGCACAAATTTCCGAATTAAGAAGAAATCTATATTCATTCATGTTTGTTTCGTTGAATTTTGGTCTGAAAAGGGATTTTGAGTAGAACAGATTCCGAATGAAAGGCGAGTCCGCGACAATTCTTCCTTGTGTGCGCTCAGTTTATGTTGTTTCGTTGAATTTTGGTCTGAAAAGGGATTTTGAGTAGAACAGATTCCGAATGAAAGGCGAGTCCGCGACAATTCTTCCTTGTGTGGGCTCAGTTTATGTTGTTTGGTTGAATTTTAGCTTGAAAAGGGATTTTGAGTAGAAAAGATTCCGAATGAAGGGCGAGTCCGCGACAATTCTTCCTTATCTGAGCTCAGTTTATGTTGTTTCGTTGAATTTTGGTCTGAAAAGGGATTTTGAGTAGAAAAGATTCCGAATGAAGGGCGAGTCCGCGACAATTCTTCCTTGTGCGCTCAGTTTATGTTGTTTCGTTGAATTTTGGTCTGAAAAGGGATTTTGAGTAGAAAAGATTCCGAATGAAAGGCGAGTCCGCGACAATTCTTCCTTGTGTGCGCTCAGTTTATGTTGTTTCGTTGAATTTTGGTCTGAAAAGGGATTTTGAGTAGAAAAGATTCCGAATGAAAGGCGAGTCCGCGACAATTCTTCCTTGTGTGCGCTCAGTTTATGTTGTTTGGTTGAATTTTGGTCTGAAAAGGGATTTTGAGTAGAAAAGATTCCGAATGAAAGGCGAGTCCGCGACAATTCTTCCTTATCTGAGCTCGATTTATGTTGTTTCGTTGAATTTTGGTCTGAAAAGGGATTTTGAGTAGAAAAGATTCCGAATGAAAGGCGAGTCCGCGACAATTCTTCCTTGTGTGCGCTCAGTTTATGTTGTTTGGTTGAATTTTGGTCTGAAAAGGGATTTTGAGTAGAAAAGGTTCCGAATAAAGGGCGTGTCCGCGACAATTCTTCCTTATCTGAGCTCAGTTTATGTTGTTTCGTTGAATTTTGGTCTGAAAAGGGATTTTGAGTAGAAAAGATTCCGAATGAAGGGCGAGTCCGCGACAATTCTTCCTTGTGTGCGCTCAGTTTATGTTGTTTGGTTGAATTTTGGTCTGAAAAGGGATTTTGAGTAGAAAAGGTTCCGAATGAAAGGCGAGTCCGCGACAATTCTTCCTTGTGTGCGCTCAGTGTATGTTGTTTGGTTGAATTTTGGTCTGAAAAGGGATTTTGAGTAGAAAAGATTCCGAATGAAGGGCGAGTCCGCGACAATTCTTCCTTATCTGAACTCAGTTTATGTTGTTTCGTTGAATTTTGGTCTGAAAAGGGATTTTGAGTAGAAAAGATTCCGAATGAAAGGCGAGTCCGCGACAATTCTTCCTTATCTGAACTCAGTTTATGTTGTTTCGTTGAATTTTGGTCTGAAAAGGGATTTTGAGTAGAACAGATTCCGAATGAAGGGCGAGTCCGCGACAATTCTTCCTTATGTGCGCTCAGTTTATGTTGTTTGGTTGAATTTTGGTCTGAAAAGGGATTTTGAGTAGAACAGATTCCGAATGAAAGGCGAGTCCGCGACAATTCTTCCTTATCTGAGCTCAGTTTATGTTGTTTCGTTGAATTTTGGTCTGAAAAGGGATTTTGAGTAGAACAGATTCCGAATGAAAGGCGAGTCCGCGACAATTCTTCCTTATCTGAGCTCAGTTTATGTTGTTTCGTTGAATTTTGGTCTGAAAAGGGATTTTGAGTAGAACAGATTCCGAATGAAAGGCGAGTCCGCGACAATTCTTCCTTATCTGAGCTCAGTTTATGTTGTTTGGTTGAATTTTGGTCTGAAAAGGGATTTTGAGTAGAACAGATTCCGAATGAAGGGCGAGTCCGCGACAATTCTTTCTTATCTGAGCTCAGTTTATGTTGTTTGGTTGAATTTTGGTCTGAAAAGGGATTTTGAGTAGAACAGATTCCGAATGAAGGGCGAGTCCGCGACAATTCTTCCTTATCTGAGCTCAGTTTATGTTGTTTCGTTGAATTTTGGTCTGAAAAGGGATTTTGAGTAGAACAGATTCCGAATGAAAGGAGAGTCCGCGACAATTCTTCCTTATCTGAGCTCAGTTTATGTTGTTTCGTTGAATTTTGGTCTGAAAAGGGATTTTGAGTAGAAAAGATTCCGAATGAAAGGCGAGTCCGCGACAATTCTTCCTTGTGTGCGCTCAGTTTATGTTGTTTCGTTGAATTTTGGTCTGAAAAGGGATTTTGAGTAGAACAGATTCCGAATGAAAGGCGAGTCCGCGACAATTCTTCCTTATCTGAACTCAGTTTATGTTTTTTCGTTGAATTTTGGTCTGAAAAGGGATTTTGAGTAGAACAGATTCCGAATGAAAGGCGAGTCCGCGACAATTCTTCCTTATCTGAGCTCAGTTTATGTTGTTTCGTTGAATTTTGGTCTGAAAAGGGATTTTGAGTAGAACAGATTCCGAATGAAAGGCGAGTCCACGACAATTCTTCCTTATCTGAGCTCAGTTTATGTTGTTTGGTTGAATTTTGGTCTGAAAAGGGATTTTGAGTAGAAAAGATTCCGAATGAAAGGCGAGTCCGCGACAATTCTTCCTTATCTGAGCTCAGTTTATGTTGTTTCGTTGAATTTTGGTCTGAAAAGGGATTTTGAGTAGAACAGATTCCGAATGAAAGGCGAGTCCGCGACAATTCTTCCTTATCTGAGCTCAGTTTATGTTGTTTCGTTGAATTTTGGTCTGAAAAGGGATTTTGAGTAGAAAAGATTCCGAATGAAAGGCGAGTCCGCGACAATTCTTCCTTGTGTGGGATCAGTTTATGTTGTTTTGTAGAATTTTGGTCTGAAAAGGGATTTTGAGTAGAAAAGATTCCGAATGAAGGGAGAGTCCGCGACAATTCTTCCTTGTGTGGGCTCAGTTTATGTTGTTTTGTAGAATTTTGGTCTGAAAAGGGATTTTGAGTAGAAAAGATTCCGAATGAAGGGAGAGTCCGCGACAATTCTTCCTTATGTGCGCTCAGTTTATGTTGTTTCGTTGAATTTTGGTCTGAAAAGGGATTTTGAGTAGAACAGATTCCGAATGAAAGGCGAGTCCGCGACAATTCTTCCTTATCTGAGCTCAGTTTATGTTGTTTCGTTGAATTTTGGTCTGAAAAGGGATTTTGAGTAGAAAAGGTTCCGAATGAAGGGCGAGTCCGCGACAATTCTTCCTTATCTGAGCTCAGTTTATGTTGTTTCGTTGAATTTTGGTCTGAAAAGGGATTTTGAGTAGAACAGATTCCGAATGAAAGGCGAGTCCGCGACAATTCTTCCTTATGTGCGCTCAGTTTATGTTGTTTCGTTGAATTTTGGTCTGAAAAGGGATTTTGAGTAGAACAGATTCCGAATGAAAGGCGAGTCCGCGACAATTCTTCCTTGTGTGCGCTCAGTTTATGTTGTTTCGTTGAATTTTGGTCTGAAAAGGGATTTTGAGTAGAACAGATTCCGAATGAAAGGCGAGTCCGCGACAATTCTTCCTTGTGTGGGATCAGTTTATGTTGTTTTGTAGAATTTTGGTCTGAAAAGGGATTTTGAGTAGAAAAGATTCCGAATGAAGGGAGAGTCCGCGACAATTCTTCCTTATGTGCGCTCAGTTTATGTTGTTTCGTTGAATTTTGGTCTGAAAAGGGATTTTGAGTAGAACAGATTCCGAATGAAAGGCGAGTCCGCGACAATTCTTCCTTATCTGAGCTCAGTTTATGTTGTTTCGTTGAATTTTGGTCTGAAAAGGGATTTTGAGTAGAAAAGGTTCCGAATGAAGGGCGAGTCCGCGACAATTCTTCCTTATCTGAGCTCAGTTTATGTTGTTTCGTTGAATTTTGGTCTGAAAAGGGATTTTGAGTAGAACAGATTCCGAATGAAAGGCGAGTCCGCGACAATTCTTCCTTATGTGCGCTCAGTTTATGTTGTTTCGTTGAATTTTGGTCTGAAAAGGGATTTTGAGTAGAACAGATTCCGAATGAAAGGCGAGTCCGCGACAATTCTTCCTTGTGTGCGCTCAGTTTATGTTGTTTCGTTGAATTTTGGTCTGAAAAGGGATTTTGAGTAGAACAGATTCCGAATGAAAGGCGAGTCCGCGACAATTCTTCCTTATCTGAGCTCAGTTTATGTTGTTTGGTTGAATTTTGGTCTGAAAAGGGATTTTGAGTAGAACAGATTCCGAATGAAAGGCGAGTCCGCGACAATTCTTCCTTATCTGAGCTCAGTTTATGTTGTTTCGTTGAATTTTGGTGTGAAAAGGGATTTTGAGTAGAACAGATTCCGAATGAAAGGCGAGTCCGCGACAATTCTTCCTTATCTGAGCTCAGTTTATGTTGTTTCGTTGAATTTTGGTCTGAAAAGGGATTTTGAGTAGAACAGATTCCGAATGAAAGGCGAGTCCGCGACAATTCTTCCTTATCTGAGCTCAGTTTATGTTGTTTCGTTGAATTTTGGTCTGAAAAGGGATTTTGAGTAGAACAGATTCCGAATGAAAGGCGAGTCCGCGACAATTCTTCCTTATGTGCGCTCAGTTTATGTTGTTTCGTTGAATTTTGGTCTGAAAAGGGATTTTGAGTAGAACAGATTCCGAATGAAAGGCGAGTCCGCGACAATTCTTCCTTGTGTGCGCTCAGTTTATGTTGTTTCGTTGAATTTTGGTCTGAAAAGGGATTTTGAGTAGAACAGATTCCGAATGAAAGGCGAGTCCGCGACAATTCTTCCTTATCTGAGCTCAGTTTATGTTGTTTGGTTGAATTTTGGTCTGAAAAGGGATTTTGAGTAGAACAGATTCCGAATGAAAGGCGAGTCCGCGACAATTCTTCCTTATCTGAGCTCAGTTTATGTTGTTTCGTTGAATTTTGGTCTGAAAAGGGATTTTGAGTAGAACAGATTCCGAATGAAAGGGCGAGTCCGCGACAATTCTTCCTTATCTGAGCTCAGTTTATGTTGTTTCGTTGAATTTTGGTCTGAAAAGGGATTTTGAGTAGAACAGATTCCGAATGAAAGGCGAGTCCGCGACAATTCTTCCTTATCTGAGCTCAGTTTATGTTGTTTCGTTGAATTTTGGTCTGAAAAGGGATTTTGAGTAGAACAGATTCCGAATGAAAGGCGAGTCCGCGACAATTCTTCCTTATCTGAGCTCAGTTTATGTTGTTTGGTTGAATTTTGGTCTGAAAAGGGATTTTGAGTAGAACAGATTCCGAATGAAAGGCGAGTCCGCGACAATTCTTCCTTATCTGAGCTCAGTTTATGTTGTTTCGTTGAATTTTGGTCTGAAAAGGGATTTTGAGTAGAAAAGGTTCCGAATGAAGGGCGAGTCCGCGACAATTCTTCCTTATCTGAGCTCAGTTTATGTTGTTTCGTTGAATTTTGGTCTGAAAAGGGATTTTGAGTAGAACAGATTCCGAATGAAGGCGAGTCCGCGACAATTCTTCCTTATGTGCGCTCAGTTTATGTTGTTTCGTTGAATTTTGGTCTGAAAAGGGATTTTGAGTAGAACAGATTCCGAATGAAAGGCGAGTCCGCGACAATTCTTCCTTATCTGAGCTCAGTTTATGTTGTTTCGTTGAATTTTGGTCTGAAAAGGGATTTTGAGTAGAACAGATTCCGAATGAAAGGCGAGTCCGCGACAATTCTTCCTTATCTGAGCTCAGTTTATGTTGTTTGGTTGAATTTTGGTCTGAAAAGGGATTTTGAGTAGAAAAGATTCCGAATGAAAGGCGAGTCCGCGACAATTCTTCCTTATCTGAACTCAGTTTATGTTGTTTCGTTGAATTTTGGTCTGAAAAGGGATTTTGAGTAGAAAAGATTCCGAATGAAAGGCGAGTCCGCGACAATTCTTCCTTATCTGAGCTCAGTTTATGTTGTTTCGTTGAATTTTGGTCTGAAAAGGGATTTTGAGTAGAAAAGATTCCGAATGAAGGGCGAGTCCGTGACAATTCTTCCTTGTGTGGGATCAGTTTATGTTGTTTTGTAGAATTTTGGTCTGAAAAGGTATTTTGAGTAGAAGAGATTCCGAATGAAGGGAGAGTCCGCGACAATTCTTCCTTGTGTGGGATCAGTTTATGTTGTTTTGTAGAATTTTGGTCTGAAAAGGGATTTTGAGTAGAACAGGTTCCGAATGAAAGGCGAGTCCGCGACAATTCTTCCTTATGTGCGCTCAGTTTATGTTGTTTCGTTGAATTTTGGTCTGAAAAGGGATTTTGAGTAGAACAGATTCCGAATGAAAGGCGAGTCCGCGACAATTCTTCCTTATCTGAACTCAGTTTATGTTGTTTCGTTGAATTTTGGTCTGAAAAGGGATTTTGAGTAGAACAGATTCCGAATGAAAGGCGAGTCCGCGACAATTCTTCCTTATCTGAGCTCAGTTTATGTTGTTTCGTTGAATTTTGGTCTGAAAAGGGATTTTGAGTAGAACAGATTCCGAATGAAAGGCGAGTCCGCGACAATTCTTCCTTATCTGAGCTCAGTTTATGTTGTTTCGTTGAATTTTGGTCTGAAAAGGGATTTTGAGTAGAACAGATTCCGAATGAAAGGGCGAGTCCGCGACAATTCTTCCTTATCTGAGCTCAGTTTATGTTGTTTCGTTGAATTTTGGTCTGAAAAGGGATTTTGAGTAGAACAGATTCCGAATGAAGGGCGAGTCCGCGACAATTCTTCCTTATCTGAGCTCAGTTTATGTTGTTTCGTTGAATTTTGGTCTGAAAAGGGATTTTGAGTAGAACAGATTCCGAATGAAAGGCGAGTCCGCGACAATTCTTCCTTATGTGCGCTCAGTTTATGTTGTTTCGTTGAATTTTGGTCTGAAAAGGGATTTTGAGTAGAAAAGATTCCGAATGAAAGGCGAGTCCGCGACAATTCTTCCTTGTGTGCGCTCAGTTTATGTTGTTTGGTTGAATTTTGGTCTGAAAAGGGATTTTGAGTAGAAAAGATTCCGAATGAAGGCGAGTCCGCGACAATTCTTCCTTATCTGAGCTCAGTTTATGTTGTTTGGTTGAATTTTGGTCTGAAAAGGGATTTTGAGTAGAAAAGATTCCGAATGAAGGCGAGTCCGCGACAATTCTTCCTTATGTGCGCTCAGTTTATGTTGTTTCGTTGAATTTTGGTCTGAAAAGGGATTTTGAGTAGAAAAGATTCCGAATGAAGGCGAGTCCGCGACAATTCTTCCTTGTGTGCGCTCAGTTTATGTTGTTTGGTTGAATTTTGGTCTGAAAAGGGATTTTGAGTAGAAAAGATTCCGAATGAAAGGCGAGTCCGCGACAATTCTTCCTTATCTGAGCTCAGTTTATGTTGTTTGGTTGAATTTTGGTCTGAAAAGGGATTTTGAGTAGAAACAGATTCCGAATGAAGGCGAGTCCGCGACAATTCTTCCTTATCTGAGCTCAGTTTATGTTGTTTCGTTGAATTTTGGTCTGAAAAGGGATTTTGAGTAGAACAGATTCCGAATGAAGGCGAGTCCGCGACAATTCTTCCTTATCTGAGCTCAGTTTATGTTGTTTGGTTGAATTTTGGTCTGAAAAGGGATTTTGAGTAGAAAAGATTCCGAATGAAGGGCGAGTCCGCGACAATTCTTCCTTATCTGAGCTCAGTTTATGTTGTTTCGTTGAATTTTGGTCTGAAAAGGGATTTTGAGTAGAAAAGATTCCGAATGAAGGCGAGTCCGCGACAATTCTTCCTTATCTGAGCTCAGTTTATGTTGTTTCGTTGAATTTTGGTCTGAAAAGGGATTTTGAGTAGAAAAGATTCCGAATGAAGGGCGAGTCCGCGACAATTCTTCCTTATCTGAGCTCAGTTTATGTTGTTTCGTTGAATTTTGGTCTGAAAAGGATTTTGAGTAGAAAAGATTCCGAATGAAGGGCGAGTCCGCGACAATTCTTCCTTGTGTGAGCTCAGTTTATGTTGTTTGTTGAATTTTGGTCTGAAAAGGGATTTTGAGTAGAAAAGATTCCGAATGAAGGGCGAGTCCGCGACAATTCTTCCTTGTGTGGCTCAGTTTATGTTGTTTTGTTGAATTTTGGTCTGAAAAGGTATTTTGAGTAGAAAAGATTCCGAATGAAGGGCGAGTCCGCGACAATTCTTCCTTGTGTGGATCAGTTTATGTTGTTTTGGTTGAATTTTGGTCTGAAAAGGTATTTTGAGTAGAAAAGATTCCGAATGAAGGGCGAGTCCGCGACAATTCTTCCTTGTGTGGCTCAGTTTATGTTGTTTGTTGAATTTTGGTCTGAAAAGGTATTTTGAGTAGAAAAGATTCCGAATGAAGGGCGAGTCCGCGACAATTCTTCCTTGTGTGGGCTCAGTTTATGTTGTTTGGTTGAATTTTGGTCTGAAAAGGGATTTTGAGTAGAACAGATTCCGAATGAAGGCGAGTCCGCGACAATTCTTCCTTATGTGCGCTCAGTTTATGTTGTTTCGTTGAATTTTGGTCTGAAAAGGGATTTTGAGTAGAAAAGATTCCGAATGAAGGGCGAGTCCGCGACAATTCTTCCTTATCTGAGCTCAGTTTATGTTGTTTCGTTGAATTTTGGTCTGAAAAGGGATTTTGAGTAGAAAAGATTCCGAATGAAAGGGCGAGTCCGCGACAATTCTTCCTTATCTGAGCTCAGTTTATGTTGTTTCGTTGAATTTTGGTCTGAAAAGGGATTTTGAGTAGAAAAGATTCCGAATGAAGGGCGAGTCCGCGACAATTCTTCCTTGTGTGGGCTCAGTTTATGTTGTTTGTTGAATTTTGGTCTGAAAAGGGATTTTGAGTAGAAAAGATTCCGAATGAAGGGCGAGTCCGCGACAATTCTTCCTTGTGTGCGCTCAGTTTATGTTGTTTGTTGAATTTTGGTCTGAAAAGGGATTTTGAGTAGAAAAGATTCCGAATGAAGGGCGAGTCCGCGACAATTCTTCCTTGTGTGCGCTCAGTTTATGTTGTTTGGTTGAATTTTGGTCTGAAAAGGGATTTTGAGTAGAAAAGATTCCGAATGAAGGGCGAGTCCGCGACAATTCTTCCTTATGTGCGCTCAGTTTATGTTGTTTCGTTGAATTTTGGTCTGAAAAGGGATTTTGAGTAGAAAAGATTCCGAATGAAGGGCGAGTCCGCGACAATTCTTCCTTATCTGCGCTCAGTTTATGTTGTTTCGTTGAATTTTGGTCTGAAAAGGGATTTTGAGTAGAAAAGATTCCGAATGAAGGGCGAGTCCGCGACAATTCTTCCTTATCTGAGCTCAGTTTATGTTGTTTCGTTGAATTTTGGTCTGAAAAGGGATTTTGAGTAGAAAAGATTCCGAATGAAGGGCGAGTCCGCGACAATTCTTCCTTATCTGAGCTCAGTTTATGTTGTTTCGTTGAATTTTGGTCTGAAAAGGGATTTTGAGTAGAAAAGATTCCGAATGAAGGGCGAGTCCGCGACAATTCTTCCTTGTGTGCGCTCAGTTTATGTTGTTTGGTTGAATTTTGGTCTGAAAAGGGATTTTGAGTAGAAAAGATTCCGAATGAAGGGCGAGTCCGCGACAATTCTTCCTTGTGTGGCTCAGTTTATGTTGTTTGGTTGAATTTTGGTCTGAAAAGGGATTTTGAGTAGAAAAGATTCCGAATGAAGGGCGAGTCCGCGACAATTCTTCCTTATGTGCGCTCAGTTTATGTTGTTTCGTTGAATTTTGGTCTGAAAAGGGATTTTGAGTAGAAAAGATTCCGAATGAAGGGCGAGTCCGCGACAATTCTTCCTTATCTGAGCTCAGTTTATGTTGTTTCGTTGAATTTTGGTCTGAAAAGGGATTTTGAGTAGAAAAGATTCCGAATGAAGGGCGAGTCCGCGACAATTCTTCCTTATCTGAGCTCAGTTTATGTTGTTTGGTTGAATTTTGGTCTGAAAAGGGATTTTGAGTAGAAAAGATTCCGAATGAAGGGCGAGTCCGCGACAATTCTTCCTTATGTGCGCTCAGTTTATGTTGTTTCGTTGAATTTTGGTCTGAAAAGGGATTTTGAGTAGAAAAGATTCCGAATGAAGGGCGAGTCCGCGACAATTCTTCCTTGTGTGCGCTCAGTTTATGTTGTTTCGTTGAATTTTGGTCTGAAAAGGGATTTTGAGTAGAAAAGATTCCGAATGAAGGGCGAGTCCGCGACAATTCTTCCTTATCTGAGCTCAGTTTATGTTGTTTGGTTGAATTTTGGTCTGAAAAGGGATTTTGAGTAGAAAAGATTCCGAATGAAGGGCGAGTCCGCGACAATTCTTCCTTATCTGAGCTCAGTTTATGTTGTTTCGTTGAATTTTGGTCTGAAAAGGGATTTTGAGTAGAAAAGATTCCGAATGAAGGGCGAGTCCGCGACAATTCTTCCTTATCTGAGCTCAGTTTATGTTGTTTCGTTGAATTTTGGTCTGAAAAGGGATTTTGAGTAGAAAAGATTCCGAATGAAGGGCGAGTCCGCGACAATTCTTCCTTATCTGAGCTCAGTTTATGTTGTTTGGTTGAATTTTGGTCTGAAAAGGGATTTTGAGTAGAAAAGATTCCGAATGAAGGGCGAGTCCGCGACAATTCTTCCTTGTGTGCGCTCAGTTTATGTTGTTTGGTTGAATTTTGGTCTGAAAAGGGATTTTGAGTAGAAAAGATTCCGAATGAAGGGCGAGTCCGCGACAATTCTTCCTTATGTGCGCTCAGTTTATGTTGTTTCGTTGAATTTTGGTCTGAAAAGGTATTTTGAGTAGAAAAGATTCCGAATGAAGGGCGAGTCCGCGACAATTCTTCCTTGTGTGCGCTCAGTTTATGTTGTTTGGTTGAATTTTGGTCTGAAAAGGGATTTTGAGTAGAAAAGATTCCGAATGAAGGGCGAGTCCGCGACAATTCTTCCTTGTGTGCGCTCAGTTTATGTTGTTTGGTTGAATTTTGGTCTGAAAAGGGATTTTGAGTAGAAAAGATTCCGAATGAAGGGCGAGTCCGCGACAATTCTTCCTTGTGTGCGCTCAGTTTATGTTGTTTCGTTGAATTTTGGTCTGAAAAGGGATTTTGAGTAGAAAAGATTCCGAATGAAGGGCGAGTCCGCGACAATTCTTCCTTGTGTGCGCTCAGTTTATGTTGTTTGGTTGAATTTTGGTCTGAAAAGGGATTTTGAGTAGAAAAGATTCCGAATGAAGGGCGAGTCCGCGACAATTCTTCCTTGTGTGCGCTCAGTTTATGTTGTTTCGTTGAATTTTGGTCTGAAAAGGGATTTTGAGTAGAAAAGATTCCGAATGAAGGGCGAGTCCGCGACAATTCTTCCTTATCTGAGCTCAGTTTATGTTGTTTGGTTGAATTTTGGTCTGAAAAGGGATTTTGAGTAGAAAAGATTCCGAATGAAGGGCGAGTCCGCGACAATTCTTCCTTATGTGCGCTCAGTTTATGTTGTTTGGTTGAATTTTGGTCTGAAAAGGGATTTTGAGTAGAAAAGATTCCGAATGAAGGGCGAGTCCGCGACAATTCTTCCTTGTCTGCGCTCAGTTTATGTTGTTTGGTTGAATTTTGGTCTGAAAAGGGATTTTGAGTAGAAAAGATTCCGAATGAAGGGCGAGTCCGCGACAATTCTTCCTTATCTGAGCTCAGTTTATGTTGTTTGGTTGAATTTTGGTCTGAAAAGGGATTTTGAGTAGAAAAGATTCCGAATGAAGGGCGAGTCCGCGACAATTCTTCCTTATCTGAGCTCAGTTTATGTTGTTTGGTTGAATTTTGGTCTGAAAAGGGATTTTGAGTAGAAAAGATTCCGAATGAAGGGCGAGTCCGCGACAATTCTTCCTTATGTGCGCTCAGTTTATGTTGTTTGGTTGAATTTTGGTCTGAAAAGGGATTTTGAGTAGAAAAGATTCCGAATGAAGGGCGAGTCCGCGACAATTCTTCCTTGTGTGCGCTCAGTTTATGTTGTTTCGTTGAATTTTGGTCTGAAAAGGGATTTTGAGTAGAAAAGATTCCGAATGAAGGGCGAGTCCGCGACAATTCTTCCTTGTGTGCGCTCAGTTTATGTTGTTTCGTTGAATTTTGGTCTGAAAAGGGATTTTGAGTAGAAAAGATTCCGAATGAAGGGCGAGTCCGCGACAATTCTTCCTTATGTGAGCTCAGTTTATGTTGTTTGGTTGAATTTTGGTCTGAAAAGGGATTTTGAGTAGAAAAGATTCCGAATGAAGGGCGAGTCCGCGACAATTCTTCCTTATCTGCGCTCAGTTTATGTTGTTTCGTTGAATTTTGGTCTGAAAAGGGATTTTGAGTAGAAAAGATTCCGAATGAAGGGCGAGTCCGCGACAATTCTTCCTTGTGTGCGCTCAGTTTATGTTGTTTCGTTGAATTTTGGTCTGAAAAGGGATTTTGAGTAGAAAAGATTCCGAATGAAGGGCGAGTCCGCGACAATTCTTCCTTATCTGAGCTCAGTTTATGTTGTTTGGTTGAATTTTGGTCTGAAAAGGGATTTTGAGTAGAAAAGATTCCGAATGAAGGGCGAGTCCGCGACAATTCTTCCTTATCTGAGCTCAGTTTATGTTGTTTCGTTGAATTTTGGTCTGAAAAGGGATTTTGAGTAGAAAAGATTCCGAATGAAGGGCGAGTCCGCGACAATTCTTCCTTGTGTGCGCTCAGTTTATGTTGTTTGGTTGAATTTTGGTCTGAAAAGGGATTTTGAGTAGAAAAGATTCCGAATGAAGGGCGAGTCCGCGACAATTCTTCCTTGTGTGCGCTCAGTTTATGTTGTTTCGTTGAATTTTGGTCTGAAAAGGGATTTTGAGTAGAAAAGATTCCGAATGAAGGGCGAGTCCGCGACAATTCTTCCTTATCTGAGCTCAGTTTATGTTGTTTGGTTGAATTTTGGTCTGAAAAGGGATTTTGAGTAGAAAAGATTCCGAATGAAGGGCGAGTCCGCGACAATTCTTCCTTGTGTGCGCTCAGTTTATGTTGTTTCGTTGAATTTTGGTCTGAAAAGGGATTTTGAGTAGAAAAGATTCCGAATGAAGGGCGAGTCCGCGACAATTCTTCCTTGTGTGCGCTCAGTTTATGTTGTTTCGTTGAATTTTGGTCTGAAAAGGGATTTTGAGTAGAAAAGATTCCGAATGAAGGGCGAGTCCGCGACAATTCTTCCTTGTGTGCGCTCAGTTTATGTTGTTTGGTTGAATTTTGGTCTGAAAAGGGATTTTGAGTAGAAAAGATTCCGAATGAAGGGCGAGTCCGCGACAATTCTTCCTTATCTGCGCTCAGTTTATGTTGTTTGGTTGAATTTTGGTCTGAAAAGGGATTTTGAGTAGAAAAGATTCCGAATGAAGGGCGAGTCCGCGACAATTCTTCCTTGTGTGCGCTCAGTTTATGTTGTTTGGTTGAATTTTGGTCTGAAAAGGGATTTTGAGTAGAAAAGATTCCGAATGAAGGGCGAGTCCGCGACAATTCTTCCTTGTGTGCGCTCAGTTTATGTTGTTTCGTTGAATTTTGGTCTGAAAAGGGATTTTGAGTAGAAAAGATTCCGAATGAAGGGCGAGTCCGCGACAATTCTTCCTTATCTGAGCTCAGTTTATGTTGTTTGGTTGAATTTTGGTCTGAAAAGGGATTTTGAGTAGAAAAGATTCCGAATGAAGGGCGAGTCCGCGACAATTCTTCCTTGTGTGCGCTCAGTTTATGTTGTTTCGTTGAATTTTGGTCTGAAAAGGGATTTTGAGTAGAAAAGATTCCGAATGAAGGGCGAGTCCGCGACAATTCTTCCTTATCTGCGCTCAGTTTATGTTGTTTCGTTGAATTTTGGTCTGAAAAGGGATTTTGAGTAGAAAAGATTCCGAATGAAGGGCGAGTCCGCGACAATTCTTCCTTGTGTGCGCTCAGTTTATGTTGTTTGGTTGAATTTTGGTCTGAAAAGGTATTTTGAGTAGAAAAGATTCCGAATGAAGGGCGAGTCCGCGACAATTCTTCCTTATGTGCGCTCAGTTTATGTTGTTTGGTTGAATTTTGGTCTGAAAAGGGATTTTGAGTAGAAAAGATTCCGAATGAAGGGCGAGTCCGCGACAATTCTTCCTTGTGTGCGCTCAGTTTATGTTGTTTGGTTGAATTTTGGTCTGAAAAGGGATTTTGAGTAGAAAAGATTCCGAATGAAGGGCGAGTCCGCGACAATTCTTCCTTGTGTGCGCTCAGTTTATGTTGTTTGGTTGAATTTTGGTCTGAAAAGGGATTTTGAGTAGAAAAGATTCCGAATGAAGGGCGAGTCCGCGACAATTCTTCCTTGTGTGCGCTCAGTTTATGTTGTTTCGTTGAATTTTGGTCTGAAAAGGGATTTTGAGTAGAAAAGATTCCGAATGAAGGGCGAGTCCGCGACAATTCTTCCTTGTGTGCGCTCAGTTTATGTTGTTTGGTTGAATTTTGGTCTGAAAAGGGATTTTGAGTAGAAAAGATTCCGAATGAAGGGCGAGTCCGCGACAATTCTTCCTTGTGTGCGCTCAGTTTATGTTGTTTCGTTGAATTTTGGTCTGAAAAGGGATTTTGAGTAGAAAAGATTCCGAATGAAGGGCGAGTCCGCGACAATTCTTCCTTGTGTGCGCTCAGTTTATGTTGTTTCGTTGAATTTTGGTCTGAAAAGGGATTTTGAGTAGAAAAGATTCCGAATGAAGGGCGAGTCCGCGACAATTCTTCCTTGTGTGCGCTCAGTTTATGTTGTTTCGTTGAATTTTGGTCTGAAAAGGGATTTTGAGTAGAAAAGATTCCGAATGAAGGGCGAGTCCGCGACAATTCTTCCTTGTGTGCGCTCAGTTTATGTTGTTTGGTTGAATTTTGGTCTGAAAAGGGATTTTGAGTAGAAAAGATTCCGAATGAAGGGCGAGTCCGCGACAATTCTTCCTTATGTGCGCTCAGTTTATGTTGTTTGGTTGAATTTTGGTCTGAAAAGGGATTTTGAGTAGAAAAGATTCCGAATGAAGGGCGAGTCCGCGACAATTCTTCCTTGTGTGCGCTCAGTTTATGTTGTTTGGTTGAATTTTGGTCTGAAAAGGGATTTTGAGTAGAAAAGATTCCGAATGAAGGGCGAGTCCGCGACAATTCTTCCTTATGTGCGCTCAGTTTATGTTGTTTGGTTGAATTTTGGTCTGAAAAGGGATTTTGAGTAGAAAAGATTCCGAATGAAGGGCGAGTCCGCGACAATTCTTCCTTGTGTGCGCTCAGTTTATGTTGTTTGGTTGAATTTTGGTCTGAAAAGGGATTTTGAGTAGAAAAGATTCCGAATGAAGGGCGAGTCCGCGACAATTCTTCCTTGTGTGCGCTCAGTTTATGTTGTTTGGTTGAATTTTGGTCTGAAAAGGGATTTTGAGTAGAAAAGATTCCGAATGAAGGGCGAGTCCGCGACAATTCTTCCTTGTGTGCGCTCAGTTTATGTTGTTTGGTTGAATTTTGGTCTGAAAAGGGATTTTGAGTAGAAAAGATTCCGAATGAAGGGCGAGTCCGCGACAATTCTTCCTTGTGTGCGCTCAGTTTATGTTGTTTCGTTGAATTTTGGTCTGAAAAGGGATTTTGAGTAGAAAAGATTCCGAATGAAGGGCGAGTCCGCGACAATTCTTCCTTATGTGCGCTCAGTTTATGTTGTTTGGTTGAATTTTGGTCTGAAAAGGGATTTTGAGTAGAAAAGATTCCGAATGAAGGGCGAGTCCGCGACAATTCTTCCTTATGTGAGCTCAGTTTATGTTGTTTGGTTGAATTTTGGTCTGAAAAGGGATTTTGAGTAGAAAAGATTCCGAATGAAGGGCGAGTCCGCGACAATTCTTCCTTGTGTGCGCTCAGTTTATGTTGTTTGGTTGAATTTTGGTCTGAAAAGGGATTTTGAGTAGAAAAGATTCCGAATGAAGGGCGAGTCCGCGACAATTCTTCCTTGTGTGCGCTCAGTTTATGTTGTTTGGTTGAATTTTGGTCTGAAAAGGGATTTTGAGTAGAAAAGATTCCGAATGAAGGGCGAGTCCGCGACAATTCTTCCTTATGTGCGCTCAGTTTATGTTGTTTGGTTGAATTTTGGTCTGAAAAGGGATTTTGAGTAGAAAAGATTCCGAATGAAGGGCGAGTCCGCGACAATTCTTCCTTATGTGCGCTCAGTTTATGTTGTTTGGTTGAATTTTGGTCTGAAAAGGGATTTTGAGTAGAAAAGATTCCGAATGAAGGGCGAGTCCGCGACAATTCTTCCTTGTGTGCGCTCAGTTTATGTTGTTTGGTTGAATTTTGGTCTGAAAAGGGATTTTGAGTAGAAAAGATTCCGAATGAAGGGCGAGTCCGCGACAATTCTTCCTTATGTGCGCTCAGTTTATGTTGTTTCGTTGAATTTTGGTCTGAAAAGGTATTTTGAGTAGAAAAGATTCCGAATGAAGGGCGAGTCCGCGACAATTCTTCCTTGTGTGCGCTCAGTTTATGTTGTTTGGTTGAATTTTGGTCTGAAAAGGGATTTTGAGTAGAAAAGATTCCGAATGAAGGGCGAGTCCGCGACAATTCTTCCTTGTGTGCGCTCAGTTTATGTTGTTTGGTTGAATTTTGGTCTGAAAAGGGATTTTGAGTAGAAAAGATTCCGAATGAAGGGCGAGTCCGCGACAATTCTTCCTTGTGTGCGCTCAGTTTATGTTGTTTGGTTGAATTTTGGTCTGAAAAGGGATTTTGAGTAGAAAAGATTCCGAATGAAGGGCGAGTCCGCGACAATTCTTCCTTATGTGCGCTCAGTTTATGTTGTTTGGTTGAATTTTGGTCTGAAAAGGGATTTTGAGTAGAAAAGATTCCGAATGAAGGGCGAGTCCGCGACAATTCTTCCTTATGTGCGCTCAGTTTATGTTGTTTGGTTGAATTTTGGTCTGAAAAGGGATTTTGAGTAGAAAAGATTCCGAATGAAGGGCGAGTCCGCGACAATTCTTCCTTGTGTGCGCTCAGTTTATGTTGTTTGGTTGAATTTTGGTCTGAAAAGGGATTTTGAGTAGAAAAGATTCCGAATGAAGGGCGAGTCCGCGACAATTCTTCCTTGTGTGCGCTCAGTTTATGTTGTTTGGTTGAATTTTGGTCTGAAAAGGTATTTTGAGTAGAAAAGATTCCGAATGAAGGGCGAGTCCGCGACAATTCTTCCTTGTGTGCGCTCAGTTTATGTTGTTTGGTTGAATTTTGGTCTGAAAAGGGATTTTGAGTAGAAAAGATTCCGAATGAAGGGCGAGTCCGCGACAATTCTTCCTTATGTGCGCTCAGTTTATGTTGTTTGGTTGAATTTTGGTCTGAAAAGGGATTTTGAGTAGAAAAGATTCCGAATGAAGGGCGAGTCCGCGACAATTCTTCCTTGTGTGCGCTCAGTTTATGTTGTTTGGTTGAATTTTGGTCTGAAAAGGGATTTTGAGTAGAAAAGATTCCGAATGAAGGGCGAGTCCGCGACAATTCTTCCTTGTGTGCGCTCAGTTTATGTTGTTTGGTTGAATTTTGGTCTGAAAAGGGATTTTGAGTAGAAAAGATTCCGAATGAAGGGCGAGTCCGCGACAATTCTTCCTTATGTGCGCTCAGTTTATGTTGTTTGGTTGAATTTTGGTCTGAAAAGGATTTTGAGTAGAAAAGATTCCGAATGAAGGGCGAGTCCGCGACAATTCTTCCTTGTGTGCGCTCAGTTTATGTTGTTTGGTTGAATTTTGGTCTGAAAAGGGATTTTGAGTAGAAAAGATTCCGAATGAAGGGCGAGTCCGCGACAATTCTTCCTTGTGTGCGCTCAGTTTATGTTGTTTGGTTGAATTTTGGTCTGAAAAGGATTTTGAGTAGAAAAGATTCCGAATGAAGGGCGAGTCCGCGACAATTCTTCCTTGTGTGCGCTCAGTTTATGTTGTTTGGTTGAATTTTGGTCTGAAAAGGGATTTTGAGTAGAAAAGATTCCGAATGAAGGGCGAGTCCGCGACAATTCTTCCTTGTGTGCGCTCAGTTTATGTTGTTTGGTTGAATTTTGGTCTGAAAAGGGATTTTGAGTAGAAAAGATTCCGAATGAAGGGCGAGTCCGCGACAATTCTTCCTTGTGTGCGCTCAGTTTATGTTGTTTGGTTGAATTTTGGTCTGAAAAGGGATTTTGAGTAGAAAAGATTCCGAATGAAGGGCGAGTCCGCGACAATTCTTCCTTATGTGCGCTCAGTTTATGTTGTTTGGTTGAATTTTGGTCTGAAAAGGGATTTTGAGTAGAAAAGATTCCGAATGAAGGGCGAGTCCGCGACAATTCTTCCTTGTGTGCGCTCAGTTTATGTTGTTTGGTTGAATTTTGGTCTGAAAAGGGATTTTGAGTAGAAAAGATTCCGAATGAAGGGCGAGTCCGCGACAATTCTTCCTTGTGTGCGCTCAGTTTATGTTGTTTGGTTGAATTTTGGTCTGAAAAGGGATTTTGAGTAGAAAAGATTCCGAATGAAGGGCGAGTCCGCGACAATTCTTCCTTATGTGCGCTCAGTTTATGTTGTTTGGTTGAATTTTGGTCTGAA
This sequence comes from Hydractinia echinata, assembly GCA_030067915.1. Lineage (NCBI taxonomy): Eukaryota > Metazoa > Cnidaria > Hydrozoa > Anthoathecata > Hydractiniidae > Hydractinia > Hydractinia echinata. The sequence continues at coordinate 320,308 of JASGCC010000267.1, forward strand.
AAGGGATTTTGAGTAGAAAAGATTCCGAATGAAGGGCGAGTCCGCGACAATTCTTCCTTGTGTGCGCTCAGTTTATGTTGTTTGGTTGAATTTTGGTCTGAAAAGGGATTTTGAGTAGAAAAGATTCCGAATGAAGGGCGAGTCCGCGACAATTCTTCCTTGTGTGCGCTCAGTTTATGTTGTTTGGTTGAATTTTGGTCTGAAAAGGGATTTTGAGTAGAAAAGATTCCGAATGAAGGGCGAGTCCGCGACAATTCTTCCTTGTGTGCGCTCAGTTTATGTTGTTTGGTTGAATTTTGGTCTGAAAAGGGATTTTGAGTAGAAAAGATTCCGAATGAAGGGCGAGTCCGCGACAATTCTTCCTTGTGTGCGCTCAGTTTATGTTGTTTCGTTGAATTTTGGTCTGAAAAGGGATTTTGAGTAGAAAAGATTCCGAATGAAGGGCGAGTCCGCGACAATTCTTCCTTATGTGCGCTCAGTTTATGTTGTTTGGTTGAATTTTGGTCTGAAAAGGGATTTTGAGTAGAAAAGATTCCGAATGAAGGGCGAGTCCGCGACAATTCTTCCTTGTGTGCGCTCAGTTTATGTTGTTTGGTTGAATTTTGGTCTGAAAAGGGATTTTGAGTAGAAAAGATTCCAAATGAAGGGCGAGTCCGCGACAATTCTTCCTTGTGTGCGCTCAGTTTATGTTGTTTGGTTGAATTTTGGTCTGAAAAGGGATTTTGAGTAGAAAAGATTCCGAATGAAGGGCGAGTCCGCGACAATTCTTCCTTGTGTGCGCTCAGTTTATGTTGTTTGGTTGAATTTTGGTCTGAAAAGGGATTTTGAGTAGAAAAGATTCCGAATGAAGGGCGAGTCCGCGACAATTCTTCCTTGTGTGCGCTCAGTTTATGTTGTTTGGTTGAATTTTGGTCTGAAAAGGGATTTTGAGTAGAAAAGATTCCGAATGAAGGGCGAGTCCGCGACAATTCTTCCTTGTGTGCGCTCAGTTTATGTTGTTTGGTTGAATTTTGGTCTGAAAAGGGATTTTGAGTAGAAAAGATTCCGAATGAAGGGCGAGTCCGCGACAATTCTTCCTTGTGTGCGCTCAGTTTATGTTGTTTGGTTGAATTTTGGTCTGAAAAGGGATTTTGAGTAGAAAAGATTCCGAATGAAGGGCGAGTCCGCGACAATTCTTCCTTGTGTGCGCTCAGTTTATGTTGTTTGGTTGAATTTTGGTCTGAAAAGGGATTTTGAGTAGAAAAGATTCCGAATGAAGGGCGAGTCCGCGACAATTCTTCCTTGTGTGCGCTCAGTTTATGTTGTTTGGTTGAATTTTGGTCTGAAAAGGGATTTTGAGTAGAAAAGATTCCAAATGAAGGGCGAGTCCGCGACAATTCTTCCTTATCTGAGCTCAGTTTATGTTGTTTGGTTGAATTTTGGTCTGAAAAGGTATTTTGAGTAGAAAAGATTCCGAATGAAGGGCGAGTCCGCGACAATTCTTCCTTGTGTGCGCTCAGTTTATGTTGTTTGGTTGAATTTTGGTCTGAAAAGGGATTTTGAGTAGAAAAGATTCCAAATGAAGGGCGAGTCCGCGACAATTCTTCCTTGTGTGCGCTCAGTTTATGTTGTTTGGTTGAATTTTGGTCTGAAAAGGGATTTTGAGTAGAAAAGATTCCGAATGAAGGGCGAGTCCGCGACAATTCTTCCTTGTGTGCGCTCAGTTTATGTTGTTTGGTTGAATTTTGGTCTGAAAAGGGATTTTGAGTAGAAAAGATTCCGAATGAAGGGCGAGTCCGCGACAATTCTTCCTTATGTGCGCTCAGTTTATGTTGTTTCGTTGAATTTTGGTCTGAAAAGGGATTTTGAGTAGAAAAGATTCCGAATGAAGGGCGAGTCCGCGACAATTCTTCCTTGTGTGCGCTCAGTTTATGTTGTTTGGTTGAATTTTGGTCTGAAAAGGGATTTTGAGTAGAAAAGATTCCGAATGAAGGGCGAGTCCGCGACAATTCTTCCTTATGTGCGCTCAGTTTATGTTGTTTGGTTGAATTTTGGTCTGAAAAGGGATTTTGAGTAGAAAAGATTCCGAATGAAGGGCGAGTCCGCGACAATTCTTCCTTGTCTGAGCTCAGTTTATGTTGTTTGGTTGAATTTTGGTCTGAAAAGGGATTTTGAGTAGAAAAGATTCCGAATGAAGGGCGAGTCCGCGACAATTCTTCCTTGTGTGCGCTCAGTTTATGTTGTTTGGTTGAATTTTGGTCTGAAAAGGGATTTTGAGTAGAAAAGATTCCGAAATGAAGGGCGAGTCCGCGACAATTCTTCCTTGTGTGCGCTCAGTTTATGTTGTTTGGTTGAATTTTGGTCTGAAAAGGGATTTTGAGTAGAAAAGATTCCGAATGAAGGGCGAGTCCGCGACAATTCTTCCTTGTGTGCGCTCAGTTTATGTTGTTTGGTTGAATTTTGGTCTGAAAAGGGATTTTGAGTAGAAAAGATTCCGAATGAAGGGCGAGTCCGCGACAATTCTTCCTTGTGTGCGCTCAGTTTATGTTGTTTGGTTGAATTTTGGTCTGAAAAGGGATTTTGAGTAGAAAAGATTCCAAATGAAGGGCGAGTCCGCGACAATTCTTCCTTGTGTGCGCTCAGTTTATGTTGTTTGGTTGAATTTTGGTCTGAAAAGGTATTTTGAGTAGAAAAGATTCCGAATGAAGGGCGAGTCCGCGACAATTCTTCCTTATCTGAGCTCAGTTTATGTTGTTTCGTTGAATTTTGGTCTGAAAAGGGATTTTGAGTAGAAAAGATTCCGAATGAAGGGCGAGTCCGCGACAATTCTTCCTTGTGTGCGCTCAGTTTATGTTGTTTCGTTGAATTTTGGTCTGAAAAGGGATTTTGAGTAGAAAAGATTCCGAATGAAGGGCGAGTCCGCGACAATTCTTCCTTATGTGCGCTCAGTTTATGTTGTTTGGTTGAATTTTGGTCTGAAAAGGGATTTTGAGTAGAAAAGATTCCGAATGAAGGGCGAGTCCGCGACAATTCTTCCTTGTGTGCGCTCAGTTTATGTTGTTTCGTTGAATTTTGGTCTGAAAAGGGATTTTGAGTAGAAAAGATTCCGAATGAAGGGCGAGTCCGCGACAATTCTTCCTTGTGTGCGCTCAGTTTATGTTGTTTGGTTGAATTTTGGTCTGAAAAGGGATTTTGAGTAGAAAAGATTCCGAATGAAGGGCGAGTCCGCGACAATTCTTCCTTGTCTGAGCTCAGTTTATGTTGTTTGGTTGAATTTTGGTCTGAAAAGGGATTTTGAGTAGAAAAGATTCCAAATGAAGGGCGAGTCCGCGACAATTCTTCCTTGTGTGCGCTCAGTTTATGTTGTTTGGTTGAATTTTGGTCTGAAAAGGGATTTTGAGTAGAAAAGATTCCGAATGAAGGGCGAGTCCGCGACAATTCTTCCTTGTGTGCGCTCAGTTTATGTTGTTTGGTTGAATTTTGGTCTGAAAAGGGATTTTGAGTAGAAAAGATTCCGAATGAAGGGCGAGTCCGCGACAATTCTTCCTTATCTGAGCTCAGTTTATGTTGTTTGGTTGAATTTTGGTCTGAAAAGGTATTTTGAGTAGAAAAGATTCCGAATGAAGGGCGAGTCCGCGACAATTCTTCCTTATCTGAGCTCAGTTTATGTTGTTTCGTTGAATTTTGGTCTGAAAAGGTATTTTGAGTAGAAAAGATTCCGAATGAAGGGCGAGTCCGCGACAATTCTTCCTTGTGTGCGCTCAGTTTATGTTGTTTCGTTGAATTTTGGTCTGAAAAGGGATTTTGAGTAGAAAAGATTCCGAATGAAGGGCGAGTCCGCAACAATTCTTCCTTGTGTGCGCTCAGTTTATGTTGTTTCGTTGAATTTTGGTCTGAAAAGGGATTTTGAGTAGAAAAGATTCCGAATGAAGGGCGAGTCCGCGACAATTCTTCCTTATCTGAGCTCAGTTTATGTTGTTTGGTTGAATTTTGGTCTGAAAAGGTATTTTGAGTAGAAAAGATTCCGAATGAAGGGCGAGTCCGCGACAATTCTTCCTTGTGTGCGCTCAGTTTATGTTGTTTGGTTGAATTTTGGTCTGAAAAGGGATTTTGAGTAGAAAAGATTCCAAATGAAGGGCGAGTCCGCGACAATTCTTCCTTGTGTGCGCTCAGTTTATGTTGTTTGGTTGAATTTTGGTCTGAAAAGGGATTTTGAGTAGAAAAGATTCCGAATGAAGGGCGAGTCCGCGACAATTCTTCCTTGTGTGCGCTCAGTTTATGTTGTTTGGTTGAATTTTGGTTTGAAAAGGTATTTTGAGTAGAAAAGATTCCGAATGAAGGGCGAGTCCGCGACAATTCTTCCTTATCTGAGCTCAGTTTATGTTGTTTGGTTGAATTTTGGTCTGAAAAGGTATTTTGAGTAGAAAAGATTCCGAATGAAGGGCGAGTCCGCGACAATTCTTCCTTATCTGCGCTCAGTTTATGTTGTTTGGTTGAATTTTGGTCTGAAAAAGGATTTTGAGTAGAAAAGATTCCGAATGAAGGGCGAGTCCGCGACAATTCTTCCTTGTGTGCGCTCAGTTTATGTTGTTTCGTTGAATTTTGGTCTGAAAAGGGATTTTGAGTAGAAAAGATTCCGAATGAAGGGCGAGTCCCGCGACAATTCTTCCTTATGTGCGCTCAGTTTTATGTTGTTTCGTTGAATTTTGGTCTGAAAAGGATTTTGAGTAGAAAAGATTCCGAATGAAGGGCGAGTCCGCGACAATTCTTCCTATTCTGAGCTCAGTTTATGTGTTTGGTTGAATTTTGGTCTGAAAAGGGATTTTGAGTAGAAAAGATTCGAATGAAGGGCGAGTCCGCGACAATTCTTCCTTGGTGTGTGCGTCAGTTTATGTTGTTTCGTTGAATTTTGGTCTGAAAGGGATTTTGAGTAGAAAAGATTCCGAATGACAAGGCGAGTCCGCGACAATTCTTCCTTAGTGCGCCTCAGTTTACTGTTGTTTCGTTGGAATTTTGGTCTGAAAAGGGATTTTGAGTAGAAAAGATTCCGAGTGAAAGGCGAGTCCGCGACAATTCCTTCCTTGGTGCGCTCAGTTTAATGTGTTTGGTTGAATTTTGGGTCTGAAAAGGTATTTTGAGTAGAAAAGATTCCAATGAGGGCGAGTCCGCGACAATTCTTCTTGTGTGGCGTCAGTTTAATGTTGTTTGGTTGAATTTTGGTCTGTGAAAGAGGGATTTTGAGTAGAAAAGATTCCGAATGAAGGGCGAGTCCGCGACAATTCTTCTTGTGTGCGCTCAGTTTATGTTGTTTGTTGAATTTTTGGTCTGAAAAGGGATATTTGAGTAGAAAAGATTCCCAAATGAAGGCGGAGTCCGCGACAGATATCTTCCTTGTGTGCGCTCAGTTTTGTTGTTTGTTGAATTTTCTGCGT
>JASGCC010000268.1:0-138969 GCA_030067915.1 Hydractinia echinata
CCAAAAAGTACCTTACCCTGACGTTAGCGGAAATGTTTTTACAAGTGAACCTTGAATATTAAAACGCCGTAAATTATTGCTTGTGGGTAAAATTTAGAAATTATGAAAATATCCAGAAATATGTTGAACATGACTGTAAGACGTTTCATCCGGACTATCGTTCTGAACAAGCTGTAAATCGAAATCTCATGACGCTTAAACACTTCAGATCGGTGTCTCAAAAATAGACGGAAGTTTAAGCAAAATCAAGTGAACAAGCGCTACTTTTCCCCAATGCGAGGAAGACTTGTTAATTATATTATGAAAAATTCGCGGGTTTCTGGCGGCAAAGTATTTATGCGTAAACGAGATCTTCTGTCCGACGACATTTACAGACATGCAAGATAAGATGACAGGAGCAAGATTCGAACTCGCGCCACCGAAGTGACTGGTGCCTTAAACCAGCGCCTTAGACCGTTCGGCCATCCTGCCCCGCATTCTGGAATACACAATGTGGACGAGCGTGCAGATAATATCGTATTTCCACGTATTTAAGCACTAGTTGACAAACATGAATGACCGAAACTTATCAAAAATATAAATAAGTAAGTGACGTATAATGATACGTTGATGCCTAACGAGCTCTGCACATTCCACTGCAAGTGTAATTTTCGGGTGACTTTTGAGCAATCTAGAGGGCTTTGGTTGTTTGTGGGCGCATACCTGCACAGTAAAGCAGTTTCAGCGACCCGTCATTCATGCAAGCGAAACTTTTAAAATAGTTTTTTTTTAAATTCGCATATTTCTCTCTGCGAAAGAGTTAAGCGGAATAAGAACATTTGTCCGACGTTTTTTCAGACATGTATGATAAGTTGACAGGAGCGAGATTCGAACTCGGGCAACCGAAGTGACTGGTGCCTAAAACCAGCGCCTTAGACCGCTCGCCATCCTACCTGCTTTTTAACATATAAAAAGCCGTGCCAACAAAGTACAGGGAAACCAAAAAGTAGTTTATTCACGTCAGCAGAAATGTTTTTGCTCTAACCAATTATCCTAAGATCCTAAGTCCTAAGACCATCCGCTGACAAGTGAACTTTGAATATTAAAACGCCGTAAATTATTGTTGTGCATAAAATGTTAGAAATTATGAAATTATCCAGAATTATGTTGAACATGACTGTAAGGACGTTTCATCCGAACTTCGTTCTGAACAAGCTGTAAATCGAAATCTCATGACGCTTAAACACTTCAGATCGGTGTCTGTAAAAATAGACGGAAGTTTAAGCAAAATCAAGTGGAACAAGCGCTAATTTTCCCCAATGCGAGGAAGATTGTTAATTACATTTTGAAAAATTCGCGTGTTTCTGGCGGCAAAGTATTTAAGCGTAAACAAGATCTTCTGTCCGACGACATTTACAGACATGCAAGATAAGATGACAGGATCGAGATTCGAACTCGCGCCACCGAAGTGACTGGTGCCTTAAACCAACGCCTTAGACCGTTCGGCCATCCTGCCCCATTCTGAAATACACAATGTGGACGAGCGTGCAGATAATATCGTATTTCCACGTATTTAAGCACTAGTTGACAAACATGAATGACCGAAACTTATCAAAAATTTAAAATAAGTAAGGACGTATAATGATACGTTGATGCCTAACGAGCTCTGCACATTCCACTGCAAGTGTAATTTGGTGACTTTTGAGCAATCTAGAGGGTTTTGCCTGTTTGTGGGCGGAATACCTGCACAGTCAAACTGCTTCAGCGCCCCCGTCATTCATGCAAGCGAAACTTGTAAAATACTTTTTTTTTAAATTCGCATATTTCTCTCGGCGAAATAGTTAAGCGGAAATAAGAACGTTTGTCCGACGTCATTTCCAGACATGTATGATAAGTTGACAGAAGCGAGATTCGATCTCGCGCCACCGAAGTGACTGGTGCCTATAAACAGCGCCTTAGACCGCTCGGCCATCCTGCCGGAATCTGGAATACACAATGTGGACGAGCGTGCAGATAATATCGTATTTCCACGTATTTAAGCCCTAGTTGACAAACATGAATGACCGAAACTTATCAAAAATTTAAATAAGTAAGTGACGTATAATATACGTTGATGCCTAACGAGCTCTGCACATTCCACTGCAAGTGTAATTTTCGGGTGACTTTTGAGCAATCTAGAGGGTTTTGCCTGTTTGTGGGCGGAATACCTGCACAGTCAAGCAGCTTCAGCGCCCCGTCATTCATGCAGCGAACTTGTAAATTATTTTTTTTTTAAATTCGCATATTTCTCTCTGCGAAAGAGTTAAGCGGAAATAAAAACATTTCTCCGACGTTAATTTCAGACATATATGATAAGTTGACAGGAGCGAGATTCGAACTCGGACAACCGAAGTGACTGGTGCCTAAAACAAGCGCCTTAGACCGCTCGGCCATCCTACCTGCTTTTTAACATATAAAAAGCCGTGCCAAGAAAGTACAGGGAAACCAAAAGTAGTTTATTCACGTCAGCAGAAATGTTTTTGCTCTAACCAATTATCCTAAGATCCGAAGTCCTAAGACCATCCGCTGACAAGTGAACTTTAAATATTAAAACGCCGTAAATTATTGTTTGTGCGTAAAATGTTAGAAATTATGAAATTATCCAGAAATATGTTGAACATGACTGTAAGGACGTTTCATCCGGACTATCGTTCTGAACAAGCTGTAAATCGAAATCTCATGACGCTTAAAACACTTCAGATCGGTGTCTGTAAAAATAGACGGAAGTTTAAGCAAAATCAAGTGGAACAAGCGCTAATTTTCCCCAATGCGAGGAAAACTTGTTAATTATATTTTTGAAAAATTCGGTGTTTCTGCCGGCAAAGTATTTAGGCGTAAACGAGATCTTCTGTCCGACGAGATTTCCAGTCATGCAAGATAAGATGACAGGAGCGAGATTCGAACTCGCGCCACCGAAGTGACTGGTGCCTTAAACCAGCGCCTTAGACCGTTCGGCCATCCTGCCCGCATTCTGGAATACACAATGTGGACGAGCGTGCAGATAATATCGTATTTCCACGTATTTAAGCACTAGTTGACAAACATGAATGACCGAAACTTATCAAAAATTTAAGTAAGTAAGTGACGTATAATGATACGTTGATGCCTAACGAGCTCTGCACATTCCACTGCAAGTTTATTTTTCGGTGACTTTTGAGCAATCTAGAGGGTTTACCTGTTTGTGTGCGGAATACCTGCACAGTAAAGAAGTTTCAGCGCACCCGTCATTCATGCAAGCGAAACTTGTAAAATAGTTTTTTTTTAAATTCGCATATTTCTCTCTGCGAAAGAGTTAAGCGGAAATAAGAACATTCTCCGACGTTAATTTCAGACATGTATGATAAGTTGACAGGAGCGAGATTCGAACTCGGGCAACCGAAGTGACTGGTGCCTAAAACCAGCGCCTTAGACCACTCGGCCATCCTACCTGCTTTTAACATATAAAAGCCGTGCCAACAAAGTACAGGGAAACCAAAAAGTAGCTTATTCACGTTAGAAGAAATGTTTTTGCTCTAACCAATTATCCTAAGATCCGAAGTCCTAAGGCCATCCGCTGACAAGTGAACTTTGAATATTAAAACGCCGTAAATTATTGCTTGTGCGTAAAATGTTAGAAATTATGAAATTATCCAGAAATATGTTGAACATGACTGTAAGGACGTTTCATCCGGACTATCGTTCTGAACAAGCTGTAAATCAAAATCTCATGGACGCTTAAACACTTCAGATCGGTGTCTCTAAAATAAACGGAAGTTTAAGCAAAATCAAGTTGAACAAGCGCTACTTTTCCCAATGCGAGGAAGACTTGTTAATTATATTTTGAAAAATTCGCGGTTTCTGGCGGCAAAGTATTTAGGCGTAAACGAGATCTTCTGTCCGACGAGATTTCCAGTCATGCAAGATAAGATGACAGGAGCGAGATTCGAACTCGCGCCACCGAAGTGACTGGTGCCTTAAACCAGCGCCCTTAGACCGTTCGGCCATCCTGCCCGCATTCTGGAATACACAATGACGAGCGTGCAGATAATATCGTATTTCCACGTATTTAAGCACTAGTTGACAAACATGAATGACCGAAACTTATCAAAAATTTAAGTAAGTAAGTGACGTATAATGATACGTTGATGCCTAAACGAGCTCTGCACATTCCACTGCAAGTTTATTTTTCGGGTGACTTTTGACAATCTAGAGGGTTTTACCTGTTTGTGTGCGGAATACCTGCACAGTAAAGAAGTTTCAGCGCACCCGTCATTCATGCAAGCGAAACTTGTAAAATAGTTTTTTTTTAAATTCCGCATATTTCTCTCTGCGAAAGAGTTAAGCGGAAATAAGAACATTTTCTCCGACGTTAATTTCAGACATGTATGATAATGACAGGCGAGATTCGAACTCGGGCAACCGAAGTGACTGGTGCCCTAAACCAGCGCCTTAGACCACTCGGCCATCCTACCTGCTTTTTAACATATAAAAAGCCGTGCCAACAAAGTACAGGGAAACCAAAAAGTAGCTTATTCACGTTAGCAGAAATGTTTTTGCTCTAACCAATTATCCTAAGATCCGAAGTCCTAAGGCCATCCGCTGACAGTGAACTTTGAATATTAAAACGCCGTAAATTATTGCTTGTGCGTAAAATGTTAGAAATTATGAAATTATCCAGAAATATGTTGAACATGACTGTAAGGACGTTTCATCCGGACTATCGTTCTGAACAAGCTGTAAATCAAAATCTCATGACGCTTAAACACTTCAGATCGGTGTCTCTAAAAATAAACGGAAGTTTAAGCAAAATCAAGTTGAACAAGCGCTACTTTTCCCCAATGCGAGGAAGACTTGTTAATTATATTTTGAAAAATTCGCGGGTCTCTGGCGGCAAAGTATTTAAGCGTAAACGAGATCTACTGTCCGACGACATTTACAGACATGCAAGATAAGATGACAGGAGCGAGATTCGAACTCGCGCCCACCGAAGTGACTGGTGCCTTAAACCAGCGCCTTAGACCGTTCGGCCATCCTGCCCGCATTCTGGAATACACAATGTGGACGAGCGTGCAGATAATATCGTATTTCCACGTATTTAAGCACTAGTTGACAAACATGAATGACCGAAACTTATCAAAAATTTAAATAAGTAAGTGACGTATAATGATACGTTGATGCCTAACGAGCTCTGCACATTCCACTGCAAGTTTATTTTTCGGGTGACTTTTGAGCAATCTAGAGGGTTTTGCCTGTTTGTGGGCGGAATACCTGCGCAGTAAAGAAGTTCCAGCGCCCCCGTCATTCATGCAAGCGAAACTTGTAAAATAGTTTTTTTTTAAATTCGCATATTTCTCTCTGCGAAAGAGTTAAGCGGAAATAAGAACATTTCTCCGACGTTAATTTCAGACATGTATGATAAGTTGACAGGAGCGAGATTCGAACTCGGGCAACCGAAGTGACTGGTGCCTAAAACCAGCGCCTTAGACCGCTCGGCCATCCTACCTGCTTTTTAACATATAAAAAACCGTGCTAACAAAGTACAGGGAAACCAAAAAGTAACTTATTCACGTTAGCAGAAATGTTTTTGCTCTAACCAATTATCCTAAGATCCGAAGTCCTAAGGCCATCCGCTGACAAGTGAACTTTGAATATTAAAACGCCGTAAATTATTGCTTGTGCGTAAAATGTTAGAAATTATGAAATTATCCAGAAATATGTTGAACATGACTGTAAGGACGTTTCATCCGGACTATCGTTCTGAACAAGCTGTAAATCGAAATCTCATGACGCTTAAACACTTCAGATCGGTGTCTGTAAAAATAGACGGAAGTTTAAGCAAAATCAAGTGGAACAAGCGCTAATTTTCCCCAATGCGAGGAAGACTTGTTAATTATATTTTGAAAAATTCGCGTGTTTCTGGCGGCAAAGTATTTAGGCGTAAACGAGATCTTCTGTCCGACGAGATTTCCAGTCATGCAAGATAAGATGACAGGAGCGAGATTCGAACTCGCGCCAGCGAAGTGACTGGTGCCTTAAACCAGCGCCTTAGACCGTTCGGCCATCCTGCTCGCCTTTTCAAATACATAATGTGGACGAGGGTGCAGATAACATCGTATTTCCGCGTATTTAAGCACTAGATGACAAACATGAATGAACGAAACTTGTCAAAAATTTAAATACGTAAGTGACGCATAATGATACGTTGATGCCCAACCAGCTCTGCACATTCCACTGCAAGTGTATTTTTCGAGTGACTTTTGAGCAATCTAGAGGGTTTTGCCTGTTTGTGGGCGGAATACCTGCACAGTCAAGCAGATTCAGCGCCCCCGTCATTCATGCAAGCGAAACTTGTAAAATATTGTTTTTTTAAAATTCTCATATTTCTCTCGGCCAAATAGTTAAGCGGAAATAAGAACATTTGTCCGACGTCATTTGCAGACATGCATGATAAGTTGACAGGAGGGAGATTCGAACTCGCTTCACCAAAGTGACTGGTGCCTAAAACCAGCGCCTCAGACCGCTAGGCCATACTGTCTGCTTTTTAAGATATAAGATGCCGTGCCAAGAAAGTACAGGGAAACCAAAAAGTAGCTTATTCTGACGTTAGCAGAAATGTTTTTGCTCTAACCAATTATCCAAAGATCCGAAGTCCTAAGACCATCCGCTGACAAGTGAACTTAGAATATTAAAACGCCGTAAATTATTGCTTGTGCGTAAAATGTTAGAAATTATGAAATTATCCAGAAATATGTTGAACATGACTGTAAGGACGTTTCATCCGGACTATCGTTCTGAACAAGCTGTAAATCGAAATCTCATGACGCTTAAACACTTCAGATCGGTGTCTCTAAAAATAGACGGAAGTTTAAGCAAAATCAAGTGGAACAAGCGCTACTTTTCCCCAATGCGAGGAAAACTTGTTAATTATATTTTGAAAAATTCGCGGGTTTCTGGCGGCAAAGTATTTAAGCGTAAACGAGATCTTCTGTCCGACAACATTTCCAGACATGCAAATAAGATGACAGGAGCGAGATACGAACTCGCGCCACGAAGTAACTGGGGCCTTAAACCAGCGCCTTACACCGCTCGGCCATCCTGCCCGCCTTTCCAAATACATAATGTGGACGAGTGTGTAGATAATGTCGTATTTACATGTATTTAAGCACTAGATGACAAACATGAATGACCGAAATTTATGAAAAATTTAAATAAGTAAGTGACGTATAATGATACGTTGATGCCTAACGAGCTCTGCACATTCCACTGCAAATGTAATTTTTGGGTGACTTTTGAGCAATCTAGAGTGTTTTGGCTGTTTGTGGGCGGCATACCTGCACAGTAAAGCAGTTTCAGCGCCCCCGTCATTCATGCAAGCGAAACTTGTAAAATAGTTTTTCTTTAAATTCGCATATTTCTCTCGCGAAAGAGTTAAGCGGAAATAAGAACATTTGTCCGACGTTTTTTAAGACATGTATGATAAGTTGACAGGAGCGAGATTCGAACTCGCGCCAACGAAGTGACTGGTGCCTAAACCAGCGCCTTAGACCGTTCGGCCATCCTGCCCGCTTTTCAAATACATAATGTGGACGAGCGTGAAGATAATATCGTATTTCCGCGTATTGAAGCACTAGATGACAAATATGAATGACCGAAACTTATCAAAAATTCAAATAAGTAAGTGACGCATAATGATACTTTGATGCCCAACCAGCTCTGCACATTCCACTGCAAGTGTATTTTTCGGGTGACTTTTGAGCAATCTAGAGGTTTTGCTGTTTGTCGGCGGAATACCTGCACAGTAAAGCAGTTTGAGTGCCCCCGTCATTCATGCAAGCGAAATTTGTAAAATAGTTTTTTTAAATCCGCATATTTCTCTCGGCGAAATAGTTAAGCGGAAATAAGAACATTTGTCCGACGTCGTTTTCAGAAATGTATGATAAGTTGACAGGAGCGAGATTCGAACTTGCGCCACCGAAGTAACTGGTGCCTTAATCCAGCGCGTTAGACCGCTCGGCCATCCTGTCCGCCTTTTAAATACATAATGTAGACGAGCGTGCAGATAATATCGTATTTCCGCGTATTTAAGCACTAGATGACAAACATGAATGACCGAAACTTATCAAAAATTGAAATAAGTAAGTGACGCATAATGATACGTTGATGCCTAACCAGCTCTGCACATTCCACGGAAGTTTAAGCAAAATTAAGTGGAACAAGCGCTACTTTTTCCCAATGCGAGGAAGACTTGTTAATTATATTTTAAAAAAATTCGCGGGCTTCTGGCGGCAAAGTATTTATGCGTAAACGAGATCTTCTGTCCGACGACATTTCCAGATATGCAACATAAAAGACAGGAGCGAGATTAGAACTCGCGCCACGAAGTGACTGGTGCCTTAAACCAGCGCCTTAGACCTCGGCCATCCTGCCCGCTTTTCAAATACATAATGTGGACGAGCGTGCAGATAATATCGTATTTCCGCGTATTTAAGCACTAGATGACAAAACATGAATGACCGAAACTTATCAAAAATTTAAATAAGTAAGTCGCATAATGATACGTTGATGCCCAACCAGCTCTGCACATTCCACTGCAAGTGTATTTTTCGGGTGACTTTTAGCAATCTAGAGGGTTTTGCCTGTTTGTGGGCGGAATACCTGCACAGTAAAGCAGTTTCAGCGCCCCGTCATTCATGCAAGCGAAATTGTAAAATAGTTTTTTTTAAATTCGCATATTTCTCTCGGCGAAATAGTTAAGCGGAAATAAGAACGTTTGTCCGACGTCATTTCACATGTATGATAAGTTGACAGGAGCGAGATTCGAACTCGCGCCACCGAAGTGACTGGTGCCTAAACCAGCGCCTTAGACCGCTCGGCCATCCTGCCTGCTTTTTAAGATATAAAATGCCGTGCCAAGAAAGTACAGGGAAACCAAAAAGTAACTTATCTGACGTTAGCGGAAATGTTTTTACAAGTGAACCTTGAATATTAAAACGCCGTAATTATTGCTTGTGGGTAAAATGTTAGAAATTATGAAAATACCAGAAATATGTTGAACATGACTGTAAGGACGTTTCATCCGGACTATCGTTCTCAACAAGCTGTAAATCGAAATCTCATGACGCTTAAACACTTCAGATCGGTGTCTCTAAAAATAGACGGAAGTTTAAGCAAAATCAAGTGGAACAAGCGCTACTTTTTCCCAATGCGAGGAAGACTTGTTAATTATATTTTGAAAAATTCGTGTTTCTGGCGGCAAAGTATTTAAGCGTAAACGAGATCTTCTGTCCGACGACATTTCCACATGCAAGATAAGATGACAGGAGCGAGATTCGAACTCGCGCCACCGAAGTGACTGGTGCCTTAAACCAGCGCCTTAGACCGCTCGGCCATCCTGCCGCCTTTTAAATACATAATGTGGACGAGCGTGCAGATAATATCGTATTTCCGCGTATTTAAGCACTAGATGACAAACATGAATGACCGAAATTTATCAAAAATTTAAATAAGTAAGTGACACAAAATGATACGTTGATGCCCAACCAGCTCTGCACATTCCACTGCAAGTGTATTTTTCGGGTGACTTTTGAGCAATCTAGAGGGTTTTGCCTGTTTGTGGGCGGAATACCTGCACAGTCAAGCAGTTTCAGCGCCCCGTCATTCATGCAAGCGAAACTTGTAAAATACTTTTTTTTTAAATTCGCATATTTCTCTCGGCGAAATAGTTAAGCGGAAATAAGAACGTTTGTCCGACGTCATTTCAGACATGTATGATAAGTTGACAGGAGCGAGATTCGAACTCGCGCCACCGAAGTGACTGGTGCCTAAAACCAGCGCCTTAGACCGCTCGGCCATCCTGCCTGCTTTTTAAGATATAAAATGCCGTGCCAAGAAAGTACAGGGAAACCAAAAAGTAGCTTATCTGACGTTAGCGAAATGTTTTTACAAGTGAACCTTGAATATTAAAACGCCGTAAATTATTGCTTGTGGGTAAAATGTTAGAAATTATGAAATATCCAGAAATATGTTGAACATGACTGTAAGGACGTTTCATCCGGACTATCGTTCTCAACAAGTGTAAATCGAAATCTCATGACGCTTAAACACTTCAGATCGGTGTCTCTAAAAATAGACGGAAGTTTAAGCAAAATCAAGTGGAACAAGCGCTACTTTTCCCAATGCGAGGAAGACTTGTTAATTATATTTTGAAAAATTCGCGGTTTCTGGCGGCAAAGTATTTAAGCGTAAACGAGATCTTCTGTCCGACGACATTTCCAGACACGCAAGATAAGATGACAGGAGCGAGATTCGAACTCGCGCCACCGAAGTGACTGTGCCTTAAACCAGCGCCTTAGACCGTCGGCATCCTGCCCGCCTTTTCAAATACATAATGTGGACGAGCGTGCAGATAATATCGTATTTCCGCGTATTTAAGCACTAGATGACAAACATGAATGACCGAAATTTATGAAAAATTTAAATAAGTAAGTGACACAAAATGATACGTTGATGCCCAACCAGCTCTGCACATTCCACTGCAAGTGTATTTTTCGGGTGACTTTTGAGCAATCTAGAGGGTTTTGCCTGTTTTGGGTGGAATACCTGCACAGTAAAGCAGTTTCAGCGCTCCCGTCATTCATGCAAGCGAAACTTGTAAAATACTTTTTTTTAAAATTCCCGTATTTCTCTCGGCAAAATAGTTAAGCGGAAATAAGAACGTTTGTCCGACGTCATTTCCAGACATGTATGATAAGTTGACAGGAGCGAGATTCGAACTCGCGCCACCGAAGGGACTGGTGCCTAAAACCGGCGCCTTAGACCGCTCAGCCATCCTGCCTGCTTTTTAAGATATAAAATGCCGTGCCAAGAAAGTACAGGGAAACCAAAAAGTAGCTTTTCTGACGTTAGCAGAAATGTTTTTGCTCTAACCAATTATCCTAAGATCCGAAGTCCTAAACCATCCGCTGACAAGTGAACTTTGAATATTAAAACGCCGTAAATTATTGCTTGTGGTAAAATGTTAGAAATTATGAAATTCCCCAGAAATATGCTGAAGATGACTGTAAGGACGTTTCATCCGGACTACCGTTCTCAACAAGCTGTAAATCGAAATCTCATGACGCCTAAACACTTCAGATCGGTGTCTCTAAAAATAGACGGATGTTTAAGCAAAATTCAAGTGGAACAAGCGCTACCTTTCCCCAATGCGAGGAAGACTATTAATTATATTTGAAAAAATCCCCGGGTTTCTGGCGACAAAGTATTTAAGCGTAAACGAGATATTCTGTCCGACGACATTTCCAGACAAGCAAGATAATATGACAGGAGCGAGATTCGAACTCGCGCCACCGAAGGGACTGGTGCCTTAAACCGGCGCCTTAGACCGCTCAGCCATCCTGCCCGCCTTTTCAAATACATAATGTGGACGAGCGTGCAGATAATATCGTATTTCCTCGTATTTAAGCACTAGATGACAAACATGAATAACCGAAATTTATGAAAAATTCAAATAAGTAAGTGACACAACATGATACGTTGATGCCCCAACCAGCTCTGAAAATTCCACTGCAAGTGTATTTTTCGGGTGACTTTTGAGCAATCTAGAGGGTTTGGCCTGTTTTTGGGTGGAATACCTGCACAGTAAAGCAGTTTCAGCGCTTTCGTCATTCATGCAAGCGAAACTTGTAAAATACTTTTTTTTTTTAAATTCCCGTATTTCTCTCGGCGAAATAGTTAAGCGGAAATAAGAACATGTGTCCGACGTCAATTTCAGACATGAATGAAAAGTTGACAGGAGCGAGATTCCGAACTAGCGCCACCGAAGTGACTGGAGCCGAAAACCAACGCCTTAGACCGCTCGGCCATTCCGCCAGCTTTTTAAGATATAAAATTCCGTGCCAAGAAAGTACAGCGAAACCAAACGTAGCTTTTTCTGACGTTAGAAGAAATGTTTTTGCTCTAACCAATTATCCTAAAATACGAAGTCTAAGACCATCCGCTGACAAGTTAACTTTGAATATTAAAACGCCGTAAATTATTGCTTGTGGGTAAAATGTTAGAGATTATGAAATTCTCCAGAAATATGTTGAAGATGACTGTAAGGACGTTTCATCCGGACTACCGTTCTCAACAAGCTGTAAATCGAAATCTCATGACGCCTAAACACTTCAGATCGGTGTCTCTAAAAATAGACGGATGTTTAAGCAAAATCAAGTGGAACAAGCGCTACCTTTCCCCAATGCGAGGAAGACTTATTAATTATATTTTGAAAAATCCCCGGGTTTCTGGCGACAAAGTATTTAAGCGTAAACGAGATCTTCTGTCCGACGACAATTCCACACACGCAAGATAAGCTGACAGGAGCAAGATTCGAACTAGCGCCACCAAAGTGACTCGTGCCTTAAACCAGCGCCTTAGACCGTTCGCACATCCTGCCCGCTTTTTCAAATACATAATGTGGTCGAGCATGCAGATAATATCGTATTTCCGCGTATTTAAGCACTAGATGACAAACATGAATAACCGAAATTTATGAAAAATTCAAATAAGTAAGTGACACAACATGATACGTTGATGCCCAACCAGCTCTGAACATTCCACTGCAAGTGTATTTTTCGGGTGACTTTTGAGCAATCTAGAGGGTTTTGCCTGTTTTTGGGTGGAATACCTGCACAGTAAAGCAGTTTCAGCGCTCCCGTCATTCATGCAAGCGAAACTTGTAAAATACTTTTTTTTAAAATTCCCGTATTTCTCTCGGCAAAATAGTTAAGCGGAAATAAGAACGTTTGTCCGACGTCATTTCCAGACATGTATGATAAGTTGACAGGAGCGAGATTCGAACTCGCGCCACCGAAGCGACTAGTGCCTAAAACCAGCGCCTTAGATCGGTCAGCAATCCGGGCTGCTTTTTAAGATATAAAATGCCGTGCCAAGAAAGTACAGGGAAACCAAAAAGTAGCTTTTTCTGACGTTAGCAGAAATGTTTTTGCTCTAACAAATTATCCTAAGATCCAAAGTCCTAAGACCATCCGCTGACAAGTGAACTTTGAATATTAAAACGCCGTAAATTATTGCTTGTGCGTAAAATGTTAGAAATTATGAAATTCCCCAGAAATATGCTGAAGATGACTGTAAGGACGTTTCATCCGGACTACCGTTCTCAACAAGCTGTAAATCGAAATCTCATGACGCCTAAACACTTCAGATCGGTGTCTCTAAAAATAGACGGATGTTTAAGCAAAATCAAGTGGAACAAGCGCTACCTTTCCCCAATGCGAGGAAGACTTATTAATTATATTTTGAAAAATCCCCGGGTTTCTGGCGACAAAGTATTTAAGCGTAAACGAGATATTCTGTCCGACGACATTTCCAGACAAGCAAGATAATATGACAGGAGCGAGATTCGAACTCGCGCCACCGAAGGGACTGGTGCCTTAAACCGGCGCCTTAGACCGCTCAGCCATCCTGCCCGCCTTTTCAAATACATAATGTGGACGAGCGTGCAGATAATATCGTATTTCCTCGTATTTAAGCACTAGATGACAAACATGAATAACCGAAATTTATGAAAAATTCAAATAAGTAAGTGACACAACATGATACGTTGATGCCCAACCAGCTCTGAAAATTCCACTGCAAGTGTATTTTTCGGGTGACTTTTGAGCAATCTAGAGGGTTTGGCCTGTTTTTGGGTGGAATACCTGCACAGTAAAGCAGTTTCAGCGCTTTCGTCATTCATGCAAGCGAAACTTGTAAAATACTTTTTTTTTAAATTCCCGTATTTCTCTCGGCGAAATAGTTAAGCGGAAATAAGAACATGTGTCCGACGTCAATTTCAGACATGAATGAAAAGTTGACAGGAGCGAGATTCGAACTAGCGCCACCGAAGTGACTGGAGCCGAAAACCAACGCCTTAGACCGCTCGGCCATTCCGCCAGCTTTTTAAGATATAAAATTCCGTGCCAAGAAAGTACAGCGAAACCAAAACGTAGCTTTTTCTGACGTTAGAAGAAATGTTTTTGCTCTAACCAATTATCCTAAAATACGAAGTCCTAAGACCATCCGCTGACAAGTTAACTTTGAATATTAAAACGCCGTAAATTATTGCTTGTGGGTAAAATGTTAGAGATTATGAAATTCTCCAGAAATATGTTGAAGATGACTGTAAGGACGTTTCATCCGGACTACCGTTCTCAACAAGCTGTAAATCGAAATCTCATGACGCCTAAACACTTCAGATCGGTGTCTCTAAAAATAGACGGATGTTTAAGCAAAATCAAGTGGAACAAGCGCTACCTTTCCCCAATGCGAGGAAGACTTATTAATTATATTTTGAAAAATCCCCGGGTTTCTGGCGACAAAGTATTTAAGCGTAAACGAGATAATCTGTCCGACGACATTTCCAGACATGCAAGTTAAAATGACAGGAGCGAGATTCGAACTCGTGCCACCGAAGTGACTGGTGCCTAAAACCAGCGCCTTATATCACTCCGCCATCCTGCCCGCCTTGACAAATACATAATGCGGAGGAGCGTGCAGATAATATCGTATTTCCGCGTATTTAGGCACTAGATGACAAAAATGAGTAACCGAAAATTATGAAAAATTCAAATAAGTAAGTGACGCAAAATGATACATTGATGCCCAACCAGCTCTGCACATTCCACTGCAAGTGTATTTTTCGGGTGACTTTTGAGCAATCTAGAGAGTTTTGCCTGTTTTTGGGTGGAATACCTGCACAGTCAAGCAGTTTCATCGCTCCCGTCATTCATGCAAGCGAAACTTGTAAAATACTTTTTTTAAAAATTCCCGTATTTCTCTCGGCAAAATAGTTAAGCGGAAATAAGAACGTTTGTCCGACGTCATTTCCAGACATGTATGATAACTTGACAGGAGCCAGATTCGAACTCGCGCCACCGAAGCGACTAGTGCCTAAAACCAGCGCCTTAGATCGGTCAGCAATCCGGGCTGCTTTTTAAGATATAAAATGCCGTGCCAAGAAAGTACAGGGAAACCAAAAAGTAGCTTTTTCTGACGTTAGCAGAAATGTTTTTGCTCTAACCAATTATCCTAAGATCCGAAGTCCTAAGACCATCCGCTGACAAGTGAACTTTGAATATTAAAACGCCGTAATTATTGCTTGTGGGTAAAATGTTAGAAATTATGAAATTCTCCAGAAATATGTTGAAGATGACTGTAAGGAGGTTTCATCTGGACTGCCGTTCTCAACAAGCTGTAAATCGAAATATCATGACGCTTAAACACTTCAGATCAGTGTCTCTAAAAATAGACGGATGTTTAAGCAAAATCAAGTGGAACAAGCGCTAACTTTCCCCAATGCGAGGAAGACTTCTAAATTATATTTTGAAAAATTCCCAGGTTTCTGGCGACAAAGTATTTAAGCGTAAACGAGATCTTCTGTCCGACGACATTTCCAGACATGCAACATAAGATGACAGGAGCGAGATTCGAACTCGCGCCACCGAAGTGACTGGTGCCTAAAACCAGCGTCTTATATCACTTCGCCATCCTGCCCGTCTTGACAAATACATAATGCGGAGGAGCGTGCAGATAATATCGTATTTCCGCGTATTTAGGCACTAGATGACAAAAATGAGTAACCGAAAATTATGAAAAATTCAAATAAGTAAGTGACGCAAAATGATACATTGATGCCCAACCAGCTCTGCACATTCCACTGCAAGTGTATTTTTCGGGTGACTTTTGAGCAATCTAGAGGGTTTTGCCTGTTTTTGGGTGGAATACCTGCACAGTCAAGCAGTTTCATCGCTCCCGTCAATCATGCAAGCGAAACTTGTAAAATAGTTTTTTTTTAAATTCGCATATTTCTCTCGGCGAAATAGTTAAGCTGAAATAAGAACATTTGTCCGACGTCATTTTCAGACATGTATGATAAGGAGCGAGATTCGAACTCGCGCCACCGAAGTGACTGGTGCCTAAAACCAGCGCCTTAGACCACTCGGCCATCCTACCTGCTTTTTAAGATATAAAATTCCGTGTCAAGAAAGTACAGGGAAACCAAAAAGTAGCTTATTCTGACGTTAGCAGAAATGTTTTTGCTCTAACAAATTATCCTAAGATCCACAGTCCTAAGACCATCCGCTGACAAGTGAACTTTGAATATTAAAACGCCGTAAATTATTGCTTGTGCGTAAAATGTTAGAAATTATGAAATTATCCAGAAATATGTTGAACATGACTGTAAGGACGTTTCATCCGGACTATTGTTCTCAACAAGCTGTATATCGAAATCTCATGACGCTTAAACACTTCAGATCGGTGTCTCTAAAAATAGACGGAAGTTTAAGCAAAATCAAGTGGAACAAGCGCTACTTTTCCCCGATGCGAGGAAGACTTGTTAATTATATTTTGAAAATTTGGCGGGTTTCTGGCGGCAAAGTATTTAAGCGTAAAAGAGATCTTCTGTCCGAGGACATTTCCACACACGCAAGATAAGATGACAGGAGCGAGATTCGAACTCCTGTCACAGAAGTGACTCGTGCCTAAAACCAGCGCCTTAGGTCACTCGGCCATCCTGCCCGCCTTGACAAATACATAATGCGGAGGAGCGTGCAGATAATATCGTATTTCCGCGTATTTAGGCACTAGATGACAAAAATGAGTAACCGAAAATTATGAAAAATTCAAATAAGTAAGTGACGCAAAATGATACATTGATGCCCAACCAGCTCTGCACATTCCACTGGAAGTGTATTTTTCGGGTGACTTTTGAGCAATCTAGAGGGTTTTGCCTGTTTTTGGGTGGAATACCTGCACAGTCAAGCAGTTTCATCGCTCCCGTCAATCATGCAAGCGAAATTTGTCAAATAATTTTTTTAAAAATTCCCGTATTTCTCTCGGCGAAATTGTTAAGCGGAAATAAGAACGTTTGTCCGACGTCATTTCCAGACATGTATGATAAGTTGACAGGAGCGAGATTCGAACACGCACCACCGAAGAGACTTGTGCCTAAAAACAGCGCCTTAGACCGCTCAGTAATCCTGGCTGCTTTTTAAGATATAAAATGCCGTGCCAAGAAAGTACAGGGAAACCAAAAAGTAGCTTATTCTGACGTTAGCAGAAATGTTTTTGCTCTAACCAATTATCCTAAGATCCGAAGTCCTATGTCCATTCGCTGACAAGTGCACTTTGAATAGTAAAACGCCGTAAATTATTGCTTGTGGGTAAAATGTTAGAAATTATGAAATTCTCCAGAAATATGTTGAGGATGACTGTAAGGACGTTTCATCCGGACTACCGTTCTCAACAAGCTGTAAATCGAAATCTCATGACGCTTAAACACTTCAGTTCGGTGTCTCTAAAAGTAGACGGAAGTTTAAGCAAAATTAAGTGGAACAAGCGCTGTTTTTCCACAATGCGAGGAAGACTTGTTGAATATATTTTAAAAAATTGGCGTGTTTCTGGCGGTAAAGTATTTAAGCGTAAACGAGATCTTCTGTCCAGCGACATTTCCTGACATGCAACATAAGATGACAGGAGCGAGATTCGAACTCGCGCCACCGAAGTGACTGGTGCCTTAAACCAGCGCCTTGGACCGCTCGGTCATCCTGCCCGCCTTTTCAAATACATAATGTAGACGAGCGTGCAGATAATGTCGTATTTCCGCGTATTTAAGCACTAGATGTCAAACATGAATAACCGAAACTTATGAAAAATTCAAATAAGTAAGTGACGCAAAATGATACGTTAATACCCAACCAGCTCTGCACATTCCACAGCAAGTGTATTTTTGGGTGACTTTTGAGCAATCTAGAGGGCTTTGCCTGTTTTTCGGTGGAATACCTGCACAATCAAGCAGTTTCAGCGCTCCCGTCATTCATGCAAGCGCAACTTGTAAAATACATTTTTTTAAAATTCCCGTATTTCTCTCGGCGAAATAGTTAAGCGGAAATAAGAACGTTTGTCCGACATCATTTCCAGACATGTATGATAAGTTGACAGGAGCGAGATTCGAACTCACGCCACCTAAGTGACTGGTGCCTACAACCAGCGCCTTAGACCGCTCGGCCATCCTGCCTGCTTTTTAAGATATAAAATGCCGTTCCAAGAAAGTACAGGGAAACCAAAAACTAGCTTATGCTGACGTTAGCAGAAATGTTTTTGCTCTAACCAATTATCCTAAGGTCCGAAGTCATTAAACCATCCGCTGACAAGTGAACTTTGAATATTAAAACGCCGTAAATTATTGCTTGTGGGTAAAATGTTAGAAATTATGAAATTATACACAGATATGTTGAACATGACTGTAAGGACATTTCATCCGGACTATCGTTCTCAACAAGTTGTAAATCGAAATCTCATGACGCTTAAACACTTCAGATCGGTGTCTCTAAAAATAGACGGAAGTTTAAGCAAAATCAAGTGGAACTAGCGCTGTTTTTCCACAATGCGAGGAAGACTTGTTAATTATATTTTGAAAAATCCCCGGGTTTTTCCCGACAAAGTATTTAAGCGTAAACGAGATCTTCTGTCCGACGACATTTCCAGACATGCGATATAAGATGACAGGAGCGAGGTAAGAACCCGCGTCGCCGAAGTAACTGGTGCTTTAGACCAGCGCCTTAGACCGCTCGGCCATGCTACCCGCCTTTTCAAATACATAATGTGGACGAGCGTGCAGATAATATCGTATTTCCGCGTATTTAGGCACTAGATGACAAAAATTAGTAACCGAAAATTATGAAAAATTCAAATAAGTAAGTGACGCAAAATGATACATTGATGCCCAACCAGCTCTGCACATTCCACTGCAAGTGTATTTTTCGGGTGACTTTTGAGCAATCTAGAGGGTTTTGCCTGTTTTTGGGTGGAATACCTGCACAGTCAAGCAGTTTCATCGCTCCCGTCAATCATGCAAGCGAAACTTGTAAAATACTTTTTTAAAAAATTCCCGTATTTCTCTCGGCGAAATAGTTAAGTGGAAAAAAGAACGTTTGTCCGACGTCGGGTCCAGACATGTATGATAAGTTGACAGGAGCGAGATTCGAACACGCCCCACCGAAGTGACTTGTGCCTAAAAACAACGCCTTAGACCGCTCAGTAATCCTGGCTGCTTTTTAAGATAGAAAATGCCGTGCCAAGAAAGTACAGGGAAACCAAAAAGTAGCTTATTCTGACGTTAGCAGAAATGTTTTTGCTCTAACCAATTATCCTAAGATCCGAAGTCATAAAACCATCCCCTGACAAGTGAACTTTGAATATTAAAACGCTGTAAATTATTGCTTGTGGGTAAAATGTTAGAAATTATGAAATTCTCCAGAAATATGTTGAAGATGACTGTAAGGAGGTTTCATCCGGACTACCGCTCTCAACAAGATGGAAATCAAATTTCATGACGCTTAGACACTTCTGATCGGTGTCTCTAAAAATAGACGGATTTTTAAGCAAAATCAAGTGGAACAAGCGCTACCTTTCCCCAATGCGAGGAAGACTTGTTAATTATATTTTGAAAAATCCCCGGGTTTTTGGCGACAAAGTATTTAAGCGTAAACGAGATCTTCTGTCCGACGACATTTCCAGACATGCAAGATAAGATAACAGGAGCGAGATTCGAACTCGCGCCACCGAATTAACTGGTGCCTTAAACCAGCGCCTTAGACCGCTCGGCCATCCTGTGCGCCTTTTTAAATACATAATGTGGACGAGCGTGCAGATAATATCGTATTGTTTGTATTTAAGCACTAGATGTCAAACATGAATAACCGAAACTTATGAAAAATTCAAATAAGTAAGTGACGCAAAATGATATGTTAATGCCCAACCAGCTCTGCACATTCCACAGCAAGTATATTTTTCGGGTGACGTTTGAGCAATCTAGAGGGCTTTGCCTGTTTTTGGGTGGAATACCTGCACAATCAAGCAGTTTCAGCGCTCCCTTCATTCATGCAAGCGCAACTTGTAAAATACTTTTTTTTTAATTCCCGTATTTCTCTCGGCGAAATAGTTAAGCGGAAATAAGAACGTTTGTCCGACATCATTTCCAGACATGTATGATAAGTTGACAGGAGCGAGATTCGAACTCGCGCCACCGAAGTGACTGGTGCCTACAACCAGCGCCTTAGACCGCTCGGCCATCCTGCCTGCTTTTTATGAGATAAAATGCCGTGCCAAGAAAGTACAAGGAAACCAAAAAGAAGCTTATGCTGACGTTAGCAGAAATGTTTTTCCTCTAACCAATTATCCTAAGATCCGAAGTCCTAAAACCATCCACAGGCAAGTGAACTTTGAATATTAACACGCCGTAAATTATTGCTTGTGGATAAAATGTTAGAAATTATGAAACTATACAGAGATATGTTGAACATGACTGTAAGGACGTTTCATCCGAACTACCGTTCTCAACAACCTGTAAATCGAAATCACATGACGCTTAAACACTTCAGATCGGTGTCTCTAAAAATAGACGGAAGTTTAGGCAAAATGAAGTGGAACAAGCGCTGTTTTTCCACAATGCGAGGAAGACTTGATAAATATACTTTAAAAAATTCGCGTGTTTCTGGCGGCAAAGAATTTAAGCGTAAACGAGATCTTCTGTCCAACGACATTTCCTGGCATGCAAGATAAGATGAGAGGAGCGAAATTCGAACTCGCGCCACCGAAGTGACTGGTGCCTTAAACCAGCGCCTTAGACCGCTCGGCCATCCTGCCTGCTTTTTATGAGATAAAATGCCGTGCGAAGAAAGTACAGGGAAACCAAAAAGAAGCTTATGCTCACGTTAGCAGAAATGTTTTTGCTCTAACCAATTATCCTAAGATCCGAAGTCCTAAAACCATCCACAGACAAGTGAACTTTGAATATTAAAACGCCGTAAATTATTGCTTGTGGATAAAATGTTAGAAATTATGAAACTATACAGAGATATGTTGAACATGACTGTAAGGACGTTTCTTCCGAACTACCGTTCTCAACAACCTGTAAATCGAAATCACATGACGCTTAGACACTTCAGATCGGTGTCTCTATAGACGGATGTTTAAGCAAGATCAAGTGTAACAAGCGCTACCTTTCCCCAATGCGAGGAAGACTTGTTAATTATATTTTGAGAAATCCCCGGGTTTTTGGCGACAAAGTATTTAAGCGTAAACGAGATCTTCTGTCCGACGACATTTCCAGACATGCAAGATAAGATAACAGGAGCGAGATTCGAACTCGCGCCACCGAATTAACTGGTGCCTTAAACCAGCGCCTTAGACCGCTCGGCCATCCTGTGCGCCTTTTTAAATACATAATGTGGACGAGCGTGCAGATAATATCGTATTGTTTGTATTTAAGCACTAGATGTCAAACATGAATAACCGAAACTTATGAAAAATTCAAATAAGTAAGTGACGCAAAATGATACGTTAATGCCCAACCAGCTCTGCACATTCCACAGCAAGTATATTTTTTCGGGTGACGTTGGAGCAATCTAGAGGGCTTTGCCTGTTTTTTGGGTGGAATACCTGCACAATCAAGCAGTTTCAGCGCTCCCTTCATTCATGCAAGCGCAACTTGTAAAATACTTTTTTTTTAAATTCCCGTATTTCTCTCGGCGAAATAGTTAAGCGGAAATAAGAACGTTTGTCCAACATCATTTCGAGACATGTATGATAAGTTAACAGGAGCGAGATTCGCACTCGCGCCACCGAAGTGACTGGTGCCTACAACCAGCGCCTTAGACCGCTCGGCCATCCTGCCTGCTTTTTAGGAGATAAAATGCCGTGCCAAGAAAGTACAGGGAAACCAAAAGTAGCTTATGCTGACGTTAGCAGAAATGTTTTTGCTCTAACCAATTATCCTAAGATCCGAAGTCCTAAAACCATCCACAGACAAGTGAACTTTGAATATTAAAACGCCCGTAAATTATTGCTTGTGGATAAAATGTTAGAAATTATGAAACTATACAGAGATATGTTGAACATGACTGTAAGGACTTTTCATCCGAACTACCGTTCTCAACAACCTGTAAATCGAAATCACATGACGCTTAAACACTTCAGATCGGTGTCTCTAAAAATAGACGGAAGTTTAGGCAAAATGAAGTGGAACAAGCGCTGTTTTTCCACAATGCGAGGAAGACTTGATAAATATACTTTAAAAAATTCGCGTGTTTCTGGCGGCAAAGAATTTAAGCGTAAACGAGATCTTCTGTCCAACGACATTTCCTGGCATGCAAGATAAGATGACAGGAGCGAAATTCGAACTCGCGCCACCGAAGTGACTGGTGCCTTAAACCAGCGCCTTAGACCGCTCGGTCATCCTGCCCGCCTTTTCAAATACATAATGTGGACGAGCGTGCAGATAATGTCGTATTTCCGCGTATTTAAGCACTAGATGAGAAACATGAATGACCGAAATTTATGAAAAATTTAAATAAGTAAGTGACACAAAAAGATACGTTGATGCCCAACCAGCTCTGCACATTCCACTGCAAGTGTATTCTTCGGGTGATTTTGAGCAATCTAGAGGGTTTTGCCTGTTTTTGGGTGGAATACCTGCACAGTAAAGCAGTTTCAGCGCTCCCGCCATTCATGCAAGCGCAACTTTTAAAATACTTTTTTTTTAAATTCCCGTATTTCTCTCGGCGAAATAGTTAAGCGGAAATAAGAACGTTTATCCGACGTCAGTTGCAGACATGTATGATAAGTTGACAGGAGCGAGATTCGAACTCGCGCCACCGAAGTGACTGGTGCCTAAAACCAGCGCCTTAGACAACCCGGCCATCCTGCCTGCTTTTTAAGATATAAAATGCCGTGCCAAGAAAGTACCGGGAAACTAAAAAGTAGCTTATGCTGACGTTAGCAGAAACTGCTTTTGCTCTAACCAATTATCCTAAGATCCGAAGTCATAAAACCATCCCCTGACAAGTGAACTTTGAATATTAAAACGCCGTAAATTATGGCTTCTGGGTAAAATGTTAGAAATTATGAAATAATACAGAGATATGTTAAACATGACTGTAAGGACATTTCATCCGGACTATCGCTCTCAACAAGTTGTAAATCGAAATCTCATGACGCTTAAACACTGCAGATCGGTGTCCCTAAAAATAGAAGGAAGTTTAAGCAAAATCAAGTGGAACAAGCGCTGTTTTTTCACAATGCGAGGAAGACTTGTTAAATATATTTTAAAAAATTCGCGTGTTTCTAGCGGCAAAGTATTTAAGCGTAAACGAGATCTTTTGTCCGACGACATTTCCAGACATGCAACATAAGATGACAGGAGCGAGATTCGAACTCGCGCCACCGAAGTGACGGGTGCCTTAAACCAACGCCTTAGACCGCTCGGTCATCCTGCCCGCCTTTTCAAATACATAATGTCGGCGAGCGTGCAGATAATGTCGTATTTCCGCGTATTTAAGCACTAGATGAGAAACATGAATGACCGAAATTTATGAAAAATTTAAATAAGTAAGTGACACAAAAAGATACGTTGATGCCCAACCAGCTCTGCACATTCCACTGCAAGTGTATTCTTCGGGTGATTTTGAGCAATCTAGAGGGTTTTGCCTGTTTTTGGGTGGAATACCTGCACAGTAAAGCAGTTTCAGCGCTCCCGCCATTCATGCAAGCGCAACTTTTAAAATACTTTTTTTTTAAATTCCCGTATTTCTCTCGGCGAAATAGTTAAGCGGAAATAAGAACGTTTATCCGACGTCAGTTGCAGACATGTATGATAAGTTGACAGGAGCGAGATTCGAACTCGCGCCACCGAAGTGACTGGTGCCTAAAACCAGCGCATTAGACAACTCGGCCATCCTGCCTTCATTTTAAGATATAAAATGCCGTGCCAAGAAAGTACCGGGAAACTAAAAAGTAGCTTATGCTGACGTTAGCAGAACTGCTTTTGCTCTAACCAATAATCCTAAGATCCGAAGTCATAAAACCATCCCCTGACAAGTGAACTTTGAATATTAAAACGCCGTAAATTATGGCTTGTGGGTAAAATGTTAGAAATTATGAAATTATACAGAGATATGTTGAACATGACTGTAAGGACATTTCATCCGGACTATCGTTCTCAACAAGTTGTAAATCGAAATCTCATGACGCTTAAACACTGCAGATCGGTGTCCCTAAAAATAGAAGGAAGTTTAAGCAAAATCAAGTGGAACAAGCGCTGTTTTTTCACAATGCGAGGAAGACTTGTTAAATATATTTTAAAAAATTCGCGTGTTTCTAGCGGCAAAGTATTTAAGCGTAAACGAGATCTTTTGTCCGACGACATTTCCAGACATGCAACATAAGATGACAGGAGCGAGATTCGAACTCGCGCCACCGAAGTGACGGGTGCCTTAAACCAACGCCTTAGACCGCTCGGTCATCCTGCCCGCCTTTTCAAATACATAATGTCGGCGAGCGTGCAGATAATGTCGTATTTCCGCGTATTTAAACACTAGATGACAAACATGAATGACCGAAATTAATGAGAAATTTTAATAAGTAAGTGACACAAAATGATACGTTGTTGCCCAACCAGCTCTGCACGTTCCTCTGCAAGTGTATTTTTCGGGTGACTTTTGAGCAATCTAGAGGGTTTTGCCTGTTTTTGGGTGGAAAACCTGCACAGTAAAGCAGTTTCAGCACTCCCGTCATTCATGCAAGCGAAAATTGTAAAATACTTTTTTTTAAAATTCCCGTATTTCTCACGGAGAAATAGTTAAGCGGAAATAAGAACGTTTGTCCAACATCATTTCCAGACATGCATGATAAGTTGACAGGAGCGAGATTCGAACTCGCGCCACCGAAGTGAGTGGTGCCTAAAACCAGCGCCTTAGACCGCTCAGTCATCCTGCCTGCTTTTTAAGATATAAAATGCCGTGCCAAGAAAATACAGGGAAACCAAAAAGTAGCTTATGCTGACGTTAGCAGAAATGTTTTTGCTCTAACCAATTATCCTAAGATCCAAAGTCCTAAGACCATCCGCTGACAAGTGAACTTTGAATATTAAAACGCCGTAAATTATTCCTTGTGGGTAAAATGTTAGAAATTATGAAATTATACAGAGACATGTTGAACATGACTGTAAGGACATTTCATCCGGACTATCGTTCTCAACAAGTTGTAAATCGAAATTTCACGACGCTTAAACACTTCAGATCGGTGTCTCTAAAAATAGACGGAAGTTTAAGCAAAATCAAGTGGAACAAGCGCTACTTTTCGCCAATGCGAGTCAGACTTGTTAAATGTATTTTAAAAAGTTCGCGTGTTTCTGGCGGCAAAGTATTTAAGCGTAAACGAGATCTTCTGTCCGACGACATTTCCAGACATGCAATATAAGATGACAGGAGCGAGATACGAACCCACGCCACCTAAGTGACTGGTGAATTAGACCAGCACCTTAGACCGCTCGGCCATCCTTCCCGCCTTTTCCAATACATAATGTGGACGAGCGTACAGATAATATCGTATTTCCGCGTATTGACGCACTAGATGATAAACATGAGTAACCGAAAATTATGAAAAATTCAAATAAGTAAGTGACGCAAAATGATACGTTGATGCCCAACCAGCTCTCTACATTCCACTGCAAGTGTATTTTTCGGGTGACTTTTGAGCAAGGTAGAGGGTTTTGCCTGTTTTTGGGTGGAATACCTGCACAGTAAAGCAGTTTCAGCGCTCCCGTCATTCATGCAAGCGAAACTTGTAAAATACCTTTTTTTTAAATTCCCGTATTTCTCTCGGCGAAATAGTTAAGCGGAAATAAGAACGTTTGTCCAACATCATTTTCAGACATGTATGATAAGTTGACAGGAGGGAGATTCGAACTCGCGCCACCGAAGTGACTGGTGCCTAAAACCAGGGCCTTAGACCGCTCAGCCATCCTGCCTGCTTTTTAAGATATAAAATGCCGTACCAAGAAAGTACAGGGAAACCAAAAAGTAGCTTATGCTGACGTTAGCAGAAATGTTTTTGCTCTAACCAATTATCTTAAGATCCGAAGTCCTCAAACCATCCGCTGACAAGTGAAATTTGAATAATAAAACGCCGTAAATTATTGCTTGTGGGTAAAATGTTAGAAATTATGAAATTATACAGAGATATGTTGAACATGACTGTAAGGACATTTCATCCGGACTATCGTTCTCAACAAGTTGTAAATCGAAATCTCATGACGCTTAAACACATCAGATCGGTGTCTCTAAAAATAGAACGAAGTTTAAGCAAAATCGAGTGGAACAAGCGCTGTTTTTCCACAATGCGAGGAAGACTTGTTAAATATATTTTTAAAAATTCCCGTATTTCTCTCGGCGAAATAGTTAAGCGGAAATAAGAACGTTTGTCCGACATCATTTACAGACATGCACCATAAGTTGACAGGAGCGAGATTCGAACTCGCGCCACCGAAGTGACTGGTGCCTCAAACCAGCGCCTTAGACCGCTCGGCCATCCTGCCCGCCTTTATAAATACATAATGTGGACGAGCGTGCAGATAATGTCGTATTTCCGCGTATTTAAGCACTAGATGACAAACATAAATGACCGAAATTTATGAAAAATTTAAATAAGTAAGTGACACAAAAAGATACGTTGATGCCCAGCCAGCTCTGCACATTCCACTGCAAGTGTATTTTCCGGGTGATTTTGAGCAATCTAGAGGGTTTTGCCTGTTTTGGGTGGAATACCTGCACAGTAAAGCAGTTTCAGCGCTCCCGCCATTCATGCAAACGCAACTTGTAAAATACTTTTTTTTTAAATTCCCGTATTTCTCTCGGCGAAATAGTTAAGCGGAAATAAGAACGTTTGTCCGACGTCAGTTGCAGACATGTATGATAAGTTGACAGGAGCGAGATTCGAACTCGCGCCAACGAAGGGACTGGTGCCTAAAACCAGGGCCTTAGACCGCTCGGCCATCCTGCCTCCTTTTTAAGATATAAAATGCCGTACCAAGAAAGTACAGGGAAACCAAAAAGTAGCTTATGCTGACGTTAGCAGAAATGTTTTTGCTCTAACCAATTATCCTAAGATCCGAAGTCCTCAAACCATCCGCTGACAAGTGAAATTTGAATAATAAAACGCCGTAAATTATTGCTTGTGGGTAAAATGTTAGAAATTATGAAATTATACAGAGATATGTTGAACATGACTGTAAGGACATTTCATCCGGACTATCGTTCTCAACAAGTTGTAAATCGAAATCTCATGACGCTTAAACACATCAGATCGGTGTCTCTAAAAATAGAACGAAGTTTAAGCAAAATCGAGTGGAACAAGCGCTGTTTTTCCACAATGCGAGGAAGACTTGTTAAATATATTTTTAAAAATTCCCGTATTTCTCTCGGCGAAATAGTTAAGCGGAAAATAAGAACGTTTGTCCGACATCATTTACAGACATGCACCATAAGTTGACAGGAGCGAGATTCGAACTCGCGCCACCGAAGTGACTGGTGCCTCAAACCAGCGCCTTAGACCGCTCGGCCATCCTGCCCGCCTTTATAAATACATAATGTGGACGAGCGTTCAGATAATGTCGTATTTCCGCGTTTTTAAGCACTAGATGACAAACATAAATGACCGAAATTTATGAAAAATTTAAATAAGTAAGTGACACAAAAAGATACGTTGATGCCCAGCCAGCTCTGCACATTCCACTGCAAGTGTATTTTCCGGGTGATTTTGAGCAATCTAGAGGGTTTTGCCTGTTTTTGGGTGGAATACCTGCACAGTCAAGCATTTTCAGCGCTCCTGTCATTTATGCAAGCGAAACTTGTAAAATATTTTTTTTAAAAATTCCCGTATTTCTCTCGGCGAAATAGTTAAGCGGAAATAAGAACGTTTCTCCGACATCATTTACAGACATGTATGATATGTTGACAGGAGCGAGTTTCGAACTCGCGCCACCGGAGTGACTGGTGCCTAAAACCAGCGCCTTGGACCGCTCGGCCATCCTGCCTGATTTTTAAGATATAAAATACCGTGCCAAGAAAGTACATGAAACCAAAACGTAGCTTATGCTGACGTTAGCAGAAATGTTTTTGCTCTAACCAATTATCTTAAGATCCGAAGTCCTAAAACCATCCGCTGACAAGTGAAGTTTGAATACTAAAACGCCGTAAATTATTGCTTGTGAGTAAAATGTTGGAAATTGTGAAATTATACAGAGATATGTTGAACTTGACTGTAAGGATGTTTCATCCGGACATTCGTTCTCAACAAGTTTTAAATCGAAATCTCATGACGTTTAAACACTTCAGATCGGTGTCTCTAAAAATAGACGGAAGTTTAAGCAAAATCAAGTGGAACAAGCGCTGTTTTCTCCCAATGCGAGAAAGACTTGTTAATTATATTTTGAAAAGTTCGCGTGTTTCTGGCGGCAAAGTATTTAAGCATAAACGAGATCTTCTGTCCAACGACATTTCCAGACATGCAACATAAGATGACAGGAGCGAGATTCGAACTCGCGCCACCGAAGTGACTGGTGCCTTAAACAAGCGCCTTAGACCGCTTAGTCATCTTGCCTCCCTTTTCAAATACATAATGTGGACGAGCGTGCAGATAATGTCGTATTTCCGCGTATTTAAGCACTAGATGACAAACATGAATGACCGAAATTTATGAAAAATTTAAATAAGTAAGTGACACAAAATGACACGTTCATGCCCAACCAGCTCTGCACATTCCACTGCAAGTGTATTTTTCGGGTGACTTTTGAGCAATCTAAAGGGTTTTGCCTGTTCTTGGGTGGAATACCTGCACAGTAAAGCAGTTTCAGCGCCCCGTCATTCATGCAAGCGAAATTTGTAAAATACATTTTTTTAAAATTCCCGTATTTCTCTCGGCGAAATAGTTAAGCGGAAATAAGAACGTTTGTCCGACGTCATTTCCAGACATGTATGATAAGTTGACAGGAGCGAGATTCGAACTCGCGCCACCAAAGAAACTGGTGCCTAAAACCAGCGCCTTAGACCGCTCGGCCATCCTACCTGCTTTTTAAGATATAAAATGCCGTGCCAAGAAAGTACAGGGAAACCAAAACGTAGCTTATACTGACGTTACAGGAATTTTTTTGCTCTAACCAATTATCCTAAAATCCAAAGTCCTAAAACCATCCGCTGACAAGTGATCTATGAATATTAAAACGCCGTAAATTATTGCTTGTGGGTAAAATGTTAGAAATTATGAAATTCTCCAGAAATATGTTGAATATGAATGTTAGGACGTTTCATCCGGATTACCGTTCACAACAAGCTGTAAATCGAAATCTCATGACGGTTAAACACTTCAGATCGGTGTCTCTAAATTTAGACGGATATTTAAGCTAAATCAAGTGGAACAAGCGCTACCTTTCCCGAATGCGAGGAAGACTTGTTAAATATATTTTAAAAAATTCGCGTGTTTCTGGCGGCAAATTATTTAAGCGTAAGCGAGATCTTTTGTCCAACGACATTTCCAGACATGCAACATAAGATGACAGGAGCGAGATTCGAACTCGCGCCACCGAAGTGACTGGTGCCTTAAACCAGCGCCTTAGACCGCTTAGTCATCTTGCCTCCCTTTTCAAATACATAATGTGGACGAGCGTGCAGATAATGTCGTATTTCCGCGTATTTAAGAACTAGATGACAAACATGAATGACCGAAATTTATGAAAAATTTAAATAAGTAAGTGACACAAAATGATACGTTCATGCCCAACCAGCTCTGCACATTCCACTGTAAGTGTATTTTCGGGTGACTTTTGGACAATCTAGAGGGTTTTTGTCTGTTTTTGGGTGGAATACCTGCACAGTAAAGCAGTTTCAGCGCCCCGTCATTCATGCAAGCAAAATTTGTAAAATACTTTTTTTTAAAATTCCCGTATTTCTCTCGGCGAAATAGTTAAGCGGAAATAAGAACGTTTGTCCGACGTCATTTCCAGACATGTGTGATAAGTTGACAGGAGCGAGATTCGAACTCGCGCCACCGAAGTGACTGGTGCCTAAAACCAGCGCCTTAGACCGCTCGGTCATCCTGGCTACTTTTTAAGATATAAAATGCCGTGCCAAGAAGGTACAGGGAAACCAAAACGTAGCTTATGCTGACGTTACAGGAATTTTTTTGCTCCAACCAATTATCCTAAGATCCAAAGTCCTAAAACCATCCGTTGACAAGTGAATTTTGAATATAAAAACACCGTAAATTATTGCTTGTGGGTAAAATGTTAGAAATTATGAAATTATACAGAGATATGTTGAACATGACTGTAAGGACATTTCATCCGGACTATCGTTCTCAACAAGTTGTAAATCGAAATCTCATGACGTTTAAACACTTCAGATCGGTGTCTCTAAAAATAGACGGAAGTTTAAGCAAAATCAAGTGAAACAAGCGCTGTTTTCCACCAATGCGAAGAAGACTTGTTAATTATATTTTGAAAAGTTCGCGTGTTTCTGGCGGCAAAGTATTTAAGCGTAAACGAGATCTTCTGTCCAACGACATTTCCAGACATGCAACATAAGATGACAGGAGCCAGATTCGAACTCGCGCCACCAAAGTGACTGGTGCCTTAAACCAGCGCCTTAGACCGCTTTGTCATCCTGCCTCCCTTTTCAAATACATAATGTGAACGAGCGTGTAGATAATGTCGTATTTCCGCGTATTTAAGCACTAGATGACAAACATGAATGACCGAAATTTATGAAAAATTTAAATAAGTAAGTGACACAAAATGATACGTTCATGCCCAACCAGCTCTACACATTCCACTGCAAGTGTATCTTTCGGGTGACTTTAGGACAATCTAGAGAGTTTTGCCTGTTTTTGGGTGGAATACTTGCACAGTAAAGCAGTTTCAGCGCTCCGTCATTCATGCAAGCGAAATTTGTAAAATACTTTTTTTTAAAATTCCCGTATTTCTCTCGGCGAAATAGTTAAGCGGAAATAAGAACGTTTGTCCGACGTCATTTCCAGACATGTGTGATAAGTTGACAGGAGCGAAATTCGAACTCGCGCCACCGAAGTGACTGGTGCCTAAAACCAGCGCCTTAGACCGCTCGGCCATCCTGCCTGCTTTTTAAGATATAAAATGCCGTGCCAAGAAAGTACAGGGAAACCAAAACGTAGCTTATGCTGACGTTACAGGAATTTTTTTGCTCTAACCAATTATCCTAAGATCCAAAGTCCTAAAACCATCCGCTGACAAGTGAACTTTGAATATAAAAACGCCGTAAATTATTGCTTGTGGGTAAAATGTTAGAAATTATGAAATTATACAGAGATATGTTGAACATGACTGTAAGGACATTTCATCCGGACTATCGTCCTCAAGAAGTTGTAAATCGAAATCTCATGACGTTTAAACACTTCCGATCGGTGTCTCTAAAAGTAGACGGAAGTTTAAGCAAAATCAAGTGGAACAAGCGCTGTTTTCCACCAATGCGAAGAAGACTTGTTAATTATATTTTGAAAAGTTCGCGTGTTTCTGGCGGCAAAGTATTTAAGCGTAAACGAGATCTTCTGTCCAACGACATTTCCAGACATGCAACATAAGATGGCAGGAGCCAGATTCGAACTCGCGCCACCGAAGTGACTGGTGCCTTAAACCAGCGCCTTAGACCGCTTTGTCATCCTGCCTCCCTTTTCAAATACATAATGTGAACGAGCGTGTAGATAATGTCGTATTTCCGCGTATTTAAGCACTAGATGACAAACATGAATGACCGAAATTTATGAAAGATTTAAATAAGTAAGTGACACAAAATGATACGTTGATGCCCAACCAGCTCTGCACATTCCACTGCAAGTGTATTTTCGGGTGACTTTTGAGCAATCTAGAGGGTTTTGCCTGTTTTTGGGTGGAATACCTGCACAGTAAGGCAGTTTCAGCGCTCCTGTCATTCATGCAAGCGAAACTTGTAAAATAATTTTTTAAAAAATTCCCGTATTTCTCTCGGCGAAATAGTTAAGCGGAAATAAGAACGTTTGTCCGACGTCATTTCCAGATACGTATGATAAGTTGACAGGAGCGAGATTCGAACTCGCGCCACCGAAGTGACTGGTGCCTAAAACCAGCGCCTTAGACCGCTCGGGCACCCTGCCTGCTTTTTAAGATATAAAATGCCGTGCCAAGAAAGTACAGGGAAACCAAAACGTAGCTTATGCTGACGTTACAGGAATTTTTTTGCTCTAACCAATTATCCTAAGATCCGAAGTCCTAAAACCATCCGCTGACAAGTGAACTTTGAATATTAAAACGCCGTAAATTATTGCTTGTGGGTAAAATGTTAGAAATTATGAAATTCTCCAGAAATATGTTGAAGATGATTGTTAGGACGTTTCATCCGGACTACCGTTCACAACAAGCTGTAAATCGAAATCTCATGACGGTTAAACACTTCAGATCGGTGTCTCTAAATTTAGACGGATATTTAAGCAAAATCAAGTGGAAGAAGCTGTGTTTTTCCCCAATGCGAGGAAGACTTGTTAATTATATTTTGAAAAGTTCGCGCGTTTCTGGCGGCAAAGTATTTAAGGGTAAACGAGAATTTCTGTCCAACGACATTTCCAGACATGCAACATAAGATGACAGGAGCGAGATTCGAACTCGCGCCACAGAAGTGACTGGTGCCTTAAACCAGCGCCTTAGACCGCTCCGTCATCTTGCCCGCCTTTTCAAACACATAATGTGGACGAGCCTGCAGATAATGTCGTCTTTCCGCGTATTTAAGCACTAGATGACAAACAAGAATGTCCAAAATTTATGAAAAGTTTAAATAAGTAAGTGACACAAAATGATACGTTGATGCCAAACCAGCTCTGCACATTCCACTGCAAGTGTATTTTTCGGGTGACTTTTGAGCAATCTAGAGGGTTTTTGCCTCTTTTTGGGTGGAATACCTACACAATAAAGCAGTTTCAGCGCCCCGTCATTCATGCAAGCGAAATTTGTAAAATACTTTTTTTAAAATTCCCGTATTTCTCTCGGCGAAATAGTTAAGCGGAAATAAGAACGTTTGTCCGACGTCATTTCCAGACATGTATGATAAGTGACAGGAGCGAGATTCGAACTCGCGCCACCGAAGTGACTGGTGCCTAAAACCAGCGCCTTAGACCGCTCAGCCATCCTGCGTGATTTTTAAGATATAAAATGCCGTGCCAAGAAAGTACAGGGAAACCAAAAAGTAGCTTATTCTGTCGTTAGCAGAAATGTTTTTGCTCTAACCAATTATCCCAAGAACTGAAGTCCTAAAACCATCCGCTGACAAGTGAAGTTTGAATATTAAAACGCCGTAAATTATTGCTTGTGGGTAAAATGTTGGAAATTGTGAAATTATACAGAGATATGTTGAACATGACTGTAAGGACGTTTCATCCGGCCATCGTTCTCAACAAGTTGTAAATCGAAATCTCATGACGTTTAAACACTTCAGATCGGTGTCTCTAAAAATAGACGGAAGTTTAAGCAAAATCAAGTGGAACAAGCGCTGTTTTCCACCAATGCGAGGAAGACTTGTTAATTATATTTTGAAAAGTTCGCGTGTTTCTGGCGGCAAAGTATTTGAGCGTAAACGAGATCTTCTGTCCAACGAAATTTCCAGACATGCAACATACGATGACAGGAGCGAGATTCGAACTCGCGCCACAGAAGTGACTGGTGCCTAAACTAGCGCCTTACACCGCTTAGTCATCTTGCCTCCCTTTTCAAATACATAATGTGGACGAGCGTGCAGATAATGTCGTATTTCCACGTATTTAAGCACTAGATGACAAACATGAATGACCGAAATTTATGAAAAATTTAAATAAGTAAGTGACACAAAATGATACGTTGATGCCCAACCAGCTCTGCACATTCCACTGCAAGTGTATTTTTCGGGTGACTTTTGAGCAATCTAGAGGGTTTTGCCTGTTTTTGGGTGGAATACCAGCACAGTAAAGCAGTTTCAGCGCTCCCGTCATTCATGCAACCGAAACTTGTAAAACACTTTTTTAAAAAATTCCCCGTATTTCTCTCGGCGAAATAGTTAAGCGGAAATAAGAACATTTGTCCGACGTCACTTCCAGATACGTATGATAAGTTGACAGGAGCGAGATTCGAACTCGCGCCACCGAAGTTACTGGTGCCTAAAACCAGCGCCTTAGACCGCTCGGCCATCCTGCCTGCTTTTTAAGATATAAAATGCCGTGCCACGAAAGTACAGAAAAACCAAAACGTAACTTATACTAACGTTACAGGAATTTTTTTTTCTCTAACCAATTATCCTATGATCCGAAGTCCTAAAACCATCCGCTGACAAGTGAGCTTTGAATATTAAAACACCGGTAAATTATTGCTTGTGGGTAAAAATGTTAGAAATTATGAAATATACAGAGATATGTTGAACATGACTGTAAGGACATTTCATCCCGACTATCGTTCTCAACAAGTTGTAAATCGAAATCTCATGACGCTTAATCCCTTCAGATCGGTGTATCTAAAAATAGACGGAAGTTTAAGCAAAATCAAGTGGAAGAAGCGGTGTTTTTCCCCAATGCGAGGAAGACTTGTTAATTATATTTTGAAAAGTTCGCGGCGTTTTCTGGCGGCAAAGTATTTAAGGGTAAACGAGATTTTCTGCCCAACGACATTTCCAGACATTGCAACATAAGATGACAGGAGCGAGATTCAGCCTCGCGCCACCGAAGTGACTGGTGCCTTAAACCAGCGCCTCAGACTGCTCGTCATCTTGCCGCCTTTTCAAACACATAATGTGGACGAGCCTGCAGATAATGTCGTATTTCCGCGTATTTAAGCACTAGATGACAAACAAGATGACCAAAATTTATGAAAAGTTTAAATAAGTAAGTGACACAAATTGATACGTTTGATGCCCAACCAGCTCTGCACATTCCACTGCAAGTGTATTTTCGGGTGACTTTTGAGCAATCTAGAGGGTTTTGCCTGTTTTGGGTGGAATACCTGCACAGTCAAGCAGATTCAGCGCTCCCGTCATTCATGGCAAGCCAAACTTGTAAAATACTTTTTAAAAAATTCCCCGTATTTCTCTTCGGCGAAATAGTTAAGCGGAAATAAGAACGTTTGTCCGACGTCACTTCCAGATACGTATGATAAGTTGACAGGAGCGAGATTCGAACTCGCACCACCGAAGTGACTGGTGCCTAAAACCAGCGCCTTAGACCGCTCGGCCATCCTGCCTGCTTTTTAAGATATAAAATTCCGTGCCAAGAAAGTACAGAGAAACCAAAACGTAAATTATGCCTGACGTTACAGGAATTTTTCTGCTCTAACCAATTCATCCTAAGATCGAAGTCCTAAAACAATCCGCTGACAAGTGAGCTTTGAATATTAAAACACCGTAAAATTATTGCTTGTGGGTAAAATGTTAGAAATTATGAAATATATACAGAGATATGTGAACATGACTGTAAGGACATTTCGTCCGGAATATCGTTCTCAACAAGTTGTAAATCGAAATCTCATGACGCTTAAACCCTCTCAGATCGGTGTATCTAAAAATAGACGGAAGTTTAAGCAAAATCAGGTGGAAGAAAGCGGTGTTTTTCCCCCAATGCGAGGAAAGAATTGTTAATTATATTTTGAAAAGTTCGCGTGTTTCTGGCGGCAAAGTATTTAAGCGTAATCGAGATCTTTTGTCCAACGACATTTCCAGACATGCAACATAAGATGACAGGAGCGAGATTCGAACTCGCGCCACAGAAGTGACTGGTGCCTTAAAACCAGCGCCTTAGACCGCTCGGTCTTCCTGCCCCTTTTCAAATACATAATGTGGACGAGCCTGCAGATAATGTCGTATTTCCGCGTATTTAAGCACTAGATGACAAACATGAATGACCGATATTTATGAAAAATTTAAATAAGTAAGTGGACACAAAATGATACGTTGATGCCAAACCAGCTCTGCACATTCCACTGCAAGTGTATTTTTCGGGTGACTTTTGAGCAATCTAGAGGGTTTTGCCTGTTTGTGGGTGGAATACCTGCACAATAAAGCAGTTTCAGCGCCCCGTCATTCATGCAAGCGAAATTTGTAAAATACTTTTTTTAAAAATTCCCCGTATTCTCTCGGCGAAATAGTTAAGCGGAAATAAGAACGTTTGCCCGACGTCATTTCCAGGACATGTATGATAAGTTGACAGGAGCGAGATTCGAACTCGCGCCACCGAAGTGACTGGTGCCTAAAACCAGCGCCTTAGACCGCTCAGCCATCCTGCCTGATTTTAAGATATAAAAATACCGTGCCAAGAAAGTACAGGGAAACCAAAAAGTAGCTTATTCTGACGTTAGCAGAAAATGTTTTTACTCTAACCAATTATCCTAAGAACTGAAGTCCTAAAACCATCCGCTGATAGTGAAGTTTGAATATTAAAACGCCGTAAATTATTGCTTGTGGGTAAAATGTTGGAAATTGTGAAATTATACAGAGATATGTTGAACATGACTGTAAGGACGTTTCATCCGGCCATCGTTCTCAACAAGTTGTAAATCGAAAATCTCATGACGTTTAAACACTTTCAGATCGGTGTCTCCTAAAAATAGACGGAAGTTTAAGCAATATCAAGTGGAACAAAGCGCTTTTTTTCCCCCAATGCGAGGAAGACTTGTTAATTATATTTTGGAAAAGTTCGCGTTGTTTCTGGCAGCAAAGAATTAAAGCGTAAACGAGATCTTCTGTCCAACGACATTTCCAGAACATGCAAACTAAGATGACAGGAGCGAGATTCGAACTCGCGCCACCGAAGTGACAGGTGCCTTAAACCAGCGCCTTAGACCGCTTAGTCATCCTGCCTCCCTTTTCAAATACATAATGTGGACGAGCGTGCAGATAATGTCGTATTTCCGCGTATTTAAAGCACTAGATGACAAACATGAATGACCGATATTTATGAAAAATTTAAATAAGTAAGTGACACAAAATGATATGTTGATGCCCAACCAGCTCTGCACATTCCCACTGCAAGTGTATTTTTCGGGTGACTTTTAAGCAATCTAGAGGGTTTCGCCCTGTTTTTGGGTGGAATACCTGCACAGTAAAGCAGTTCCAGCGCTCCCGTCATTCATGCAAGCGAATACTTGTAAAATACTTTTTTAAAAAATTCCCGTATTTCTCTCGGTGAAAATAGTTAAGCGGAAATAAGAACGTTTGTCGAAATCATTTCCAGATGCGTATGATAAGTTGACAGGAGCGAGATTCGAACTCGCGCCCCCAAGTGA
This sequence comes from Hydractinia echinata, assembly GCA_030067915.1. Lineage (NCBI taxonomy): Eukaryota > Metazoa > Cnidaria > Hydrozoa > Anthoathecata > Hydractiniidae > Hydractinia > Hydractinia echinata. Next base: position 37,166 of record JASGCC010000268.1, read on the forward strand.
CTGGTGCTTAAAACCAGCGCCTTAGACCGCTCGGCCATCCTGCCTGCTTTTTAAGATATAAAATGCCCGTGCCAAGAAAGTACAGGGAAACCAAAAACGTAGCTTATGCTGACGTTACAGGAATTTTTTGGCCTAACCAATTATCCTAAGATCCGAAGTCCTAAAACCATCCGCTGACAAGTGAACTTTGAATATTAAAACGCCGTAAATTATTGCTTGCGGGTAAAATGTTGGAAATTGTGAAATTATACATAGATATGTTGAACGTGACTGTAAGGACATTTCATCCGAACTATCGTTCTCACAAGTTGTAAATCGAAATCTCATGACGCTTAAACACTCAGATCGGTGTATCTAAAAATAGACGGAAGTTTAAGCAAAATCAAGTGAAACAAGCACTGTTTTTCCCCCAATGCGAGGAAGACTTGTTAAATATATTTTAAACAATTCGCGTGTTTCTGGCGACAAAGTATTTAAGCGTAAACGAGATCTTCTGTCCGACGACATTTCCAGACATGCAATATAAGATGACAGGAGCGAGAATCGAACCCGCGCCACCGAAGTGACTGGTACATTTAGACCAGCGCCTTAGAACCGCTCAGCCATCCTGCCCGCCTTTTTCAAATACATAATGTGGACGAGCGTGCAGATAATATCGTATTTCCGCGTATTTAGGCACTAGATGACAACTATGAGTAACCGAAAATTATGAAAAATTCAAATAAGTAAGTGACGCAAAATGATACGTTTGATGCCCAACCAGCTCTGCACATTCCACTGCAAGTGTATTTTTCGGGTGACTTTGAGCAATCTAGAGTGTTTTGCCTGTTTTTAGATGGAATACCTGCACAGTAAAGCAGTTTCAAGCGCTCCCGTCATTCATGCAAGCAGGGATAGGAAAATGATACTTCTAGCGCAGTCGTGCACGCATACGCACACGCACACAACTCAGGGAAGTTCCACTTACTCATTTGCCGCACAACTCGGTAAACCCATTACTCAGTTGCCATATGATGGAGAAATTCCCATAAATATGAACTGCGCTTCCTCCTGACTACACCTCAGGAGGAAGCAATAGAGGCCGGGGATCGGTCAGCAAAACCGTGTTTGGTTGGGGATACCAGTGTTCGCCACCTTAGTGACTCCGATGACGAGAGCTTTGGCGAATTGTAGTGGATGCAAAGGTTTGTATGGTTGTCTTCAGCCATACAAAAAACATGGACGCAAACATGAAAACACTTCGAAAAGAAGCAAAATCACTGCACATTCCTCGTTACTCTACGATGAATAAGGGCGCTCTTGTTGAGGCAATTAGCAAAGCCAAGCACAAGGAGGTTTCAACACAAACAGACGGGCCTTACTGCAAGCCTTGTGCTAAAATTGCAGGGGAGAAAAATCTTGAACAATATTTGAGGGATCTCGCTAAAAAACAACGACGTGTCGTATATGATGGCGACATGCTCATAGATCAAGATATTGGAGAAGTGATCGGTTGCGAGATCGATTATGAGTACCAATATAAGCGCAGGTAAGGTGTTTTTCAGAGGATGAAAAGGCAGACCTTGAAAAGTTGTGGGGTAAATAAATGGATGAACAACACTGTAAGGACTGTGAACGTATGCTGGATGCATATGATAAGTGTAGATGCGGTCGAAGATTTGAGTTAAAGGGTAAAATGTTATGCTGGTACTGCTACCAGGAATATATCACCTACAACGGGGGTGGCTGCGTATGTACAATGACATCTTAAACTTTTTTGCGAGTTTGTCCCGCTCCTTTATCTCATTGCGGAGATACTTTTCAATTTCATTTACTTCATCAAGCCTATACTTTTGGCTTTCCTCCTGCATATCCGCGCTTTGTACAGGTGCACTTGGCGGCAAAGTTGGGTAAAGCTTCATTGTATCCGCCATTTATTCTATGAGTACATGCATCGTAATTCCGACGAACGAAACGTTTTTCTCATGGTGATGTTCATCTGTAAGCATGAACTCCAGTCTGTCTGTTGAGCCCTTCAAAAGAATGTAGATAGGAGTGTCAAAACTCCATGTAAGCATGTCTCCCCATGAGTTTAGCTCTTTGGTGGGGAGTAAGGCGAGAATTTTAGATTTCTTCCCCCCCAAGTAGGCAGTCGTCTTGATTCAATTGAGGGCAAACGAGTCTCAGCCTATGGTATACGTCAGTTTTGTAGAAGCTGTCATAGTCGCCTTTGGTAAAGTACTTCTTACTAGGGTCGTAGGGTAGGCCCAAAAGCTCTTGCAGCTGTCGATGAATAACCACCGTGTACCCATCACTGACACGGAGCCTGCAGAGTCCATCTTTCAATACAAACAGCTTGATCCTATCCTGTGCCTGACTGTTCACGATAGCCGCTAAATCCTCGATCCTATAGAGGCCGTTCATGATCTCAATTCTAATTTCCCTCTGATCAGACCCCATCTTACGGATGACAAATTCATTGTTACTGTAAATATTCAGCCACGTAGGTCGAATACTGATCGACTTTAGAGTGACCCTTGTATCCTGCCCTAGGTAGTCTTCAAAAATGGTAGGCTTGTAAATATCGGTGATGAAGAGTTGCTTCATCGTTTCTTGTTAGAAGAAACGATGAATATCTACTCTTACAACCCGAAGGCCAAATACCAATCCAACAGGGGTGAATGGCCACTTGGTGTAACTAACTTGGAGCATCAGGACCTGTACGTGTCTACAAACTCGCATATCCTTGTGGTATTCCCCGAGTTCAACAAATACCCCATCAAAGTGACAACAACCTATCTGAACGACCCGGTCATTCAGGGATGGACAAGAGGTCAAGCCTTGGACTATTGGAACATCCAGGTGAACTTCTCTACCCATTGCGCAAGCACGGCCCTAGGCATCTCCGCCAAACATCTAACGGGCTCCGTGCCACTTGTCAACGCCCTCTTCAAGTTCCATGTTTATTACCATATGCGTCGCATCCTAGCAAGGATGAAAGTACCCATGTCCTTTAACGATGGTTTTAGTCAGTACAAAAACCCCTACTCAACCTCTGGGTATGCGCTAGTATGTCGCAAATATGGTGCCGACCCCAACGGTCTGTACAAGACCAAATCAGTAAGTGCCTCGCTCACCAACGGTAGATGGTGGCCACAGGTTGAGGGCGATTGGGCCAAATTCATCATCCCAACAAGTCAAGGTTTGACATCAGAAGGTCTGACCAAGCTAAGAGGAGAGTATTCGCGTCTACGTGGTCTTGTTATTAGGGTCCCAAGCAGGTGCCAAGTCATCCTTACTCGGCTCAGGTGCCGACAACTACACAGCAAGGCAAATCCTGATGCAAAAGTTTGAAGCTATGGTACAGCGTCAAGAGAACGTAGGGCATGACATTACAGAATTCCAGAAGGTGATGCAATATGCCCGAACGCCGGTAAACTTCGCCGTTATGCGCAGCGTCTACATGCTGCCCTCCGACATGAACCTCCGCATAGGCAGGATTGTAGGGTACAACAACAACATCCTCATAGCGCCTGCCAATGTCAATGTGGGGGTACAGGTTGATGTGAATAGCAAGCCTATTTGCGAAGCCTACGGAGCGGGCTATCAAGCATGCGGCAGCTACTATCAAAGCACCCCCTAAGCATATGGAGCAAGCTATCAAACATGCCCGGCATGCCATGCCGCCCCATAAGCATATGGAGCAAGCTATCAAACATGCGGTAGATAACCCTGAACAGAGGGAAACCCCACAACAGCACGAGGATACCAAGGCCGCGTTAATCACGACAGGGGCAGGCCTCATCATAGCGTACCTATGGCTTAAAAAATAGGTCTAATTTGTTAATCAACACATTAGACTCGAGCTTCGCGAGCTACGGCTTCGCGCCCTTCCCAACGTAGAGCACAACAAACCTTCCGCAGCAGCGATTGCCATGTACAGATGTTTTGCCACGTATTTCGTCAACGGTTGCCGCTACCCTAAAAAAGAACGAGACAATCGTGCCAATAATCCCTGGTAGCGCCGCACCTGCTTTACCTGCCAGGTATTTCAGGAACTTTCCGAGTCTTTCAAGCTGCTTCTCCACAAACCCCTTCCCTGCAGCACCTCCTCCTGCAGCACCCGCCGCGGCAGAACCCCCCGTAACGGAGAGCACGATGATGGAAACAAGTAGACCAATAGCGGAGACGATGCTGGCTATAGTGATCCCCTGATCCTTGAACAAGATTTTCAGCTCTCCATCAAAGACGTGTCATCCCCAGCGATTTTCATCAGCGTTTCCTTGATTGCTTTTCAGCTGGCTCTGAGTGTCGGATGATGATAGGCCGTGTGCTTCTCGTACTGCTTCCTTTTGATCTTGGAGTCGTTCTGGATCCTCCCTAGCCTTTGCAATGTATTCGTTCCAGATAGTTTGCTGTTCCTCAGATACTCCAGGTGTAGTTTTCTTCGTCTCAAACCTTTTTCACCTTGGCTTCGGCCTTGCCAATCTCGCTATCAAACGAAATGATCTTGCTTTTCAGGCTTTTCAGTTTACCTCTTAGCGTTTGAAGTTCGAGGTCAAGCACCCTTCTTTCACGTTCAGTGAATACTTCATCGGTGCCGCCAAACGAAGTGTCCTGTATAAGGCTCGCCGTTTCATGAAGGACGTTCTCGAGCAGGCGGCATCATTTCGATATCATCGGGCTTCTCTTTGACCTTCTCACCGACGTGATTGAACTTTTGCAGGAGTGTCTGGGCCCTTACTTTACCACCTTTATTGGGCGTAGTGACATAGTCTGGGAAACCCATAGCCCGCACAAGGTCCACCTTCAAGTTTGAAACTATAGCTCCGATCGATCTAAACCCACCCCTATCTTTGTTGATTAAGGGAGTAAGGTCCATCTCCTTGAAAAACAGACGTTCCCCCTCCATCCTAAATTGGTCGTAAGGTATCGCATTAGGCGGCCCCAGCTCCTCACCAAGGTGTTCGTAGAGCTCGTCGACCTTTGATTTTAGTAGCTCTTCCCTCTGCTCCGCAAGTCTATACCCTGGAGCACCTTGTTGTTCTCCTTGTGGAAGTTGTGGAAGCTGTTGATCATCAGGCCTCCTATCTGGATGGCCCTCATCCCCCGCATCAAGAAGATCATCCTCATGTACAAATCCTGGGTTATCAGTCATTTTTATTAGAACCTTCACCCCTCTAATAAACATGGGTGCCTTTGGAACTAAGCTCGATCCCCTACGCAGAAACGAAGCAGCTCTTTTGGTATCAAAGGACGAAAGCAGCGGGTTCAAATCTCGCATGTACCATCCACCATCAACCAGAATGAAGACTTATACGTTGACATACCCAACATGTCTCAGAACGATGTTATATTCCCGGGGAGCATCAAGCTCCTGTTTGACCTGACGTTGACGGGGACTAATACGAAGCGTACCCTAGTCAGCAACATCGGAAAAAGCCTGGTGCGAAATCTACGCATCACTCTGAATGGCAACGAGGTGCAGAATATCAGCGATGACAATGTGCTCGCTACCTACAAGGACCTGTGGCTACCTAAGTTTGATAGGGAGAACAACCTCATCCTAGAGGGAATCAACCCCCAATGACGGTACCATCAGGGCTCTGCAGGTTCAAAGCTACTGAGTACGTTGGGACAGACGAGGAGAAAGCCATCGCCGCGGCGTATGGTAACACCTTTTGTATCCCTCTCGGCAAGATGTTTGAACTCACCAGAGACCTACCATTTTACCAAGTAGGGCTGCATGACAGGCTACAGTTCGTTCTGCATTTCGCGGGACATGCCGACGTGATTAAAGATGGAGGCACGGCAGCCGTGGGAAGTACGGCAGCCAAGGCAGCCGACGCGGCGTACAAGATAAGCAACATCAAGCTGGAATTTGACAAAGTCAACCATGAGGGCCTCGCGAGTGCCATGATGTCAAGGTATGCCCGTCTCGCCCTGCCATATGAACGGATACTTCGAAGTAAGGTGGTGACTATGAAAAAACAGGAGACGAGCTACAATCTCCAGATCGATACGCCCGCCAAGTCATTGAAAGGTGTCTTGCTACTCTTTACAGACCCCGGTAAAGTGAAGGCTTACGCTGGTATCAACGAGGTCTTCTACAACCACAATATTTAAAAAATTAGCGTCACTGTCGAGGGCGAGCCTAATGAGCTGTACTCTCATGCCATGCTTCAAAAGGACCTTCTCGAGCAGGTCTTTCAATTATTCGGAACCATGACTCTTCGGTAACGATTGGCCAATTCTTCAACGAACGGTATGCGCTCTTCGTCGATTTCAGAGCCTCTCCCGATCATACGCTACATGGTAGCGGGAGGCCCCTACAAAGGCTTAGTGATGGCATCACGTTACACATGAGCAAAAAAGCCGACGGAACTGGGGACATACGATGTTACGTCTACTTACTGATGGACGCCCAATTAAACATTTTAGATGGGCGCTACCACTCCGTCGAATACTGAAAATAAATGGCAACCTTAGCAATTATGGCCGGAGGTGCATTAATCAACGCCCTGGCATTTTCGGTGACTAATTACTTGTTCAGTAAGCTGTCAGGCCATGGTGAGGCCGAGAGGAAGAGGCATGATGAGGCGGTCGAGAAATTGAATGAGGCTCAAGCTGCCTGGATTAGGGAGAGGCAGGCTAAGCTTGATTGGTTCGGCAAGCAACGAGAGTTGAAAAGGCAAGCTGGAGAGAGCTTGAAGGAGCTCGATGACGACCTCTACAAATTCTATATTGCCTCCGAAAAGAATGGCCCCACAAATAAAGAATTTTTACACCCCTTCCAAGCAACAACCAGACGGCGAGCTGACGTTTATCGTTGGCTCCCTATCACTACTGGGCTTCGTAGCATACAATTTGTAAAGTCAGACTATGCTAGTAGGAACGTTTCTGACATGTCTATAATAAACATGTCAAAAGCATCGCATAATATTACCGAGGAGGAGGCTGAAAAACGCAGCCAAATCTACTACTCCCCGGAGCACCTGTGGACCGGACGCAAGGCTATCAAATTGCTCGCTGCGGAGGCCGGTCTATCCAAAAAACTAGTCACCCATTGGCTGTCTCGTCAACTGTTGTGGCTCCGGCATATCAGGGGCCCTAAAAAGATCGATTACCCCCATTTCACCATTACCAGGCCCAACGAAATGCATCAGTTCGATCTGCTGTACATGCCGCATGACAAGCGTATTGCGGGGGATACGTACAAGTACATTCTCACGGGCATTGATGTAGCCTCTCGCTACAAAGTAGCTAGGCCCCTACGCACCAAAAAGGCTAGCGAGATTGCCGAGATGATCAAGGACATTTACGCGAAGCCCGGAGGCAAAGCGGGACCTCTCCGCTATCCGAAGATTTTTCAGTGCGACAACGGTAGTGAGTTCAAGTCAGATGTGACGAAGCTGCTAGAAAGCAAAGTGGTCGAGATTAAGCGGGCAACCACCAAGTACCACCATACGTTCACGGCCTTTGTCGAGTCCTACAACAAGGTACTCGCCGAAAGGCTCTTCAAGCCCCAGGATGCCCAAGAGTTGGCTTCTGATGGGAATAGTAGTACCTGGGTCAAGCATCTGTATACCATCGTCAAAATTCTCAACGACACCAAGACTGCCATGATTGAGATGAAACCGTCGAAGGCGATTAAACTCGAGGATGTCCCGCTTGCGAAAAGTGAAAACTACCCCGAAGAAAAGCCCTTACCTGAGGATGGCTTGTACTTGAATTTGACCCAGCCTGGAGAAGAGCATGGTAATCAAAACAGACGTGCAACGGACGCCTTTTGGAGTAAAAAGACATATAGGTTGGACCGCATTGTAGTGGGTAGTCGCGTGCTATACTATCTTGCAGGTGGACCTGAAAGAAGCTTCGCGTCAGAAGAGTTGAAGCTGATCCCAGAGGATGTTGAAGTACCTCCAGAGCATGTCAAAGAGTGGTAGATAGATTATTTTTGTGGCTTGATCGAGCTACAAAACATGCTTACGCCCTAATCCCATAGTGCTGGGACACCCAAATCATACAGGTCATCCCGGGTATGGTCGATTAGCCTGAAATGGTTTCCATAAGGCTCCACATGTCCATTATCTTCAAAACGATTAAAGGCTTGTATTCCATTGGGGTTGCCGATGACGACAATCTCCTCCACGCCTGGGTAGTTGTCATTGAACCACAACCTCTTCTTGCTAATATTGCGCCTCTGTACACGCGTGCAGTAATAGGGAAGATGATGGTATTCGTCGTCGTTTTGTGTGGTGTGCTTGCAATGGATAATGATGACGTTGGCTTTTCCAGGGTCCTGAGCATTGGGTACATGTCTTTGTCGTTGCCTCGCATTTTCGCGGGCCTGTACCATGAGTTGGTTGTCCCTATCCTCTAGATCATCCTCGAGTATGGCGACGGCAGTATCTCTGTCCTCGATTGCCCCGGAAAGCCTTCGCATTTCCCTGGGTAGCACCTCTTCTACAACCCACTCCAAAAAGGGTTCCGCTTTAGACTGACCACACCTCAGGAGGAAGGTATATAGGCCGGGTTCAGTCAGTAAAACCGTGTCTGGATGTAGATACTCTCTGGTTAGTACCTCCCGGAGGTCTACAAAAGCCGTATTTTATACTTATCGGGAACATTTCGCTGAATGGCCTGTACCCCCGCTCCTCGTGTATATCCTGCGGCTCTCCTGACATCAGAGGCCACGATGCATTGACCTTTATCCTGGACAAAAAATGATCTGACTTGTTTTGCTTGGAAATAATCAACCGTTGTAAGAGACATCTTTCTAATATACCAATGCTCGGCCTGATGATTTTTACCGGGGGCAATCGAGAATCTTCCAACTCCTGGGGTGCTCCAGTCTCACGTACAAGCATGCGTGCCTAGATTTTTCCAAGCCAGCTTTGATATCCGACCACTCCGTTATTAGGTTCGTCTCTTCATCCATTAGCTTCATGTCGCTGCGTTCGTGGGGTACCAGAGAAAGAGTTGCTTCTTTTGACGTCGAAGGTTCTTGGGCAAAGCGGTATAACTCTGCGTCAATAGCCAAAGACTATGCCTGCGTTGTCTGCCCGAGACCGCCAATTCAAGCAGGGGCTGTCGTCGCTTGTCGAGATTTTCATCGCTATCATATCGTCAACGACAAACAACGTCTCCTCGCCCGCCAACAACGACGACAATTTTTGGATCCATTCAAACAGCTGATCTTTGGGGTCTATCAGGAAGACATAGGGGTCCTTCCATAGTGAGGCTCTATCAAGGTAAGTGGTATTCCACCGCAATGTAGGGCAAAGTATGACTATGTTGTGGTAGCGTCCCCTATACTCCTGCTCAAGCAGGTTCAAAACGCGTTGTGTCTTGCCGCAACTTGTGGGTCCAGTGAAAATTGCGGTATGTGGCTCTTTGACAATGTCTAGAGTCATTTATTTTTGTGTCTACCAAACAAAGTAGACACAAAATTTCCGCTATTTTGGTTTGGGGACTATGGATGCGGGTATCCATCCCTTGCTTACGGCCATCTCTCGACTTGCTCTACCTGCAGAAAAGTACGTCACCATCTTGAGAACGTCATTCGTATCCATCTTGGTAGACGGTCTCGTAATGCCAAGGAACTTTTTGCCAGCCATTGCATAGGCAAAAGTGAAGCTAAGGTCTACGACGGTTTCGTACAGCATGTCCAAAATCTCCTTTTCCTTCGGGGTAACGTTGCTCATTTATAAAGTGGCATTTTTTCGAAAATTCAATGCATTTTGAAGATGTCAATCTGAGGCTGGGCTTTGCCCCGTTTTCCCTGCTGAGGCTCCGGATTAGTCGCCGGCTTGTGGGATTCTCCACCATTTTTAGAGGCAAATTTGTAGTATACCACTCCTATCGCAAACACGGCAAGCGTCCCTACGCCATAGATGTACGGTATTTGTAGAGTCGACTTGCTGGGACCTGCAACAGATTCTTGTTCATCTTGTAAAGGTTCCTTACCCACGTTCTACCGTAATTCGGCCTTGTTCTTCCTGTTCCACTCGGCAAGTCTCTTGCCAGCAGCAACACGACCTTCGTTCTTATTGGTTATGACTTGGTTAGTAGACTCCTCGCTCATTTCTTATAAGTCTTATGGCTTATAAGATATTTAAATGTAGGCCCCTAGGGCTCCTCCTCCTTATCCGCCTCCTCCTGCACCTCCTCTTTTCTTTTTGGTCATATGCCGGGCCGTATGGCCCGCTACAAGCAGTGGGGCTAAGCACCTACCAATGGTGCAGTATACAAAGATCCCCAAGTCTGTCATGGAATCCTTGATGATGGGGTCTTCCTCGATATCCCGACGTAGCTCGTCAACGGAGTCAATATCCACTACATTTCCGATCAAATTTGCGTAGAGGCTGATCACGTGGGTAGAGAGTGACCTGGCCGTCTTCTCCCCTTTTTCATGCAGTTCCCGCTGTACATACTCGGTATGGACCTTATCGATGGCCTCTTCGGGGGCCTTTTCAACAAAGCCCTCCGTGCATTTCTTGGGCAACAGGTGTCCCTTACCCTTACGTAGCGCCTCTTTCAAAGCCTGACGTTTGTCGATGGGTTTGTCGACATGTTCATAGGTTTCTGCGGATTCGTTGAATACTTGTGCAAGATCAGACATCCTGTTTATTAGTAGTCTGTATCGAAAAGGTATGTAGGCAATCAGGGCATACGGTAGGATTATGGCGATTAGTAGGCACAGTTCCATCATTTATTTCCCGTAGACGCCAGGCGGTAATGGCCTCTGGCTAGCGTGGTAATCTGGTCCCCCTGCACGACCCTTTTATCGTCTGCCCTGTTGAGTGCCAGCTTGTTCACCTCCTGGGTATAGACTTTATGGCCCTTGTTTTGGATCGAGACTTGGGTTTTGTAGATGTCAACGCCCTCTTCCAGGCATCGTTGAAAGTCGTCGAAGGTGATCGACTTCTTGGTGACACATCTCTTGACGCCTTTCGCTTTTCGATCCCCGCCTTCCGGTGTAAGGCTCTTGTAGGCGTATGCCTTGGCTCTCAGGGTGATGAACTCGGTCATGACCTTCCCACTTAATTCGTCTTTCGTGAGGCCTACCACCTTCTTGTTTTTTCCTATAGGGAGAGGCCTTCCATCATCAGGATTATAGGCACTTGTGTCGAAACGGGTCTCGACGTCGTTGGCTATATCCTTGTAAAAGTCGTGGGTTCGAATGTGATATACGAACGAGTCCGTGTCCATGTAGCATAACCGCAACTTACCACCATACGCGGGCTGCATGTAGTCGTAGTGAAACTCATACATCACCATTTTCGACATGTCCAGGATGGCCTGACCGATGTATATGGGCTTGTTCATCTTCACCTCGATCTTGCCCATCTCTACACCTAGGAGGTGCTTGCTAAACCGATTTACACCCTTGAAATTCGGCTTCATCACGAGCTTCGTGTACTTCTCCTCGTTTGTGACCAGCTGGATGTTGCAGTGATTTCTGATATTCTCCATGGTCTTCCCAAACACTGAGAGGTTCATGAGTTTGTAGAAATCCTTCTCGAACTTGTTTTTGGCAGCCGTTCTCAACCTCGTGTTGTGATCGATGTACCCTCGAAGCCACGCCTTCTGGTTGAATCGGATGACCCTATGGACCTTCTTCAATTCAAGCCCATGTTTTATAGCCTCCTGAAGGGCCCTGATGTGCACTACATATTTTCGCTTGTTTTCCAAATTTGGCACCAATTTCTCAACTCTGTGGATCATCCTGCGTTCCGGTAAGAATGGTAACTCGTTATGCTTGTCGTGAAGGGCCTACGGATAGTCGATGTCAACCTCTAAAATGTACCCATGTTTGTTGTCTTCAACGAGCATACCGATCCGCTTTTCGGTGAATGCCTCTACATTCGATACCCATTTGAACCCGTCAGTTGGTAGATCCTGCCTCATTGCCCAGCCGTACAGGTTGTTTGCGTCGAGGTACTGGAGATAGGATGATTCGACCTCCTAATCGTACTGGTCTCCCATGTACTTATTATTCGCCTCCGCGGATACCTTTTTCGAACATCAGGAGCATGTCGGGATCGGTGAGGAGCTCTAGCCTTATGCCCGTAAATTTCAATGCGGCCTTCCATGCCAAGCCGGGTGCGCTTTAGAAATGGGCGGGATCAAGCTTGTAGTTGTCCAAGCAGACGCCTCGAAACGTCTCGAAGACGTCTGCCAGTAGCAGGACGTCTGTGCTGAGGTACCTGTCGTGGTAGTCTCCCATGGTGACTACATCACCCTCCGGGGTGATACAATTCCATACCTTTTTCGCGTATTGATATTCCTCATCGCTGATCTCCTTCATGTTCAACTTGCTGTAAAAGGCATCCTTGGGAGGTAGCTCCAACTCTTCAAATCGTTGCCATCCATCCATGTACTCGTAGGGGTAGACGCCCTTTCGAAGCATTAGTCTGAAGGTATCATCTTTGTCGATGAACTTTGCCATGGATGGTACGCTTGCCTTTACCCGGTCCATGCCTAACTGCTTCGTGGTATTCGAGTTGCAAGCCCTACACCAGAATTTTGCCACATACTCAGCGTCTATTTCCTGGAATTCAAGACCAGTATCTGCGCACTGGTGGCATTTCATACCTGCGGCGTTTGTACCAATGAGGTTGCTTGACAATTTGTCCAGTGAGGATGCCATGAACCGACAGCTGTCGATGAATCTAATTTCGATTGTCTTGTACGCCTCCCCATCACCATATTCCATACCTCCAAGGGGTACCTTGATTTTCACGTTGAAAGAGATGTACCTCTCCGTGTTCTCGGCGATACAACCAATGTCCCGGGTATCATATTTTTCACCTAGCTCTCGGATGAAGAGATGGGCGTCATACCCCGATAAGTTGTGGAAGATCACGGGTATGTGGCCGGGTATCTTGTACTTCAAATTGCAGCTGTTATGGAACGCGCCTCTATACAGTAGTAGGAGGAAGTCAATTTAAGTAGGTTTCGACCTTTTCCCCGTCAAACCCCCGCTAAAAACGAGTAACGGTATCCCTTACTCAAAGCTCGACCGCGCTATTTGAAATTGAAAGGTACCCATAATAAAGATGGACTACTTCAGGAACGCTATCAGAAAACTATACGACACCGTGTCGGCACAAGAAGACCAGGTCAAGACCCAGGAAATGTACACCAGGGCAGTTCAAGAGAATCCTATGTTATTCAAAGATGTTCCGAACCATTTCAAGACTCGGGAAATGTGTGCCAGGGCGGTTGAGGAGGAACCATGGATGCTCAAAGACACTCCAGAAACATTCAAGACCGGGAAATGTGCGCCAGGGCGGTTGAGGAGGAACACTTGATGGTGCGCTATGCTCCAGAAACTTTCAAGACTCGGGGAATGTGTCCCAGGGCGGTTGAGGAGGAACCATGGATGTTCTATTATATTCCGGATGATTTCAAGCCGCGAGAAATGTGTGCCATGGCGGTTTGGGAGATGCCCTGTCTGATCAACGATGTCCCTGACCATTTCAAGAACCAGGAAATGTGTACCAGGGCGGTTGAATGGCTGCCCTCGATGATTCAGTTTGTTCCGGACCATTTCAAGACCCAGGACATGTGCAACAAGGTTGTTGAATTGGCGCCCCTGCTGCTCGATTTTGTTCCGGATCATTTCAAGACTCAGGAAATGTGTACCGGGGCTGTTGAAAAGTATCCCTGGCTGCTCGAGTTTGTTCCCGATTGGTTCGTGACCCGGGAAATGTGTAGCAGTAGCACTGATCCTCGACTGCTCGAAGCCTATCGCTCGAGAAAAAGGGAGAAGGCTAGTATTAGGGATGAGCTAGGCCCAATAACGTGGCATACCGACAGAGTTATAGAATGGTGCTTTACGGAAGAGGAAGAGAAGGATCTCGAGATATTGTGGAGTGGGGCAAGAGCCACGGGAGACTTGAATGGCGGAGCATCTCAAATAAACGATGAAGGATCACTGTGAAGACTGTGAACGCGTACTCGACGAGTACGACAGATGTCGCTGCGGACGCAGACTCCTTATAAGAGCCCAGCTGCTCTGCTGGTACTGCTATCAAGAGTACATCACCTACAATGAAGGCAGTTGCGCTTGCACTAAGACGACATAGAAGATCCTAGTTGAAGTTTTGTCTCTAAACAAAAAAGATGCTGAAATTTGGTGACAAAACTGTTAAAACCATGGAATTTTACACTAACGCGACTCCGCTAAACATTGAAGAAGAGAACAATGAAAACCTTGTGTTGAGTGAGCCCATTCCAGCCAACAAAGACAAGATTGAGCGCTTCGTTATTGGCTATCAGAACCAAGACGGCAACATAGCAACGCTGTTGCTCAAGACCCCTGAAAAGGTCTACTCCAAGGGTGTCTCATGCTACTCCGAGGGTTCCGCACTCACGATGTCATTCGATCTCTGTGAATACCCCGAGTGGGTAGAAAACTACGAGAAAATCCTGATAAGGGTGGCTTCCTTAGGGAGGCATCTCTTAACCAACACCAGCGTGAAAAAAAGTTGATACTTGAGCACCAAATTCAAGATGTGGGATGGTAAAGTCAGAACCAACTTCCACAAGAAGAAGATACCGCAGGAGAGCTGCATATGTAAGGCCATCGTGAAACTGGCGAGCATCTGCAGGCAAGGTGCAAACTACTACGTGCAGACATACCTGGAAGAGTGCAAATACAAAGAGGTCGACCGGTATACTGCTTGCTACTTTAGTGACTCAGATGATGGACGATATCGAAGGCTTCACTGTCTTGTGAGTATACGTTATATGGTTGTTCTCCAACCATATAAACAAAGCATGAAGGTTCCAGAACTCAAAAAAGAAGCGAGAGCACTGGGTATTAGGGGCTACTCAACGCTGAACAAGGCCACTCTTCTGGAGGTGATATACAAGGCTAAATTCAAGGACGTCTCAAGTCAAACTGACGGACCTTACTGTAAAGCCTTGTACCCTTCTTGCTTGGCAGGAGAATCTGCGACTATATCTCCACCGCCTCGCTGGGAAGACAGCGACGTGTCGTACATGACTGTGGCCTTATCATCGATTATGATACCGGAGAAGTGCTCCAGATTGTGTAGGTGATCTAGTGTATTGTTCAAAACACTAGATCTACGAATACTCAGGTGGGGGCTCTAAGTAGCGCTGACATACTGCGCAGATTGAAGTTTTTTCATAACCTCCTCCTTGGCTTCCTCACGCCCCTTTGCGACAAGCTGCTGTCGCTCCCGATCATTGATCGAGGCAACGATCCTCTTTGTTCGTTGGCGTACCTGCTCCTTCAGCACCATGTATTTTTGCTTCTCCTGCATGATCAGGCTGAATTCATAGTCGCTGATCACCCCGTTCTGCACAGCCTTACTGATTAGATCGACAACAGAGTTGAGCTTAGTCTCTGCCAATAATCTGATGCTCTCGTGCTTCTTCGACTAATATCCAGCCTCTTCCCCGCATTCCGCAGACCCGCTTGCCCTAATCCTACAGCAATCGTGATGCCTCCCATTGCTACGGCAAGCGGTACACCAATCCCTGACAGCATACTACCAATACCAACACCTGAGGTGATGACACCCACAGCTAGCAGACCATGATCCGTGAATCTAACCCATGTACCATGCATTTTAAAACTTTTTAGCGAGCTTGTCCCGCTCCTTTGATTCGTTACGTAGGTACTGCTCAACCTCTTCGATCTTCTAGAGTCTGTACACTTGGCTTTCGTCAGGCTCGTCAGGAGCACTCGGTAAGTTCGGATAAAGCTTTGTAATTTCACTCATATTTATTCTATAAGAAGATGCATCGTTAGCCCTGTGAAGGCCGCATTCTTATCGTGATGATACTCGTCTGTCAGCATGAACTCCAAGCGATCTGTGGAGCCCTTCAAGGGAAGGTATATCGGAGTGTCAAAACTCCAGGTTAACATGTCCCCCCAAGCGTTTAGCTCCTTGGTGGGCAGCAGGGCGAGAATTTTCGATTTGCTTCCATCCAGCAGGCAGTCCTCTTCATCCAACTGAGGGCAAACGAGTCGCAGCCGAATGTAAACGTCAGTCTTGTAAAAACCCTCATAGTCACCTTTGGTATAATACTTATCTTTGGGGTCGTAGGGTAGGCCCAAGAGTTCATGCAAATGTCGACCAAACACAACTGTATAACCTTTATCGACACGGAGTCTGCAGAGGTCCATTTTTGAGGACAAAGAGTTTGATCTTACCCTCTGCCTGACTATTCACAATGGCCGCCAGATCCCTCGATCTTGTAGAGACCGTTCATAATGGTGATCCCTTGGAGCACGACTATGGATCCTTCCCTACGGATGGTGAAGTCGTCGTTGCTGTAGATGTTTAACCACGTAGGTCTAATACTGATGGATTTCAGAGCGATCCTCGTGCCCTCCCCAAGATGAGGCATGAATATCGTGGGGTTCATAATGTCTGTGATATAGAGTTGCTTCATCTTTGTTCTAAGAAGAAAAGATGAACATTTACTCGTACAACCCGAAGGCAAAGTACAGCTCCAACAGAGGTGAATGGCCTCCCGGTGCACAGGACCTAGAGCACCAAGACCTGTACGTGTCTACGGTCTCACACATCGAAGTGGCCTTCCCCGAGGTTACTAAATACCCCATCAAGCCCGTCAACAAATCTGTTGAATGACCCTGTCATTGTGGGTTGGGAGGGACAAGCGTTGGACTATTGGAACATCCAAGTGAACTTTGCAACCCATTGCGCGACGACAGTCTTGGGCATCTCTGCCAAACACCTAACAAGCTCCGTGCCGCTTGTCAATTGCCATTTTCAAGTTCCATGTCTACTACCACATGCGACGCATCCTAGCAAGGATGAAGGTACCCATGTCTTTCAGCGATGGGTTCTCACGCTATAAGAATCCCTACTCCACCTCTGGGTATGCGCAAGTATGTCGTGAATATGGTGTGGACCCCAATAGTCTCTACAAAACCAAATCAGTAAGTGCCTCGCTCACCAACGGTAGATGGTGGCCCCAAGCTGAGGGTGATTGGACCAAATTCATCACTCCCACAAGTCAAAGCTTGACATCAGAGGGCCTGACCAAGCTAAGTGAGAGTATTCGCGTCTACGTGGTCTTGTGCTTGGATCACAGGCGGGGCAAAGGCATCCCCTACTCGGCTCGGGCGCAGACAACTACACAGGCAGGCAAATATTGATGCAAAAATTTGAAGCCATGGTAAAGCGTCAAGAGAACGTAGGGCATTGATATCACGGAATTCCAGAAGGTCTTTGCAATATGCCCGAACCGCCGGTAAACTTCGCCGTCATGCCCAGTATCTACATGCTGGACATCAGACATGAACCTCCGCATAGGCAAAATTGTGGGGTACAACAACAACATCTTGATTCGCGCCTGCCAATGTCAATGTGGGGGTCCAGGTTGATGTGAACAACAAGCATATTGTCAGGGATGCGGCACCCCTCAAGCATGCCGCACCACTTGGGCATACCGAGCATATCGTCAAACTTCCAAAGGCAAGAAATAGGAGGAGGGGTGCCACCCACATCCCAAATGCCGACCAAAATCCGCATGAAATAGGGTTGGTTAGTAACCAATCCCATGGAAGAGGGAAAAATCAGCATGAGGACAACAAAGCTGCCTTGATTACAACAGGGGTAGGCCTAATCCTTTGCTATATTTGGCTGAAAAAATAATCGCCTAGCGGCTCCACAGGAGTAGGTCTAATGTGTTGATCAACACACTAGACTGAAGAGACTACGGCTTCGCGCCCTTCCCAACGTAGAGCACAACTAACCCTGCAGCAGCAGCGATGGCCATGTACAGATGCCTCGCCACGTATTCGACAACGGTTGCCGCTACCTTCAAAAAGAACGAGACAACGCTACCAATAATCCCTGGCAGCGCCGCACCCGCCTTCCCTGCTAGATACTTCAGGAACTTTCCGAGCCTCTCAAGCTGCTTTTGTACGAAGCCTTTCCCTCCCCCAGCGGCACCTCCCGCGGCACCTGCACCTGCACCACCTCCAGTAACAGCGAGCACGATTGTTGATACGAGCAAGCCAACGGCGGAAACGATGCTCGCGATAGTCAAGCCTTGTTCCTTGAACAAGATCTTCAGCTTTTCCACCAGTGATGTGTCATCCCCAGCGATCTTCATCAGAGTATCTTTGATGTGCTTCAGTTGGCTCTGAATCACGGAGGACATTATACCGTGTTGCTCTCGAATGGCTTTCTTCTCATCCCGCAGTTTCTTTAACTCTTCCCTAGCCAAGGCTATATTCCCTTCCTCAATCTTTATCTGTTCCTTGGTTATTCCAGGCGTCTTCTTCTTTATCTCGAGCCTCTCCACCTTTTCTTGTACTTTGTCAATCTGACTATCTATCACGAGTATCTTGCTGTTCAGCATCCTCCGCTGACCCCGGATTGTTCGAATCCCTTGGTCGAGTCCCCTTCTCTCGCGATCCGTGAAGATCTCGGGTCCTCCAAACGAAGTATCTTCATTAAAGCTCTTCGTCTCGTCGAACACGTTCCCGAGCAGTGGCTCCATATCGATAGTGTCCTCCTTTACCTCGATATGATCTATACCGTTCACGAGCCTCCTGGCCGTTGCCGCGATAGGTGTAACATAGCCTTTGAACCCCATACGCTCCAAGCGGCGCTTGGGGCGTAGCCCCTTCAGCAGAGCCGGGCCATTAGTTTTAAAGTCACCATTATCTGCCCTTGTGAGTTGTATACCATCGAAAAAAAACTGGTTTCCTCGTGCCTCAAACTCATCGTAAGGTATCGCTTTTAGATCCGGATCTAGCTCCATCCCATTCCTGATAAGATAGTTGTAAAAGCTAACAACCTTCAACCTTTTCAGCCTTTCCCCTTGACTTAGCGTGGTGTCGTCTCCTTCTTTCTCCAGCAATCTTTGCAACCGTTCTGGTTGACTTAGCATGGTGTCTGTCTCAGTACTTCTGTCTCAGTCGTTCTATCCCACTCGCTTGGGGCTCAGTGCCAGACCCTGGAATGTCATCAGGCCGAAGGATCTCCTTGAGCTCAATGTTCTCTTCATCTCCGCCGTCAATGTCCCCCTCTGGAATACCTTTAAAAGCTCCTTCATCTGGATTAATCGACATTTATTCAACAAAAACCAGCTACTAATAAACCATGAGTGACATGTACGGAACTAAACCTGATCCTTATGCAGAAGTCAAGACGATGCTGGGCATGAAAGGGAAGAAGCAGCGTGTTAACGTCTCCCACATCCCCAGTACGATCAACCAGAACGAGGACTTGTACGTCGACGTACCAAATATGGGGCGGGACGACGTCATTTTCCCAGTCTCTCTCAAGCTCCTTTTCAACCTGGAGCTTTAGGGTACGAACACGAAGAGAACCATTGTCAGCAACATTGGCAAGGCCCTGGTGCAAAACCTACGTATCACGTTGAACGGCAACGAGGTGCAGAATATCAGCGACTACAACACCCTAGCGGTCTACAGGGACTTGTGGCTGCCCAAGTTTGATCGTGAGAACAACCTAATTCTGGAAGGCATCAACCCCAACGACGGTACTATCAGAGCCCTCCAGGTAAAAGCAACGGACAGCGTCGGTACCGACGAGGAAAGAGCGATCGTTGCGGCGTATGGCAACACCTTCTGTATACCGCTGGGGAAGATGTTCGAGTTGACGGCAGATCTACCGTTTTACCAGGCAGGACTCCACGACAGGCTGCAATTCGTCCTGCACTTTGCGTCTTATGGTGACGTCATAAAGGATGCAGGTACAGCTGCATCTGGAAGCACGGCAGCTAAACCGGCTGACGCCCAGTACAAGATTGCCAACATCGCCCTAGAGTTTGACAAAGTGCTCCACGAGGGGCTTAGCAGTGCTATGATGTCACGATATTTGAGACTCGCTTTGCCATACGAACGGGTACTCCGCAGCAAGGTGGTCACTATGAAAAAGGGTGACACGAGCTACAACCTCCAGATCGATACACCCGCCAAGAGTCTCAAGGGGGTGCTACTGCTGTTCGTAGACCCTGGAAAAGTCAAAGCTTACTCGGGTGCTAACGAGGTGTTCTACAACCCCAAGATCGAAAAAATCTCGATCACTGTCGAAGGCGAACCCAATGAACTGTATAGCCACGCGATGCTACCAAAGGACCATCTTGAACAAGTCGTGAACTTGTTTGGTAGTCGCGACTCTGAGGTCACGATCGGACAGTTCATGACTGAGAGATACGAGCTCTTCATCGACTTTAGGTCGTCCCCAGATAATACCCTACACGGTTCTGGGAGACCATTGCAGAGGCTAAGTGACGGTATAACCCTCCACATGACCAAGAAAACCGACGGGAGCGGCAACATACGCTGTTCTGTGTACTTCCTGCAGGACGCGCAGCTGAACATTTTGGATGGGCGCTTCCACGCTGTGGAATACTAAACAATAAATGGCAACAATCGGTGTTCTTGTAGCTGGTGCGGCAATAAATGCACTGGCATTCAGTGGCTCAAATTCTCTCTTTAGCAAGCTCTCGGGGAATGGGGAGGCCGAGAGGAAACGACATGATGAAGCGGTCGAAAAGTTAAATACTGCGCAGGCTCAATGGATCAGAGATAGGCAGGCTAAATTGGCTTGGTTCGGCAAGCAACGAGAAGTGAAAAGGCAAGCGGGGAAGAGCTTGAAGGAGCTGGATGACGATCTGTACCAGTACTACATGGCCTCCGAGAAGAAGACCCCACAACTAAAGAATTTTTACACACCTTCAAAAATCCAACAAGACGGTGAGCTGACGTTCATCGTAGGCTCCCTGACTCTCCTCGGCTTCGTGGCATACAAGTATATGTAAGGTCGCAGAACGTTTTCGACATGTAATAAACATGTCGAAAGTAAAGCATATCGTTACGGCTGAAGAAGCGGGGAAATTGAGCAGTATTTACTACACTCCAGAACATCTCTGGACCGGACGCAAGGCTATCAAACTGCTCGCTGAGCAGAGCGGTCTTGCCCAAAAGAGGGTTACTCATTGGCTGACTCGTCAACTGCTCTGGCTCCGACATATTCGAGGGCCTAAACGGATCAACTACCCGCATTTCACCATCACGAAGCCCAATGAAATGCATCAGTTTGATTTGCTCTACATGCCTCACGACAAATCTAAAGGGAATGTGTACAAGTATATCCTCACAGGCATCGACGTGGCCTCGCGCTACAAAGTAGCTAGGCCCCTACGCACCAAGAAGGCTAGGGAAGTCGCTGCTATGATCAAGGATATTTACGCGAAGCCCGGTGGCCTTCAATATCCCAAGACATTCCAGTGCGACAACGGTAGTGAGTTCAAGGCAGACGTGAGCAAGCTGCTAGAAAGCAAAGGGGTCGAATTAAGGCGGGCAACCACCAAGTACCACCATACATTCACAGCATTTGTCGAATCCTACAACAAGGTGCTCGCGGAGAGACTGTTCAAACCTCAAGATGCGCAAGAGTTGGTCTCTGACGAACAAAGTACCACATGGGTCAAACACTTGTACACTATCGTAAAGGGTCTCAATAACACCAAAACTGTCATGATCGGCATGAAACCTTCGAAGGCCATCAAGCTCGAGGAAGTTCCGCTTACGAATACCCAAGAATACCCTGAAGAGAAAAACCCCTACCCGATGACGGTCTTTACCTGTATCTACTACAACCTGGAGAAGAGCACGGTGATGCTAAAAGACGCGCGACCGACGCATGGTGGAGCAAGAAAACGTATAGACTCGACCGTATCGTGGCTGGCACCCGTCTGTTGTACTATCTCGCGGGTGGGCCTGATCGAAGCTTCGTCTCGGAGGAGTTGATGCTGATCCCGGAGGGTGTTCAAGTACCTCCAGAGCATGTCAAGGAATGGTAAATGTTTTTGTGGCCCAAGGGGGGCTACAAAAATCTAGGGTTTATCTCCTAATGTAACAAAGGCATCATGCGGATTTTTCCCGCCCCTAGCATACATGACCGGGGAGTGTTTTGACGACACTACTATCTCATGACGCGAAATGGTTGTGATATCTCGATAGGAGGAGGTTAAGGCTTGGTAAAGAGTAATTTCAAGAGCACCTCTAAAGGTTCATCTTCCAACTCTTTACTCGGATCTCTTACATACAGTAAATGGGGCATGGTATAGAACGGATAGCCATAGACGATACCATGGATAACATCAGGTTCACTATCAAGGTCAATGTCAACTAGGCGTCTATCTTCTAGGGGAAAGTTGATTATATTGCCTATTGTTTCTATGTCAGCCAAATCTGATAGCCTCCAATCCCTATCCTTGATGACCTGGTAGCAGAGTACCCCATACTTGTTCCTATCCTTTTGAAAAATATGGAGCCCTAGGCGTTCAATATCATCCTCGAGTTCCTCGTCAATCTCGCTTCTTGCAAATGTACCCCACGCTTTCATGCCTGACGCTACTCTGTGCAAAAGCTCTTTGTCTTCAGGGTGCTTCCTTGTAGTAGTATCCCATTCGATGCCTGAAATTTTCCATGCAGGTAGAGCAATATCCATCCACCGACCCTGCCCTGATACAGCAATGTAGTACAGGTATGCTGATATTGTAGTTGTATATAAATTGTTCTTTTATGTATGCTTCCATCTTTTTTCTTTCACGATTCTTCCGCTTTTAATCTTCTGGGGAAGTGGTCAAAGAGTGGTAAATGGGTGTTTATTTTTGTGGCTCGATCAAGCTACAAAACTGTGACTTAGTCTTTCATTCCGCGAGTGCCAGGAGACGTTCATGCGTGTAGTGTTCGCCTAGCATGAAATGTCTCACACGCTTAGGGTTTACCTCGATACACCCACGTTCTCGAAGCCAATTGTAATGTACAATGGAATTCGGGGTCTCCGCCAGTACCACAATCTCACCCTTGGGGTAATCCACAAGTTTATTCCGTATTTTTTGCGCTACATACCCCTGTCGCCCACAGATGGCAAGGTATGGCCAGGGATCATCGTTGTTCTTTTGGATAACGACCATGCTATTTTTTCGAAGGCTATCAATTTCCCTGGACTGTGTTGTAATGTATTGGTCCATATCTTCGAGCTCACCCTCCTGCACCGCGATGGTCGCGTCCTTTTCTTTGATTAACTTGCGCTGCTCCCCAAGCCTCTCTATTAATTTTTTGACACAAGACATTTTATCTTATAGTTTTGGAATTGGGGGATCGTGTTGCGTGGTGGTCGCTCACTTCAACATCTTCCAGGTTCGAGGGTGTTCATGCCTCACGTACAAGCAAGCGTGTTTCGATCTTTTCAACTGGGTCTTGATATTCTCCCAATCGGAGATCATGTTCGTCTCTTCGTCGATCAATATGTCCGATCGGATATGGGGATACCACATGAACAACTGCTTTTCCTGCCTCCTCAGATTCTTCGGGATGGCCGTGTACGACTGCGTGAGTAGCCATAAACTGTTCTTCTTGTGCCTCCCACTGATGAGGAGCTCGAGCAGGGGTTGTCGACGTTTGTCCAGAGTCTCGTCGGCGATCATGTCATCCACGATAAACAACGTCTCTTTGCCCGCTAAGAGCGACGATAGTTTCGCTATCCAATCGAAGAGTTGATCCTTGGGGTCTATCAGGAACACGTAGTCATCTTTCCAGAGCGAGGATCTCTCGAGGTAGGTTTTATTCCACTGTATTGCAGGGCAGAGAATAACAATGTTGTCGAAATAGTGCTTGTACTCGTTCTCAAACAAATCCAGGACTCGATGGGTCTTACCGCAACTTGTCGGTCCTGTAAAGATTGCTGTATGAGGATCCTTGACAATGTCAAGATTCATTCATTCTGATTGTGTTTGCCCCGTGGCAGACACAAACCTTACTCCTGGAACTGTGTTCCGCGTTGCTGTGGAGCCGCAGGGCGACGTAGGCGCTTATTTCGGCTTTGGTACGATAGATGCAGGGATCCAATCTTTGGAGACGGCCATCTCGCGTCTGGCCCTGCCCGCCGAGAAATAGGCCACCATCTTCAGAGCATCGCTGGTATCCATTTTGGTGGAGGGGCTCGTGATCCCCAAGAATCTTTTGCCGGCCATCGCGTAGGCGAATGTGAAGCCGAGATCGACTACGGTCTCGTAGAGCATGTCGATGATTTCCTTCTATTTTGGTGTTGCGTTTGAACTCATTTATTATGTGCCTATTGCATCTTGAAAATGTCGATATCAGGCTGACGCGTTTGCGTGTGCTGTTGAGGCGCACGTACTCCTTCGGACTTTGCCACAGCACACCATCGCCTGGTGTGCTGTGGCGCCACCAGGCGATGGCTCTGGGGTAGGTTGGCGAGCCGTTACGGGGTGCTTGTAATAGACTGCCAAGCAAGCGGTAATTACTGCAAGACCCCCAGCGCCATAGAGATATGCACTGTCCGGGAACTTGCCAGAACCTGCGACAGGTTCCTGATCATCTTGGGAAGTACTTTTGCCCACGTTCTTCCGCAAGTCAGCCTTGTTCTTACGATTCCACTCGACAAGTCTCTTGCCAGCAGCAACACGACCTTCGTTCTTCTTGATTATGACTTGGTTAGGTTCCTCAATCATTTCTTGTAAGTCTGAGACTTACAAAAAGCACTTCTCTCTCTAGGCGGCTTTCAAACCGCATCTGCCAGACGTTCTTTTCGCGTTCTTATATGGTTTCATCTCTAAAATACATGCGTGAGGTGTAAAGCGATCCGCTGCCGGAGTCAAAATTTCTGGACCATGTATGCTATAGTCTCCAGTGATACTGCACCAATCGGTATACCTTAATGTAAAGGGGTTGGATGTAGCCAATTTATCATATAGTTCAAGATTATCTTATCTTGCTGTTCATCATCTTGCTCTTCACCCACCTTGGTCGTGGTGAGCTGGCAGTGGTTAACAGTGTGAGCAGCTACCAACAGGGGAGCCAGAAACTTTCCAAAGGCCAGGTACACGAGGATGCCCAAGTCAGCCATAGAGTCTTTGATGATCGGATCCTCTTCAATGTCCGTTCTCAGACCCTCGGCGCTGTCGAGCTGAATTACGCTGCCCACGGCCTTGGTGTAGATACTGATGGCCTGTGAGGATAGAGTTTTCGCCGTCTTTTCCCCTTTTTCATGGACTTCCCGCTGAACAAACTCACTGTACATCTTCTCGAGAACTTCGGGTGAGGCCTTGTCAACATAGCCCTCTGTGCACTCTTTCGGCAAGAGATGCCTCTTGCCTTTGCGTATAGCATCTTTCAAGGTCTGGCATTTGTCGAGGGGTTTTTCACGTTGCTCGAAGGCTTCTGCTGGGGTGTCAATTTCGTCGAAAATTTTCGAGATTTTAGACATGTTTATTAGGATCCTTTGATAAAGCAAAAACCAGAGCACGATCAAGACGTACGGAAGAATTATCGCGAGACATAGCCATATCTCGCATAGCATGTTTAATTGCTCAAGACTCCAAAGGCACCGTGTGTACACCATCCTCGAGCACCTTCCGCTTATCGTAGAACGCCGAGAGTCCCAGCTTGTTTTGCTCGTACGTACCCATCCCCTGGTGGCGCACCCGGAAATCTACATTTGTCGCCGTGTCCAGCGCACCCTTTAACGTGCTCATGTACCTAGACCACGTTATCGCATTCTGCCTCTTTGACATCCCTTTGCACGAAACCTTTGTGCCCTCTTGCCCTTCGACAAAGTAGCACTTGGCTGTCAATGCAATCATCCTGGACCCGATGAATTCCGGTTTGAATAGTCCTCCTGTTCGACTCGAGTGCTTGTCGGTGACAAGCCAGTTTCTCACATCCTCGTCGTACTCGTCGAGGGCTGTCAAGCGAACAACATCTCGCAGCTCTTCTCCTGATATGGTGAAATACGCCGAGTCCGTATCCATGTACACATACTCAAAGTCTCGTCGGTCCACGTACTTGTCGAGGAAGTCATAGTAGAACTCCAGCATGCGCAGCTTGGCCAGCTGGTAGACGGCAATATCACACTGGTAGGCTCTATCTATGCTGACCCCGTGCCTACCCTTTCTGATCTCGTACGCGTCTCTTCAAGGTCGTCGAGGTACGGGCTTCGGAGAGCTGCATCGACCTCTTTTTCATCTCTGGTAAAGCTAGTGTTGGCATGCCTTGCCAGGTCCTCGATCATCTTCCCATAGAACGAGTTCCCTTTCAACTTGGCAGTATCTCCCGCGATGCGCTTGTCGGGGTCTTTATCAGACTGTCGTCGCGCATCGGCAAGCTCCTCGGGGAACCACGCAAATTGCTTACCTCTAGAGTACTTGAGGAACTGGTAAAAAGCGGTGACTTTCAGCCCGTGCTTGAGGTACCATTTTAGCACGGGAGTGTACAACAGGATCTTTTCAGCTTTCATCACCCCTAGGAGCTTGCACGTTCCCGGAACACGTTTGCGCCCCGTCTTGGTCAAGTACTCGTGCATGTGCTCGGGGATTTGGGTGTCAGGTATCTCCTTGACCACGAATAGCGGGGACATCTCGCTAAACTTGTCGTACAGCTCTGGAGGCACTTCTACATCTACTTGTGCAAAGCCGAAGAGCGAGCCGTCTAGAACGCCCCGTATAAGATCCTCGAGATTGGCTGTCGGTTCACCAATCTTGATAAGCTTTTCCTTCCCACAGGGAAAGTCTTGCAGCAGGGTACTCGGGTAGAGCGTGTTCGCGTCGTAGCCGAGAATGGTCTTGCATTCGCGGGGTTCGTCGTAGACGTGGGATCTGATACCTGACAGATCCCTCTCGTGGTACCGGCAGAAGACGATCGCTGGGCCATCGACCATCCCGGTCCTCAAGAGCTCGTAGGCCTCGTTTCTCGTGCACTCGCTGCAGGTTGTTTGGGCTTCGCTGCAGGCCTTGCACCGGGTTTTGAAGCAGTTGTCTTTGCATTTGTGCTTGCAAGGCTCCCCCGGTGCGTAGAGCTCTAACTCGGGGTGTAAACGTAGTGACTTGTTCAAAACATAGCGCATCGACACACCTGGAATGCTAACAGCAGGTTTGTCAGGTTGATGTCATACTTTCCGCTGTTAAACCCGATCACGGCCACTTGATTCACCCACTCGTTCCAAGCTTGTTGAACCATCTTCGGGAGCATGTCAAAGTTCTCGGGCCTTGGGTAGAGGGTTTCGACTTCTTCGATGATAAGGGCCTGTCTTTTCTCCAGCTCCTCAACGAACTGCGTAACCAAGACCTTGGGATCCTTGTGCATGATGAACGTTGGATATTCATTGAGACTATCGTGAATGGCGACACTCAAAGGGATATGCTCCGAGAGGTATGTTAGGTCTGCTGTTGGCCGCTGGTGTAAAAGGTGCTAAGAGGGTTTCAAAGTCAAACACGATATAATGGGGGTATGGTCGAAAGTCTTTCTTGAGGTACCCCTTGATTTTTGGAGGGCTCTCACATTCCCAGACCGTCACGAGGTTATAGCCCAGTTTTTGGATGCGGTCCTCCTTGAACTTGGTGACAACGTACCGATTTTTGTCCGCGTTGGTCCTTTTTGGTTGACATGGGCATCCATGCCACTTGCAGCCGTGATATTCGTAGACTGTTTTGGTTTGGGGCTCATAGCCGTCTACTTTGTAGACCTCCTTCTCACCATCACGTATAACACGTTCTCCCCCATGCCCGCAGAGTGCGTGATGTATGTGGCTTCCCGTCTGCTCCGACATTGCCTCTAGCCATTGAGACGCCGCGTAGCTGAAACCATCCTTTGTCGTAAAAGACTTTCTCCGACTTGCTCGGCATGCGCTTCACCTTTTCACCTTTGCAAATGGTCGTCGTTTTGACACCCTCGCACTCGTTCTGCTTATGCCACGTGAGGTTGCAGGATTTTGTAAAGATTTGGGTGCAAGCCTCGCATTCCCAGCTGTGAGTCAAAACATCCATCTTCTTGATGTAGAAACAGTGTCCATCCAGCATGCCGAGGTTGATCGTGTCTAACCCCTCCTTGTACTGATTCTGCCCGTAAACGAGCCGCCATGGTGCCTTGTCTGAGTTCGTCTTGGGCTCAAAGACTCTGATGTTGATCTCGAATCGTTTGGCGATACCCTCAAAGTCTATGAGCTTCGTAGCACGTACCTCTTCCCGCTTTAGCTTGGAGTCCTCGTAGTACTCGCGTGCTAGGGTAAGAGCTGGCCTTGTTAGGAACTTTTCACGCTGCTTTCGCTCTTCCCGATAGTGCCCCGCGAGGCATCTCCAGAAGCACAGGTTGTCCGTTCTTTCATCGTCTTTGTCAAAGCTGTAGATTCACCTTTTACCTCCCAGCCAATCTGGAAGAGGGCCGCATCCGAGTAGAGGCTCCCTCGTAGAGATGAGCTTGACCCGCACGTGCTTAAAGACTATCTTACCCTCGTACGCTCCCGGGATTTCGATGGTTCTGTCGGGTGGTAGGTAGGCCTTAGTCCGGAACTCTGTATCCACCAGATTGAGCCGCTTCATCTCGCATTCTTCCATAAAGGCTTCGATTTCCGCCATGCTCGATAGTGACTTGGAGCTCTTGGTCTTGTGGTTGGCCGACACGTCACCACCGCCTCGGTAGATGTCACAGCTGAAACTGTAGACTACCTTGACGCGCATGTCTACGTGAGGCGTGATTTTTCGCATGATAGCCTCTGTCAGTGGTTGGTTGAGGTTCTTGTTGAACTGCCACGTCTTGATGCGGTTTCCGTCTTCCAACATTTGCGTGTCATTCTCGTCAAATATGTGCTGGATATCCTCGATTCACTCCGGGTTCGTGACCTGCTCCTTCTCCCCTCCGAACATGTGTTTGAGGTCGGCGATTCCCTGATATTCGTCTTCGATGGTGATCTGTTGGACCTCATCGTGAAGCGTTGTCGCTCTCGATATTTGCTCCTTCGCCTTGTTATAATAGAAACTAACGGTATCCCGCACGCTCCGTAGTTGATCAGCAAGAGCGTCGCGAGTTGTGGCTACTGGTGCCGACACGGTGTCGTATAGTTTGCTGATAGCGTTCCTGAGGTAGTCCATCTTTATTATGGGTAGCTTTCAACTTCAAATAGCGCAGTCGAGCTTTGAGTAAGGGATACCGTTACTCAACTGCGCATGCTCGAAGTTTTGTTGATGTCAGCATTATCACTATCGGCGTGTGCGCATGCGCTAGAATTATCGGTTTCGGATTGGTTTTCGGGTGCCGTCGGATTTACAGGTTTTGGGAGGGGTAGAGGAGGGGGGTGGGGGTGGAGCGTTTTTAGCGGAGGTTTGACGGGGAAAAAGTCGAAACCTACTTAAATTGACTCCCTCCTACTACTTATACAGCCCCGTATAGTGGCAATGATCCCGAACTTTACGGTTACTCTTGCTATCATCGAAGGGTTTCAGACAGATATGGCCATTCGGGGCCTCGTCATGTTCTGATTTTAAGACCTCCGTTAGAGGCAGCATGGGTTGCTGTGGATAGGTATTATAGAGACGCTTCACCTCATCCTACAAATGGTTGACGAACCTCGACACGCAATCCTCACCCCAGTAGACTGTCAGAGGGACCGGAACATCCCATATGCAAAGGTACTATACGTGCACCACCCGGATGGTACATGCTTGTTCAGCTTCTTCGTCTTGGTCTCCCTGGCATCTTCTACCGGGACTAGCAGACTCTCGAAGTCGGCATAGATAGCAAAGGGTACCTTGAATTGCTGCTGGCCATCCCTGTGGAATAACCATTTTTCGGACTCTGATGGCATCGTAATTATAACTGCCTCGTAGTCGATGCAGTAGCGGTGGTGCTTGTCTCTCGATTCAATTGTTGGAAAGCCCTGTAGACAGTTCAGTCAAAAGTGCATTGGATTCCTATTTTTAGAGATCTCCTTACCCAGTAGTCGTGATAGACTTTTGATGGCTGTATAGTGATTCTTCTTGTCATCCGTAAGGAGCAGTAGATTCACCTGCTTGCCACGCCCGTTATGCGTTGATCGACGTAGGATATTGATCCTCTGTCCCGTCACGTACAGGACGTTCACCGCAATGTCCTTGTTATTCTTCTCGAACTTGCATATGCTCTTGGTGCTTGTTGGAAACTCTATACCCTCCCAGTTATAGTGGCGCGCGTAGGGTCCCAGCTTGCTTATTCTCTGTGGATCCCTTTCAATCTCACCATGATGCAGGGATACTATAACAGCCCATTTGAAGCATTCCTCATCTTCATTTTTAGGGTTAATAATGGCCTTTTTCGAGGCTACCCATTTGGGTAGTTCGATGTATGATGAGCCCCTCGTTAGCCGTAGCTTATGGAAGTCCACATCAAGTTGTAGTAATTTCGAGATCGTGAAGCCACTCCGAGGCAATGCCGGATTCTCCACATGTGTTTTAATCTGAGCAAACAGCGAATCCAGCACGTCATCTACGTTGCTACCCTGGAAGAATGGGGCCATATTACTACGGAATACCTTCTTCACCTCAATGTATTCCTCGTCGTTGGTTCCCTCTATTGGCTTCTTCCACATAATCCATAGTGACAGCTGTACCTTCGCTGACCCCATATCTTCTACCTGCCCCTCAACCAAGGTTTTCACATTTGGTCGCACAATCCCTATATATCCGTCAACGTCGGCTCCTCCCATGCCGGGAATACGGAAACTTCGGAAGGTCCTATAGTGAGCATGCTTATGTTCTTGGGGTGTGTAGTCATGCTCCGGCTGATAATAGAGATTTTGTGGGGTGGGGGTGTGGGGTGGGGGTGTAGGGTGGGGTGGGGGTGTGGGGTGGGTGGTTCCCCGAATTGTGTGTGTGTGCGCCAGTGCGCACGCAACTGCGCTAGAACATACACCCCAACCAAACACGGTTTTGCTGACCGATCCCCGGCCTATATTGCTTCCTCCTGAGGTGTAGTCAGGAGGAAGCGCAGTTCTTATTTATGGGAATTTCTCCATCATATGGCAACTGAGTAAGGGGTTTACCGAGTTGTGCGGCAAATGAGTAAGGGGAACTTCCCTGAGTTGTGTGCGTGTGCGTGTGCGTGCGCGACTGCGCTAGAAGTAACATTTTCCTATCTCTCAAGCGAAACTTGTAAAGTACTTTTTTTAAAAATTCCACTATTTCTCTCGGCGAAGTAATTAAGCGGAAATAAGAACGTTTGTCCGACATGTATAACATGACATGTATGATAAGTTGACAGGAGCGAGATTCGAACTCGCGCCATCGAAGTGACTGGTGCCTAAAAGCAGCGCCTTAGACCGCTCGGCCATCCTGCCTGCTTACTAAGATATAAAATGCCGTACCAAGAAAGTACAGGGAAACCAAAAATTAGCTTATTCTGACGTTAGAAGAAATGTTTTTGCTCTAACCAATTATCCGAAGATCTGAAGTCCTAAGACCATCCGCTGACAAGTGAACTTTGAATATTAAAACGCCCTAAATTATTGCTTGTGGGTAAAATGTTAGAAATTATGAAATTCTCCAGAAATATGTTGAAGATGATTGTAAATACGTTTCATCCGGACTACCGTTCTCAACAAGCTGTAAATCGAAATCTCATGACGCTTAAACACTTCAGATCGGTGTCTCCAAATTTAGATGGATATTTAAGCAAAATCAAGTGGAACAAGCGCTACCCTTCCCGAATGGAAGGAAGACTTGTTAAATATATTTTAAAAAATTCGCGTGTTTCTGGCGGCAAAGTATTTAAGCGTAAATGAGATCTTCTGTCCGACGACATTTCCAGACATGCAATATAAGATGACAGGAGCGAGATACGAACCCGCGCAACCGAAGTGACTGGTGTCTTAGAGCAGCGCCTTAGACCGCTCGGTCATCCTGCCCGCTTTTTCAAATACATAATGTGGACGAGTGTGCAGATAATATCGTATTTCCCCGTATTTAGGCACTAGATGACAAACATGAATGACCGAAATTTATGAAAAATTTAAATAAGTAAGTGACCCAAAATGATACGTTGATGCCCAACCAGCACTGCACATTCCACTGCAAGTGTATTTTTCAGGTGATTTTTGAGCAAACTGGAGGGTTTTGCCTGTTTGTGGGCGGAATACGTGCACAGTCAAGCAGTTTCAGCGCCCCCTCATTCATGCAAGCGAAACTTGTAAAATACTATTTTTTAATATTCGCATATTTCTCTCCGAGAAATAGTTAAGCGGAAATAAGAACGTTTGTCCGACGTCATTTCCAGACATGTATGATAAGTTGACAGGAGCGAGATTCGAACTCGCGCCAGCGAAGTAACTGGTGCCTAAAAGCAACGCCTTAGACCGCTCGGCCATCCTCCTTGCTTTTTAAGATATAAAATGTCATGCCATGAAAGTACCAGGAAACGAAAAAGTAGCTTATGCTGACGTTAGCAGAAATGTTTTTGCTCTAACCAATTATCCTAAGATCCGAAGTCCTAAGACCATCCGCTGACAAGTGAACTTTGAATATTAAAACGCCGTAAATTATTACTTGTGGGTAAAATGGTAGAAATTATGAAAATATCCAGAAATGTGTTGAAGATGATTGTAAGGACGTTTCATCCGGTCTACCGTTCTCAACAAGCTGTAAATCGAAATATCATGTCGCTTAAACACTTCAGATCGGTGTCTCTAAATTTAGACGGATATTTAAGCAAAATCAAGTGGAAGAAGCTCTACCTTTCCCGAATGCGAGAAAGACTTGTTAAATATATTTTAAAAAATTCGTGCGTTTCTGGCGGCAAGGTATTTAAGCATAAATGAGATCTTCTGTCCGACGACATTTCCAGACATGCAATATAAGATGACAGGAGCGAGATACGAACCCGCGCAACCGAAGTGACTGGTGTCTTATACCAGCGCCTTAGACCGCTCGGCCATCGTGCCCGCTTTTGCAAATACACAATGTGGACAAGCGTGCAGATAATATCGTATTTCATCGTCTTTAGGCACTAAATGACAAACATGAATGACCGAAATTTATGAAAAATTTAAATAAGTAAGTGACCCAAAATGATACGTTGATGCCCAACCAGCTCTGCACATTCCACTGCAAGTGTTTTTTTCAGGTGATTTTTGAGCAATCTAGAGGGCTTTGCCTGTTTGTGGGCGGAATACCTGCACAGTCAAGCAGTTTCAGCGCCCCTCTCATTCATGCAAGCGAAACTTGTAAAATACTTTTTTTTAATATTCGCATATTTCTCTCCGCGAAATAGTTAAGCGGAAATAAGAACGTTTGTCCGACGTCATTTCCAGACATGTATCATAAGTTGACAGGAGCGAGATTCGAACTCGCGCCACCCAAGTGACTGGTGCCTAGAACCAGCGCCTTAGACCGCTCAGCAATCCTGGCTGCTTCTTAAGATATAAAATGCCGTGCCAAGAAAGTACAGGGAAACCAAAAAGTAGCTTTTGCTGACGTTAGCAGAAATGTTTTTGCTCTAACCAATTATCCTAAGATCCGAAGTGCTAAGACAATCCGCTGACAAGTGAACTTTTAATATTAAAACGCCGTAAATTATTGCTTGTGGGCAAAATGGTAGAAATTATGAAATTATACAGAAATATGTTGAATATGACCGTAAGGACGTTTCATCCGGACTATCGTTCTCAACAAGCTGTAAATCGAAATCTCATGACGCTTAAACACTTCAGATCGGTGTCTCTAAAAATAGACGGAAGTTTAAGCTAAATGAAGTGGAACAAGCGCTACTTTTCCCTAAGGCGAGGAAGACTTGTTAATTATATTTTGAAAAATTCGCGTGTTTCTGGCGGCAAAGTATTTAAACGTAAACGAGATCTTCTGTCCGACGACATTTCCAGACATGCAAGATAAGATGACAGGAGCGAGATACGAACCCGCGCAACCGAATTGACTGGTGTCTTAGAGCAGCGCCTTAGACCGCTCGGTCATACTGCCCGCTTTTTCAAATACATAATGTGGACGAGCGTGCAGATAATATCGTATTTCCCCGTATTTAGGCACTAGATGACAAACATGAATGACCGAAATTTATGAAAAATTTAAATAAGTAAGTGACCCAAAATGATACGTTGATGCCCAACCAGCACTGCACATTCCACTGCAAGTGTATTTCTCAGGTGATTTTTGAGCAAACTGGAGGGTTTTGCCTGTTTGTGGGCGGAATACGTGCACAGTCAAGCAGTTTCAGCGCCCCCTCATTCATGCAAGCGAAACTTGTAAAATACTATTTTTTAATATTCGCATATTTCTCTCCGAGAAATAGTTAAGCGGAAATAAGAACGTTTGTCCGACGTCATTTCCAGACATGTATGATAAGTTGACAGGAGCGAGATTCGAACTCGCGCCAGCGAAGTAACTGGTGCCTAAAAGCAACGCCTTAGACCGCTCGGCCATCCTCCTTGCTTTTTAAGATATAAAATGTCATGCCATGAAAGTACCGGGAAACGAAAAAGTAGCTTATGCTGACGTTAGCAGAAATGTTTTTGCTCTAACCAATTATCCTAAGATCCGAAGTCCTAAGACCATCCGCTGACAAGTGAACTTTGAATATTAAAAAGCCGTAAATTATTACTTGTGGGTAAAATGTTAGAAATTATGAAAATATCCAGAAATATGTTGAAGATGATTGTAAGGACGTTTCATCCGGTCTACCGTTCTCAACAAGCTGTAAATCGAAATATCATGTCGCTTAAACACTTCAGATCGGTGTCTCTAAATTTAGACGGATATTTAAGCAAAATCAAGTGGAAGAAGCTCTACCTTTCCCGAATGCGAGGAAGACTTGTTAAATATATTTTAAAAAATTCGCGTGTTTCTGGCGGCAAGTTATTTAAGCGTAAATGAGATCTTCTGTCCGACGACATTTCCAGACATGCAATATAAGATGACAGGAGCGAGATACGAACCCGCGCAACCGAAGTGACTGGTGTCTTAGACCAGCGCCTTAGACCGCTCGGCCATCGTGCCTGCTTTTGCAAACACACAATGTGGACAAGCGTGCAGATAATATCGTATTTCATCGTATTTAGGCACTAAATGACAAACATGAATGACCGAAATTTATGAAAAATTTAAATAAGTAAGTGACCCAAAATGATACGTTGATGCCCAACCAGCTCTGCACATTCCACTGCAAGTGTATTTTTCAGGTGATTTTTGAGCAATCTAGAGGGCTTTGCCTGTTTGTGGGCGGAATACCTGCACAGTCAAGCAGTTTCAGCGCCCCTCTCATTCATGCAAGCGAAACTTGTAAAATACTTTTTTTTAATATTCGCATATTTCTCTCTGCGAAATAGTTAAGCGGAAATAAGAACGTTTGTCCGACGTCATTTCCAGACATGTATCATAAGTTGACAGGAGCGAGATTCGAACTTGCGCCACCGAAGTGACTGGTGCCTAGAACCAGCGCCTTAGACCGCTCAGCAATCCTGGCTGCTTCTTAAGATATAAAATGCCGTGCCAAGAAAGTACAGGGAAACCAAAAAGTAGCTTTTGCTGACGTTAGCAGAAATGTTTTTGCTCTAACCAATTATCCTAAGATCCGAAGTGCTAAGACAATCCGCTGACAAGTGAACTTTTAATATTAAAACGCCGTAAATTATTGCTTGTGGGCAAAATGGTAGAAATTATGAAATTATACAGAAATATGTTGAATATGACCGTAAGGACGTTTCATCCGGACTATCGTTCTCAACAAGCTGTAAATCGAAATCTCATGACGCTTAAACACTTCAGATCGGTGTCTCTAAAAATAGACGGAAGTTTAAGCTAAATGAAGTGGAACAAGCGCTACTTTTCCCTAAGGCGAGGAAGACTTGTTAATTATATTTTGAAAAATTCGCGTGTTTCTGGCGGCAAAGTATTTAAACGTAAACGAGATCTTCTGTCCGACGACATTTCCAGACATGCAAGATAAGATGACAGAAGCGAGATTCGAACTCGTGCCACCGAAGTAACTGGTGCCTTAAACCAGCGCCTTAGACCGCTCGGCCATCCTGCCAGCCTTTTCAAATACATAATGTGGACGAGCGTGCAGATAATATCGTATTTCCGCGTATTTAAGCACTGGATGACAAACATGAATAACCGAAATTGATGAAAAATTTAAATAAGTAAGTGACCCAAAATGATACGTTGATGCCCAACCAGCTCTGCACATTCCACTGCAAGTGTATTTTTCAGGTGATTTTTGAGCAATCTAGAGGGTTTTGCCTGTTTGTGGGCGGAATACCTGCACAGTCAAGCAGTTTCAGCGCCCCCTTTATTCATGCAAGCGAAACTTGTAAAATACTTTTTTTAAAAATTCCCGTATTTCTCTCGACGAAATAGTGAAGCGGAAATCAGAACGTTTGTCCGACGTGATTTTTAGAAATGTATGATAAGTTGACAGGAGCGAGATTCGAACTCGCGCCACCGAAGTGACTGGTGCCTAAAACCAGCGCCTTAGACCGCTCGTCCATCCTGCCTGCTTTCTAAGATATAAAATGCCGTGCCAAGAAAGTACAGGGAAACCAAAAAGTAGCTTATTCTGACGTTAGAAGAAATGTTTTTGCTCTAACCAATTATCCTAAGATCCGAAGTCCTAAGACCATACGCCGACAAGTGAACTTTTAATATTAAAACGCCGTAAATTATTGCTTGTGGGTAAAATGGTAGAAATTATGAAATTATACAGAAATATGTTGAACATGATTGTAAGGACGTTTCTTCCGGCTACCGTTCTCAACAAGCTATAAATCGAAATCTCATGACGCTTAAACACTTCAGATCGGTGTGTCTAAATTTAGACGGATATTTAAGCAAAATCAAGTGGAACAAGGGCTACCTTTCACCAATGCGAGGAAGACTTGTTAATTATATTTTTAAAAATTCGCCTGTTTCTGGCGGCAAAGTATTTAAGCGTAAACGAGATTTCTGTCCGACGACATTTCCAGACATGCAAGATAAGATGACAGGAGCGAGATTCGAACTCGCGCCACCGAAGTGACTGGTGCCTTAACCCTATTCCAACTGGGGGGGGGGACCAAATGGTCCCCCCTACCAGTTTTTGTTGCATATCTTTTTATAGGATTATGATACGGCCCTGAAATTTTCTGACTTTTTCTAAAATTTATTTAGCAATATTTTGACGTAATTCTTTTTGGAAAAAATTATGCTCACCTTCAGCAATCATTCAATTTATTGAGGTTGTCAAAATCCAAAAAGTATATATATTTTTAATTTGGCTGAAATAAATCAATTTCAATACTTTTAGTATTGCTTTAAAATATAGAAGGGAAAAACATACTTAAGTATGACATTTACTCATTTTGGGTACATTTTCATGTCACTAATCCATTGTCATCTGTTATCATGGAAAAAAGACAATAAGTTTATAAAAAAAATGAAATATATACTATTATATATCATTGTTTTGCAAATTTTACAGAGATTTTATATATCTACTTAGTTTTTACTGTTAGCGAAGTCAAATAATTATCTTTTTATCAACGTATGTTGATTTTCTGTAAAGGGAAATTTCGTCCTTTTTATCGATGACGATGACGTCATAATATGCGTGACATCACCAAAATAAATAGTTTCTTGAATTGTTTAAACAACAAATAACAAAACTAAAAAAAATAGAGCCGTAGCTAATGAAATCAATTCCGTCATTTGATTAAGTGCAAGAGTCCAATTTGAGGGGTTTTGATGACGTCATCTTAAAAATAATGACGTCATAATGATTTTTTTTAGTCATATTAATTTTATTTATCAAATACTAACTCCCTACCAAATTTGAAGTAATTAGCCTTTCTCAATCGGAAGATACATAGGGGGGGACCAAATGGTCCCCCCCAGCGATTGAGAGCCCTTAAAAGCCCAATTGGAATAGGGTTAAACCAGCGCCTTAGACCGCTCGACCATCCTGCCAGCCTTTTCAAGTACATAATGTGGACGGGCGTGCAGATAATATCGTATTTCCGCGTATTTAAGCACTGGATGACAAACATGAATAACCGAAATTGATGAAAAATTCAAATAAGTAAGTGACGCAAAATGATACGTTGATGCCCAACTTACTCTGCACATTCCACTGCAAGTGTATTTTTCGGGTGACTTTTCAGCAATCTAGAGGGTTTTGCCTGTTTTTTGGGTGGAATACCTGCACAGTCAAGAAGTTTTAGCGTTCCTGTCATTCATACAAGCGAAACTTGTAAAATACCTTTTTTAAAAATTCCTGTATTTCTCTCGGCGAAATAGTTATGCGGAAATAAGAACGTTTGTCCGACGTCATTTTCGGACATGTATGATAAGTTGACAGGAGCGAGATTCGAACTCGCGCCACTGAAGTGACTGGTGCCTAAAACCAGCGCCTTAGACCGCTCGGCCATCCTGCCATTGTTTCTAAGGGGCAAGGGAGGACTACACGGAAGATATCCAGGGGGACGATATACAGATGCTGGAAGACGGAAATGAGGTTCAACAAGCATCTATACCAACCGCTGGGGGACGCAATCATGCGAAAAATTGAAACCCACATAGAAATGCGCGTTAAGGTTGTGTACAGCTTCAGCCGTGATATTTACAAGGGTGGGGACGATGTGTCTGATTTCCACAAAACTAAGAGCTCCAGGACACGATCAAGCATCACCGAAATCGAAGCGTTCGTAGAAGAATGCGAGATGAAGCGCCTCGATCTAGATGATCACGAGTTCTGGACCAGGGCTTATTTACCACCTGCCAGGACCACCGAGACCTTGGGAGCGTATGAAGGCAAAATTCTCTTCGATCATGTACAGATTAAGGTGATAAGCACACGCGAGCCCGTCTTGGGATGCGGCGCTCTCCCGGGCTGGCTGCGAAAAAAGAGGTGCATCTACGCTATGGATGGGGAAAAAGAACGAACAGACAACCTATGTTTCTGGAGATGCCTAGGTGTGATGGAGAGGGCCAACGTAGCACGAGGAACAGAACGTCTAACGAAAACAGCTCTCACGTTAGCACGAAAGTACTATGGGGACACCAAGCTAAAGCGTAAAGATGTGCGCCCTACGAGGCTGGTAGATCTGGAGGGCGTTGCCAAACAATTCAAGACCAACATCAGAGTCTCTGAGCTCAAGGCAAACTCTGAGAAAGCACCATGGTGACTCGTCTATGGTCAAAAGCAACACAAGAAGGGTTTAGATGGCATCAATCCTGGTATGCTGGAGGGGCACTGTTTTTACATCAAGGAATTAGATGTGCTGACCCAACACTGGGAATGCGAGGTATGTAAACAGAAGTTTAATTACGCCTTTTCCCTTACGCGGCATAAAAGGAACGAATGCGAGGGTGTCAAGACGACGATTATCTGCAAAGGGGGGAAGGTCAAACGTATGCCGGGCAGGGCCGAGAAGGTCTTTTACGATGAGGGGTATAGCTATGATGCATCAAAATGGATAGAATGCATGTCAAAACAAACCGGAAGACATATTCATCATGCCCTATGTGGCCATGGTGGCGAGCGTGTTATCCGTGAGGGCAAAGAGGAGTGGAAAGTAGATGGCTATGAGCCTGTCACAAAGACCGTTTACGAGTACAACGGTTGTAAGTGGCACGGATGTCCCTGCCTGTCCGGGAGAACCAAAGCGGACAAGGCTCATTACGCTGCAACCCAGTCTAAGGAAAGGATGATACGGGAACAGGGGTACAGCCTCGTCACAGCCTGGGAATGTGGGAAACCACCCAAAATCAAGAGGTACTTTCAGAAGGAATTCAAACCCTATCCCCACTATATTATATTTGATTTCGAAGCCCTCCTATTACCTTTAAATTACCATCAATTCTCTGATCTAACATACCTTTCGAGACATGTTCCGATAAGTGTTGGTATTGCCGATAGTTTGAATGGGCAACCGACGTTCATCGAGCACGAGAATCCCAAGGTCTTGGTCAAACAGTTTGTGGGCCAGCTGGAAAAGAGGCATGCCCTGATCGTGAAGGAGGTCGAGAGAATGTACCCGAAGCCTGACGACTTTGACATGCTCTCCAAAAAGAACCAGGAGTTGTGGAACGAGTGGGTAGGCCAAGTATCTGTAATCGGGTTTAATTCTGGCAAGTACGACATCAACCTGATCAAGCGGTATTTTGTCGAAGAGATCGCGCAAGGCGATAAGATCAAGGTGGCGAAAGAAGATAACGACTACATGTTCCTCACCACCTCAAGATTTAAATTTCTCGACATCAAAAATTTCCTTGCTCCAGGGCTGAGCTATGTCGGTTGGTGCAAATTGTTGGAATGTAAGCTTGAAAAGCTCATGTTTCCGTATGAGTGGCTAACGAGCCACGACAAGCTGAATCATGTTGGGCCTGTCGCGCACAAGGACTTCTATAGCCGGTTAAGTGGGAAAAACACACTATCTCCCGAAGAGTACGGGTCATTCTGCGCCGAATTTTACAAACGAGGCTGCGTCACCATGATGGACTGGTTACGTGAGTACAACCTAGCCGATGTGGAACCGTTCATTGAAGCCGTGGACAAGATGAGGTTGCAGTATTACGATGACGAGATAGATATTTTGAAGGACGCGGTCAGTATTCCAGGCGTGTCGATGCGCTACGTATTGAACAAGTCCCTACGGCTGAACCCAAAGTTAGAGCTATACGCTCCGGGAGACCCATGCAGGCATAGGTGCGAGGACTCTTGCTACACCAAGACCTGTAGGGCCTGCAAGGAGGTACGGAAAGCGTGTGAAAAATGTACAAAGAACGAGGCCTACGAGCTCCTACGGACGGGGATGGTTGGTGGTCCCGCGATCGTATTCTGTAGGTACCATGAACGAGACGCGACAGGTATCAGGTCTCACGTGTACAAGGAACCACACGAATGTAAGACTATTCTAGGGCATGACGCAAATATGCTCTACCTGAGTACCCTGATGCAAGACTTTCCTTGTGGGAAGGAACAGCTGATCAAGGTGGCTACACCGACATCGGAACACAATATCGGGATACTAACGCGAGGTGTGCTAGATGGATCGTTGTTTGGCTTCGCGCAGGTCGATATTGAGGTACCCGAGGATCTGCGTGACAAATTCGGCGAAATGGCTCCCCTGTTTGTCGTCAAGGAGATACCTGATGATCAAATCCCCGAGCACATGCACGAGTACTTGAAAAGTACGGGTCGCAAGCGTGTTCCGGGTACACGTAAGCTTTTGGGGTTGCTAAGGGCTGAAAAGATCTTACTGTTAACCCCTGTGCTAAAATGGTACCTTGACCATGGGCTGAAAGTGATTGCTTTTCACCAGTTCCTCAAGTACACCCGAGGTAAGCCCTTTGCCTGGTTCTCGAAAGAGATTGCCGATGCACGACGGGAGGCTCATAAAGACCCCGACAAGCGTATTGCGGGGGATACGGCAAAGTTGAAAGGCAACTCGTTCTACGGCAAGATGATTGAAGATTTGGCGAGGCATGCAAATACCACGTTCACGAGGGATGAAAAGGAGGTTGATGCAGCCCTGCAAAGCCCGTACCTCGAGGACCTTGAAGAGATTGGAGATGTGTATGAGGTAAGAAGGGGCAAGCACAAGTGTAGTATCGATAGAGCCTACCAGTGTGGTATCGCGGTATATCAATTGGCCAAACTTCGTATGTTGGAATTTTACTACGATTTTCTGGACAAGTATGGGGATCGTCGGGACTTTGAGTATGTGTATATGGGCACTGACAGTGCCTATTTTGCCATATCTGGGGAAGAGTTAAGAGATGTCGTTCGCCCCGAGCTGCTTGACGAGTATGATGAGGATGTAAAAAACTGGCTCGTCACTGATAAGTACTCGAGTCAAACAGGAGGGTTATTCAAAGCGGAATTTATTGGGTTTCGGATGATTGCCCTGACAGCCAAGTGTTATTTTGTCGAGGGCATGGAAGGTACGAAATTTTCATGCAAGGGGATGTCTAAGAGACAAAATGCTGTGACCTGGGGTAGATACCTGAGTGCGCTAAAGGGTGGTTTGGACATAGCCAAAAACGTAGGTTTTCGGGTACATGAGCAGGGTATGATCACATACGAACAGAACAAGCTCGGCCTCTCGACGTTTTATGACAAAAGAGTTGTACATGACGATGGGGTACATACCTCTCCGCTTGTGGTTTAAGCATTTTTGAATAACGAGGTTTTCCAAAAGCTGTCCAAAGTTTTGTAAAGGTAGTACTTTTCAAAACAAAAACAATATGAAGGGGACCAGGAAATGCACGAGCTGTAAGCACGCCTTACCACTATACAACTTCAGGGTGATCCAACGTAACGGACAACGGACAAAAATGTGCATTAGATGCCTTGATAATAGTAGGTCGTCAAAAGAACGTACCAAATGCCTGCACAAAAAACGAAGGCTGGACTGTCCAACATGCGATC
Organism: Hydractinia echinata; assembly: GCA_030067915.1. Classification (NCBI taxonomy): domain Eukaryota; kingdom Metazoa; phylum Cnidaria; class Hydrozoa; order Anthoathecata; family Hydractiniidae; genus Hydractinia; species Hydractinia echinata. Next base: position 79,386 of record JASGCC010000268.1, read on the forward strand.
GCGCCGGGTATCAGTATAAGATTATTTTACAGAGGATTCACGACGCCTTAAATCGTGATACAGAGATAGCATCCCAGGAATATCTAGGGTGCGACATTATAACATTCATGAGGCACATCCAGGCCCAATTTAAGGGTGGTATAAAGTGGGGGAATAGAGGGCAGTGGCAGTTTGATCACAAGGTTCCGTTAAGGTATAGGGAGAATGGATAATATCGTAGCGAGCAGGTGCAAATTGCAAGACTCCACTACACCAACATACAGCCCATGTGGGTTTCAGATAACCAAACAAAGGGCAATCGATATATCTCCGAGTAGAATGTAGCCCGGCGCGGTTGATCAAACACACTTGCTATAAATAAAAGTATGTTTATATATAGCGGTAATTCTACCCTATGTGATAATACTACTATTCTATCTAAAATTTCAACATACAATAAAAAGGATGTCTGATATCGCAGAAATATTCGACACAGTCGCCCCTGCAGAATCTTTTGAAAATATCGAAAAGCCCATTGATAAACGCCAAGCCCTGAAGAAGGCCCTACGCAAAGGCAAAGGACATTTATTACCGAAAAAATGTTGTATACATGTTGTATATTGTTGACAAGGCCCCCGATGAGGCCATCAATAAGGTCCATGCCGAGTACGTACAGCGAGAACTCCAGGAAAATGGTGAGAAAACAGCGAAAGCTTTAGGTACCCACGCGGTTCATGTATATACTAATCTGGTGGCCAATTTTGTGAACATCGATAATATTGAGGATCTTCGCAGGCACATCAACGAGGACCCTGTTATCCGAGATGCCATGGCAGATCTTGGTATTCTCGTGTACTGCACGCTTGGGAAATGTTTAGCACCACTCTTGGTGTTTGGGCATACAGCCAGACATATCAGTACCAAAAAAGAGGATGAGGCGGAGGCGGAGGCCAAGGACGAGCCTCGGATTGTATAATAAAATGAGTGAAGAAGAGAAACAAGAAGAGCGAGTCATTACAAAGGCTGTAAAGCATCCGGGGCGTGTGGCCCAGGGTCACAAGTTGGCAGCACTGATGAAGAAAAGAAAGGAAGAACTGAAACAACAAGAGGGTACTGTAGAGCCTGCAGTCGAAGCCTCTTCTGGAACCAGCTCCGTACAGTCCATGGATAATGTATACCTTTATGGTGTAGGTACGCTTACCGTGCTTGCAATAGGATTTGGCGTCTGGTATAAGTTTGGCAGGGGTGGCCAAAATGGCGGAGAAACCCACAAACCAACTCCCGAACCTCAAAAGGGCAAGGCTCATCCTGAATTCTTTAAAGTGTTCTAATATAAATGACTACAAGCAACGTTACCCCAAAAGAGAAGGAGATCCTGGATATGCTATATGAGACCGTTGTGGAACTTAGCTTCACTTTTGCTTATGCCCTTGGGGGCAAGAAAATCCTGGGTATTTCACGCCCATCTGCCAAAATGGACATGAATGACGTCCTCAAGATGACTGCCTACTTCGCGGAGGGACGGGCGAGTCGCGAAATGGCCGTCAAGAAAGGCTGGTTGCCCGCAAGCATAGTCCCTAAACTTAAATAGACCGCCCGGTAAAATTTTCTATTTGTCCCAGGGTAGAAAGTGTACAAAATGTAAAAGAAATCTTTCCCTTGATAATTTCAGGATCAAGCCCTGTGGTCAGCTAAATCAACAGTGCATAAATTGCCTCAATATTAGCAAGACATCACGCAAACGTCGTACAAAGTGCCACCCCGGCAACCAGCCTCTGTATGAGCTAATGACTATCTGTAGAGGTCACATTGAGGCCCAGTTTTCTGAGGGAATGACATGGGAAAACTATGAATATTTGCACATTCACCACAAGATTCCGTTTAAATATATGGAAACAGGTAGGTCTCCAACGGTTGCTGATGTTGCCAGGGCATTGCACAAGGCGAGTCTCTGGATAGTAAATGGAAAGTAAAAAATGTTGTTACAAATGCAAAAAAGTCTTAACCCTGGACATGTTCAAGATTAGGGGACATACTAGAACTAAGAGTTGTATAAGTTGCCTCGATAAAGCTAAGGCTAGGCGGGGTACAAAATGTAAGGACCCTGCTATCGAATACAAGGTAGATCCACTTGCTATTGACATGGAGATTCAAGGGCATGGGCAGGATGAGAATTATCTACTTTTGTATACCCTGTTGACATATGGTATCATACCCCGGTACATCGAACTCATTGAGGCACCACCCGAGAGCTATGAAAAGGAACTACTCATTAAACAACATCGCAAGGTACTACGATGCCTACAGGGAAAATTAACATATACTCCACTACCCATGGAATATAAGACCCAAAATACCAAGCTATGCCCCGCATGCCACGGCTTTTTAGAGAATAAACATGGAGGTGTGCTGATCTGCCGCGACTGTGCCGCGCTATACCCAAAAATTCATGATCGAAAGTGGGGTACCTATAAGTAAATGGATATCATAAGAGATCCGCATACAGCAATTTTCAGTGGCCCGACGTCTTGTGGGAAAACACAGCGTGTCCTGGACCTTCTGGAAAATGAGTATAAGGCGCACTTCCACAACATAGTGATACTATGCCCTACCATACGGTGGAATACAACCTATTTGGAAAGAACCTCACTCTGGAGGGACCCTTACGTGTTCCTGATAGACCCCAAGGATCAGATTTTTGAATGGATTGAAAAATTATCCACATTGTTGGCAGGAGAGGACACGCTGTTTGTGATTGATGACATGATATCCAACGAAAGCCTCGATAAGCGTCGACAACCCCTACTTGAATTAGCCATCAATGGTAGGCACAGGAAGCATAACCTGTGGCTCTTAACGCAGTCATAAACAGCCCTACCCAAGAATTAGAGGAGGCAGAAAAAAGCCCTGTTTTTATGGTTTCCTTATGAGAGGAGTGACATGAGGCTAATCGATGAAGAGACGAACATGATATCTGATTGGGGTGAGATCAAGGCTGAACTGAAAAAAGCTAAGCATGCTTGCCTGTACGTGAGACTGGAACATCCTAGGGCCTGGAGGATTCTCGAGTGAAATCCTCTGGGTAAGTATTGGTATATTAGAAAGATGTCGTCGCAAGTTATGTTCAACACAGGAGCCATAGAGACCCTATCCGGCAACCAGGATCAGCCTATGTTTAAACGCGCTGATCTTGGTAGGTTTTTAGGTCTTGAAAAAGTTAAAAATGTTCCAATATCTTCAACATTCCTATCTACCAGGTCCGAAATTGTGGGGACTAATGCGGCATCTCCGCCGGGCCCCAGGTCAGGTATGCTAGGAGGGGGGAAATGGGCATGACGTCTTTGTCACGCTTGAAGGTGCATTGGAGATCGTTCGCCGTTCTAGAAAGCCAAAAGCTGTAGGGGTCATCAAATGGCTTGTTCGGGCAGGTGTGAAAAAATTACAGGATGAAATTAAAGAGCATCGCCAGGCCCTAGAGGACAGAGATGGGGTCCTGGCCTTACTCGGTGACGAAATTGAGGATAGGGACAACCAACTCATGGTGTTGGGGGATGAGCTCGAGGAGCTACAGCAACATGCCGTGTCCCACCTTGAAGATCCTGGTAAGGATAATAGTATAGTTATTGTCCAGAAGAACAACGGCGATCCCTTTCAATACCTTGCCATCTGTGGCCAACAGGGATATGTAGCCCAAAAAATACGAAATAAGCTTGTTGACTACCCCAAGGGTGATATTGTGGTACTGGGAGAGACACCAAATGCTATCGTCCACTACAATTGGCTCCGGGAACGTGGATGGATTAAAGTCAACCCGGAGAGGGTCAGACATTTTAGACCAGGTGAGCACTATACACATGAACGTCTCCTAGAGCTTGCTGAATGAGTGATGTCAAAACCGGTATCCAAGGTGTGGACAGATCTGTCCACACCCAACCAAAACAAAATTTTTACTACTCTTGCAGGTCGTAAAAATTATCCTCACATCATATATTGGTTACTAGCCAACCACCTTTGGGGGACCTCTAAAATAGTAGGGTCCAAGGGGGCATCTCCTTGGAAGAGGGAAAAAGCCTCATTTAGTGGTGGGTTCCCAGCCCTTCCTCTATTGACCAGTTTGGCTGTATGTTAAAAGCCAGTGAAATATCAAAAGATGGAAGCATATGTACAAAAAAGACAATTGACAAAAATCTATAATATTCAAGTACCTGTACTACAATGTTGTATCAAGGCAGCGTCAGTGACTGATTATTGCTCACAATGCATGGCAAATTTTAGGTTCTAGCGTCAGGCAGGAAAGCGTGGGGTACATTTGCAAGAAGCGAGATCGATGATGATCTCGAGGATGATATTCAAACCCTAGGACTTTATATCGTTTCAGTTAAAGGAGAACAAGTATGGGGCACTCTGCTACGAGGTTATCAAAGATGAGGGACTGAAGCTATCGGATTTGGCTGATATCACAACAATAGGCAATCTCCTCAACTTTCCTATACCAGATAGACGGGTTGATATTGATTTGGATATTGAACCTGATGTCATCAAAGGTATCGTTTATGGGTACCCATTCTATACCGAGCTCCCTTTGCTGTATATAAGAGATCCGAGTAAAGAGTTAGAGGATGAACCTCTAGAGGTACTCTTGAAGATACTCTTTACCAATCCTTGATATGCTCCGGGGGTACCTGAACATCCTCTGGAATAAGCATCAATTACTCTGACACGAAGCTGCGATCGGGACCGTCCTTTAAATAGTACAAAAGATGACTACCTGATACTATACGATCCAACCTGTAAGTATGTTTGCTGTTAAAGGCGTCAGTGGCGCGTCTTCTAGAGTCATCATGCTCCTCTCCTAGTTGTAGCAGATACAAGTACAAACCATCCTCAGGTAAGGGCTTTTTCTCGGGATATTGCTGATCTTTTGCAAGTGGGACATCCTCGAGCTTAATCGCCTTGTTAGGCTTTATACCGATCATGGCAGTTTTGCTGCCGTTTAGACTTTTGACGATAGTGTATAGGTGCTTGACCCAAATGGTACTAGGATCCCAAGAGACCAACTCCTGTGCATCCTGAGGCTTAAAGAGCCTTTCCTCGAGTACCTTGTTATAGCTCTCTACAAAGGCTGTAAACGTATGATGGTACTTGGTGGTGGCCCTCTTAATTTCCACATCTTTACCCCCTAGCAACTTGGCTACATCAGATTTAAACTCGCTACCGTTGTCACACTGGAAGGTTTTGGGGTATCGTAAAGGTCCTGCCTTATAGATGTCCTTCAACATATCCGCGACCTCGCTGGCTTTTTTCGTTCTTAGAGGTCTGGCTACCCTGTATCTCGAGGCCACGTCAATGCCCGTCATGATGTATTTGTAGGTGCTTCCATATAGCTTGTCATGTGGCATATACAACAAATCAAACTGATGCATTTCGTTGGGTGTTGTAATGGTGAAGTGTGGATAATCAATACGGTTTGGGCCCTTGATGTGTCTCAGCCACAAGAGTTGACGGGACAGCCAATGAGTTACTAGCTTTTTTGGGAGACCGATCTCCTTCGCGAGTAATTTAATGGCCTTGCGCCCGGTCCACAGATGTTCTGGGGTATAGTAAATTTGACCTAATTTTTCCGCCTCTTCTTCCGTAACGATATGTGATGCTTTTGACATGTCTTTATTTATACATGTTAAAAACGTTCTTACAGATACTTATATGCTACGAAGCCCAATAGTGACAGGGAGCCAAGGATGAAGGTGGTTCACCGTCTTGTTGGGGTTTGGAGGGCGTATAATAGTCAGATAATTGCGGGGCCTTCTTGTTTGAAACTATATAATATTGGTACATGTCGTCATCGAGCTCTTTGAGACTCTTACCAGCCTTTATCTGTATTTCCCGTTGCTTGCCGAACCAATCCAATTTAGCCTGCCTATCCCGGATCCATTGAGCTTGGGCATCATTGAGCTTTTACATAGCTTCGTCATGCCTTTTCCGCTCCACCTCACCATGCCCTGATAATTTTCTAAATAGATAGTTCGTGCCACTAAAGGCCAATGCATTGATAGCGGCGCCGGCAACAAGAACAGCTATCGTTGCCATACTTTATTTTAATACTGTTATGTTTAATTGAGCATCCATCAGCAAGTACACATAACAGCGTCTATCCCAGTTCCGTCGGCTTTTTTGGTCATATGGAGGGTAATGCCGTCACTAAGCCTCTGTAGGGGCCTCCCGCTACCATGTAGGGTATGATCGGGAGATGCTCTGAAATCGATAAACAACGCATACCGCTCATTGAAGAATTGGCCAATTGTCACATTCGAGTCGTGACTACCAAAGAGGTTGGCAATCTGCTCCAGGTAATCCTTGAGAAGCATGGCATGGCTATACAGTTCGTTAGGTTCACCTTCCACCGTGATGGATATCTTCTCTATTTTGGGATTATAAAAGACCTCGTTGATACCAGCGTAAGCCTTCACTTTCCCAGGGTCTATAAAGAGTAACAAGACACCCTTGAGAATGCAGATGAGGAGTGCTTCAAGTGGAGCGTCATTGCATCACTACACCATACAGAGATCGGAAGGAACCCGAATCGAATATCTCAGATGAGAACCTACATAGATCTTTATAACTGGGAGGGTATAGAGTTTCCGACAAGCATCAAGAGCATATGCAAGTTCGAGAAGAATAACGTACAGGACATTGCGGTAAACGTCCTGTACGTGACGGGAAAAAAGATCAACATCCTGCGGCGATCACATTATAGCGGACGGGGTAAGCAGGTAAATCTACTGCTCCTTACGGATGACAAAAAGACCCATTACGTAGCCGTAAAAAGTCTCTCACGGCTCCTGGGTAGTGATACCTCAAAAAATACTGCAAAAATGCACTTCTGCCTGAACTGCTTGCAGGCCTTTCCCACCACTGAATCAAGGGACAAACATTATAGATATTGTATAGACCATGGGGCTGTTAAAATTACGATGCCAACAGAGGCCAAAAAATGGTTATTCTAAAGGGATGGTCAGATGCAATTCAAAGTACCCTTTGCAATCTATGCGGACTTCGAAAGTTTATTAATACCGATAGAAGAGGATGCAAGGGAGACCAAGACGAAAAAGCTTAGCAAACATGTACCGTCGGCTGGTGCACAGATAGCACATTTGCCTATGGACCTGTACCAGATACCCTAACGGTGTACCGCGGCAAGAATTGCGTCACCCGCTTCGTCAACCATCTGGAGGATGAGGTGAAGCGTCTCTATAATACCTACCCTCAGCAGGACATGAAGCCTCTAACAGATGTCCTAAAAAGAGAACATAAATGCCATATCTGTCTGAAACCCTTCGATGACAGCAAGAATAACCGCAAAGTTCGGGACCATTGTCACTATACGGGGCTGTATAGAGGCGCGGCCCATAACAACTGCAATCTCAAATATAAGATACCCAACCACATACCCGTGATCTTCCACAACCTCTCGGGATACGATGCACACCTGTTCATCCGAGAACTAGGTGAAAAATATAATACGGAAGATATTGGGTGCATCGCCGAGAACAAGGAGAAATATATAAGCTTCAACGTGAAAATCCAAGTACCACTTGGTGATGGTGAGACATATAAGAAGATTGAGATTCGGTTCATCGACAGCTGTCGGTTCATGCCCTCAAGCCTGGATAAATTGGCGGGCAACCTCAACGATAAACAGTGTAAAAATCTCCGTTGGTTTTTCAATGAGGATGACACGTTTCAACTCATGCGCAGAAAAGGCGTGTACCCATACGAGTATATGGATGGATGGCAGCGATTCAAAGAGTTGGGGCTACCCCCAAAGGAGGCGTTCTACAGCAGGCTTAACATGAAGGGGATCAGCGATGAGGAATATCAATACGCGAAAAAGGTATGGAATGTCATTACCCCAAAGGGTGATAACGTCACCATGGGGGACTATCATGACATCTACCTTCAGATAGACGTCCTGCTATTAGTCGACGTATTCGAGACGTTTCGAGGCGTCTGCCTGGACAACTACAGCCTTGATCCCGGCCATTTTTACAGCGCACCCAGATTGGCATGGAAGGCAGCACTGAAATTTACGGGTATAAAGCTAGAACTACTTACGGAACCCGACATGCTATTGATGTTCGAAAAAGGTATCCGTGGAGGTATAGTTCAAGCTGTACACCGTTTTGCCAAAGCAAAAAATAGGTACATGGGAGACCAGTACGATCAGGAGGCTGAATCATCCTACCTCCAGTACCTCGACGCAAACAATTTGTACGGCTGGGCGATGCGTCAAGATCTGCCCACGGATGGCTTTAAATGGGTCTGAAACGTAGAGGCATTTACCGAAAGGAGGATTGGTAAGCTCGTTGAGGACAACAAGCATGGGTACATCCTAGAGGTTGATATCGACTACCCGGAGAGGCTACACGACAGACATAACGAGTTTCGATTCCTACCGGAACGCACTATGGTCCACAAGGTCGAGAAATTGGTACCGAATTTAGGGGACAAGCGAAAGTATGTAGTACATATTAGGGCCCTTAACGAGGCTATAAAACATTGCCTTGATTTGAAGAAGGTCCATAGAGTCATCAGGTTTAACCAGAAGGCGTGGCTGAAGGGTTACATCGATCACGACACAAGGCTTAGAACGGCTGCCAAAAATTATTTTGAGAAGGACTTTTACAAATTGATGAATTTGAGTGTGTTTGGCAAGACCATGGAGAATATTAGAAACCACCGTAACATCCAGCTAGTCACCAATGAAGACAAGTACACGAAGCTCGTAATGAAGCCGAATTTCAGGTGTAAATCGGTTTAGCAAGCACCTCCTAGGGGTTGAGATGGGCAAGACCGAGGTGAAGATGAATAAGCCCATATATATAGGGCAGGCAATATTAGATATGTCAAAAATGGTGATGTATGAGTTCCACTATGATTTTATGCAGCCCAAATATGGTAGCAAGCTGCAGCTCTGTTATATGGACACAGACTCCTTTGTGTACCATATCAAGACACATGATTTTTACAAGGATATAAAGGACAACGTCGAGACCCGTTTCGACACAAGTGCCTATAATCCTGATGATGTAAGGCCTCTCCCCATAGGGAAAAACAAGAAGGTGGTAGGCCTCATGAAAGACGAATTAAGTGGGAAGGTCATGACAGAGTTCATCACCCTCAGGGCAAAACTCTATGCATACAAGAGCCTTACCAAAGAAGGCGGTGATCGCAAAGCGAAGGGCGTAAAGCGATGCGTTAATAAAAAATCAATCACCTTCGAAGACTATCAACGATGTCTGGAAGAGGGCGTTGACATATATAAAAATCAGGTCTTGATTCAACACAAGAACCATCAAATATATACCCAGGAGGTTAATAAGCTGGCACTCGACAGGGCAGACGATAAAAGGCTCGTACAACCGGACCAGATGACAACACTTGCCAGGAGTTATTACCGCCTGGTGCCTACCGAGGAATAAAATGGAGGTGTGTTTATATATTGCTATACTCCTACCGTATGCCATGATTGCTTATATACTTTTTCGATATCGACTACTAATAAATAAGATGTCTGATATCGCACAAGTATTCGACACAGCCTCTACAGAATATGAACATGTGGAGAAACCCATCGATAAACGCCAAGCTCTGAAAGAGGCCCTGCGCAAAGGCAAGGGGCATCTCCTACCTAAAAAATGTACAGAAGGGTTTGTCGACAAGGCTCCGGAGGAGGCTAGCGATAAGGTCCATACGGAGTATGTACAGCGGGAACTCCAGGAGAAGGGAGAGAGGACGGCCAGGGCACTGTCTACCCATGTTATCAGCCTCTATGTCAGCATGATTGGAAATATTGTGGATATAGACAGTGTTGAGGAGCTCCGAAAAGATATCGAGGAAGACCCCATAATCCGGGACTCTATGACCGATCTAGGTATCCTTGTATACTATACCATTGGGAGGTGTTTAGCACCCCTCTTAGTGGCGGGCCATACGGCGCAGCATATGAGCAAAAAGAAACAGGATGCGGAGGAGACTAAAGATAACAAAGATGAGCAGCGCGTGTAGCATTATCATCAATCAACAGCAACCCGAGGCCACGGAAAAAATTGTTGAAGTAAACAAAAAGCATCCAGGAAGAGTTGCTGCAGGCAACAGACTTGCCGAATGGAACCGACTTCGAAAGCATGGTCTCCAAAAGGAAGAACCCATGACCTTTAGGGAGTTCGTGAGATACTTTGAGAGGGATCTAAATACCCCTGAGGCTATACTCAAGGGGATAAAGGAGACTTTGGTGATCCTTGAAGATCAAGGTCTATCTATCCATCTTATAGTAAAAAAGAAGTGATTTATCTTATAGCTCTTGAGGCTATAAGATAAATGAGTGAAGAAGATCAGAAACAAGAAGAGAGAGTCATTACAAAACCATTAAAGCATCCGGGAAGGGTTGCACAGGGACACAAGTTGGTGGCAATGATGAAGAAGAGGAAGGAAGAAATGAAGCAACAAGAGGCTACTGTAGAGCCTGCAGTCAAAGCCTCCTCTGGGACCAGTTCCGTACAGTCGATGATCCCAATGCCGTACATGTATGGTGTAGGTACGCTTGCCGTGTTGGCGATAGGGGTCGGTGTCTGGTATAAATTTGGCAGGGGTGGTGTGAATGAGCCCAATAAGCCGGTGACCCATCTCGAGCCTCGGCAGGGGAAACAGGACAAAACTCAGTCTCATATATCTATGTTCAAAATGTTATAGAATTTGTTCAAAAAATGACACTAAATAAATGTCAGCAAGCAACGTATCACCCAAAGAAAAGGAGATTTTAGACATGTTGTATGAAACCGTCGTGGATCTATCCTTCACTTTTGCATATGCCCTTGGGGGTAATAAAATTCTGGGTATTTCACGCCCATCTGCAAAAATGGACATGAATGACATCCTTAAGATGACGGCGTACTTTTCTGCAGGTAGGGCAAGTCGAGAGATGGCCGTGAAAAAAGGGTGGTTACCCGCATCCATAGTCCCCAAACCGAAATAGACCGTCTGATAAAGTTTCTATTTGCCCCAAGGGGGTAAATAGAAATGGAGGATACCAAAAAATGCTTAAAATGCAAAAAAGTCTTAACCCTTGATAATTTCGGGGTTAAGACTTGTGGTCGGCTAAATCAACAGTGCATAGGTTGTCTCAATATTAGCAAGACATCACGCAACAAACATCGTACATGTGAACATGTGGGGACTCAGCCTCTATACGAGTTAATGAATATTTGTCGGGCCCATATGGAGGCCCAGTTTTCTGAGGGCTATACCTGGGAGCTATACAAATATTTGCATATAGATAACAAGGTCCCGTTTAAGTACGTTGAGACCGGTAAATCTCCAACGCTTGCCTATGTTTCCAGGGCATTACGCAGGGCGAGTGCCTTCAAGTAAAAATGAATAGGACATGCATCAAATGTAAACAAAAATTACCCCCGGACATGTTCAAGATTAGGGGACATACTCGAACCAAGAGTTGTATAAGTTGCCTCGATAAGGCCAAGGCTAGGCGGCGTATAAAATGTAAGGACCCTGTTATCGAACAAAAGGTAGACATTCTTGCCACTGATGCTGAAATTAGAGATATCCAGCAGGATAAAAATTACCTAATGTTGTATACCTTGTTGACATACAACATCATACCCCAGTATATCGAGCTCATCGAAGCACCCCCCGAGAGCCAGGAAAAGGCACTGCTAATTGAGAGATATCGTAAGGTACTGCGGTGCCTTGCAGGCAAATTAGCATATACTCCACCACCGCTTGAATATAAGACCCAAAATACCAAGCTCTGCCCCGCCTGTCGGGGTCCCCTAGAGAATGGACATGGAGGTGTACTAATATGCAGTGAATGTGCCGGGGTAGTTTCAAAGGTCTGCGATCAGAAGTGGCTATATTATTAGTAAATGGATGTCGTGAGAGAACCGCATACGGCAATCTTTACAGGCCCAACGTCATGCGGGAAAACGCAGCGTGTTTTGGACCTACTTGAAAACGAATATAAAAAGCACTATCACAACATAGTCATACTTTGCCCTACTATACGATGGAATGAGACGTACCTATCCAGGACCTCACTCTGGAAGGATGATTACGTGTTCCTGATAGATCCCAAGGATCAACTCTTCGACTGGATTCAAAAATTATCCTCATTGTTGTCGGGCGAACACACCCTTTTCATAATAGACGATATGATATCCGACGAGAGCCTTGATAAAAAACGTCAACCTTTGCTTGAGCTTGCCATCAGTGGTAGGCACAGGAAGCACAGTTTATGGCTATTAACGCAGAGCTACACGGCTTTACCCAAAAATTTGAGGAGGCAGAAAAAAGCCCTGTTTTTGTGGTTTCCTCATGAGAGGTCGGATATGAAAATTATAGACGAGGAAACCAATTTGATTCCTGACTGGAGCGAGATCAAAGCTGAACTGAAAAAATCCAAACACTCTTGTCTATACATAAGGCTAGAACATTGTAGGACCTGGGAGATTTTGGAGTGAGCACGGTGAAATCCTCCGGCCTACGTTGATATATTAGAAAGATGTCTCTTACAACGGTTGATTATTTCCAAGGAAAACAAGTCAGATCATTTTATGTCGAGGATAAAGGTCAATATATCGTGGCCTCTGATGTGTGGAGAGCTGTAGGATATACACGAAGGGCCGGGGTACAGGCCATTCAGCGATATACTCCTGGCAAGTACAAAATGCGATTTACTGACTGAACCCGGCCTCTATTGTTTTCTGTTGAGATGTGGTCGGTCCGAAGCAGAATCATTGTTAGAGTGGGTTGTAGAGGAGGTGCTACCCAGGGAAATGCGAAGGCTTGCTGCAGCAATTGAGGACAGAGAGATGGCCCTGGCATTCCTCAATGATGAAATTGAGGATAGAGATGAGCAGATTAGTGCCCTTAAACAGGATAACAAGGAACTATGGCAGAGACATGTCCCACGTCGACCCCAATATGACACCGTGCTATGCGTAGCCGATAAAAACAATCCCCACGAACATGGAAAAAAGGGTATACATAGGCATTATATGATCCGATGCCAACGTAGGAAACTCGGCGCAAGAATAAATATATTAAAGGCAATGTACCCCGAGATAACCGTGAGAAAACCTGAATGCGACGATCCCAATGCCGTACATGCTTGGTGTCTATTCAGGGACGATTGTCTTGGTACCGATAATTATTATCTTAACCATTTCACATTGCCCGACCATGATACGCGGGAGCTATTCGAAGGTATGTTCGATATTGATATGTCGTAAGCGGGGGCTAATTTTACTACCCACAAAGGGGTAGTAAAATTATCATTTATGACCACAGTGAAATCATCTGGGTAAGCATTAGTATATAGAAAGATGTCACAAGTTATGTTCAACGCAGGAGCAATTGAGACCCTATCCAATAGCCGGGATCAACCTATGTTTAAACGCGCTGATTTGGGACGTTTCCTTGGTATCGAAAAGGTTAAAAATATGACAATATCGTCATCATTCCTATCTACCAGGTCCGAAATAGTAGGGTCCAAGGGGGCATCTCAGCCGGGCCACCTTGTTAGGGCGAAAATTGGTCATGACGTCTTTGTCACGCTCGAGGGCGCCTTGGAAATTGTGCGTAGGTCAAAAAAGCCTAAGGCTGTAGGGGTCATCAAATGGTTAGCCCGGGCAGGTGTCCAAAAATTACAGGATGAACTCAAGGAGCAGCGTCAAGCCCTGGAGGACAGGGATGGGGCCCTGGCCTTTCTCAATGATCAAATTGAGGATAGGGATAGTCAGCTTATGGTGCTGGGAGATGAGATTGAGGAGCTACAGCAACGTGCCGTGTCCCACCTTGAAGATCCCGGTAAAGATAATAGTATAGTGATTATCCAGAAGAACAACGGTGATCCCTTTCAATACCTAGCCATCTGTGGTCAACAGGGGTATGTAGCACAAAAAATTAGAAATAAGCTTGTTGATTACCCCAAGGGCGAGATTGTGGTATTGGCGGAGACCCCAAATGCTATCGTCCACTACAATTGGCTTTGAGAACGTGAGTGTATCAAGGTAAACCCTGCGCGTGTGAGACATTTCAGGCTAGGCGAACACTACACGCATGAACGTCTTCTGGAGCTCGCTGAATGAGTGTCGTCATAACAGGTCCTGAGGGTGTACCCACCGGTGGGTACACCCAACCAAAAACAATTTTAATACCCTTTGTGGGTATTAAAATTATCATTTTTTTTACCTTTTCAGCTCTATGTTAAAAGGTAGTGAAATATCAAAAAAGATGGAAGCCTATGTACAAAAAATGCAAAAGGATTACGATATCAGCATTCCCGTACTACGATGTTGCATAAAAGCAGGATCAGTGACAGGTTATTGCCCTACCTGCCTGGAAAAATTCAGGTATCGAAATGGGAAATAATATGAAGGTTTTGAATACCCTACCGATGACGACCTTTTGCACAGGCTAGCGTCAGGCAGGAAAGCGTGGGGTACATTTGCAAGAAGCGAGATCGATGAGGATTTAGAGGATGATATTCAAACCCTGGCACTTTATATCGTTTCAGTTCAAAAGAACAAGTATGGGGCACTCTGTTACGAGGTTATCAAAGATAAGGCATTGAGGTTGTCGGATTTGGCCGATATAGAAACAATAAGCAATATCCTTAATTTTCCTATACCAGATAGACGCTTGATTGATATTGATTTGGATATTGAGCCTGATGTCATTAAAGGTATAGTTTATGGGTACCCATTCTATACCCTGCCCCCCCCCTTATGTATATAAGGGATCCGAGTAAAGAGTTGGAGGATGAACCTTTGGAAGTACTCCTGAAATTACTCTTTACCAATCCTTCACATGTTCCGGAGGTACCTGAACATTCTCTGGAATAAGCATCAATTCCTCTGACACGAAGCTACGATCAGGGCCTTCCTTCAAATAGTACAAAAGGCGACTACCCGCCACAATACGATCCAACCTGTAGGTATGTTTGTTCCAAACGGCGTTAGTTGCGCGTCTCTTTTGATCAACGTGTTCTTCCCCGGGTTGTAGGAGGTACAAGTACAGCCCATCCTCAGGTAGAGGCTTTTCCTCGGGATATTCCTCGCCTTTCGCGAGCGATATCTCCTCGAGCTTGATCGTATTGTTGGGTTTTAGGCCGATCATGGTGGTTTTAGTATTATTGAGATTTTTGACGATAGTGTACAGATGTTTGACCTATATGCTACTAGGCTCCCCGGAAACTAACTCCTGTGCATCCTGAGGCTTGAATAGCCTTTCAGCGAGGACCTTATTGTAGCTCTCTACAAAGGCTGTAAACGTATGTTGGTATTTAGTGGTGGCCCTCTTGATTTCAACCCCCTTGTCCTCCAGCAGCTTGGTTACATCAGATTTGAACTCGCTACCATTGTCACATTGAAAGGTTTTTGGGTAGTGTAGGGGCCCTGCTTTGTAGATATCTTTGATCATCCCTGCAACCTCGCCGGCTTTTTTGGTACGTAGGGGTCTGGCCACCTTATATCTCGAGGCCACGTCAATGCCCGTCAGGATGTATTGATAGGTGTTTCCATACAGCTTGTCATGTGGCATGTACAGCAGATCGAACTGGTGCATCTCGTTGGGCCTCGTAACAATAAAATGGGGGTAGTCTATACGTTTTGGGCCTTTGATGTGTCTCATCCAGAGTAGTTGACGAGACAGCCAGTGAGTGACTAACTTTTTGGATAGACCAGCCTCCTTCGCGAGCAATTTGATAGCCTTGCGTCCAACCCAGAGATGCTCCGGGGTATAGTAAATTTGGCTTAGTTTTTCAGCCTCCTCCTCGGTAATATTATGCGATGCTTTTGACATGTTTATTATATACATGTCAAAAACGTTTTTTACAGATACTTGTAAGCCACGAAGCCTAGCAGAGATAACGAGCCAAGGACGAGTATGACTTCCCCATCGTCCAGTTTGGCCTGCCTTTTACGTATCCACTCCGCCTGCGCATCATTCAATTTTTCGACGGCTTCATCATGCCTCTTCCTCTAGGCCTCACCATGTCCCGAAAGTTTTGAAAAGAGATAATTAGTCCCCGAAAATGCAAGGGCGTTTATGGCCGCCCCGGCCACTAATACAGCTATTGTCGCCATACTTTTATTAGTACTCCACGGAATGAAACCTACCACGCAGAATGTTTAGCATCCATCAGTAAGTACACATAACATCTGAAATCCCCGGTTCCGTCGGCCTTTTTAGTCATGTGCAACGTTATCCCGTCACTAAGCCGCTGTAGGGGTCTTCCGGAACCATGTAGGGTATGATCGGGAGATGCTCTGAAATCGATGAATAACGCATACCGTTCATTAAAAAATTGCCCAATCGTTACTTCCGAGTCGTGGCGCCCGAAAAGGTTCGCAACCCCCTCAAAATGATCCTTGCCGAGCATCGCATGCGAATACAGTTCGCATTTAATTTAGTACAAACTGCAATCTGTCATGGAGCCCTGCCTGATAAAACGGCAGGTCTCTCGTCAATTCAAACATCTTACCAAGGGGAATGGCAAATGTATTACTATACGCCGCAGCTATGGCTTTCTCCTCGTCTGTCCCAACGTACTCGGTAGCCTTTACCTGCAGGGCCCTGATCGTCCCATCGTTGGGGTTGATTCCCACTAGGATGAGATTGTTTTCCCTATCAAACTTAGGGAGCTACAGGTCCCGGTACAATGCCAGGATATTGTAATCAGATATATTTTGTACCTCATTGCCATTAAGGGTGATGCGTAGATTTCGCACCAGGCTTTTGCCTATGTTGCTGACTAGGGTACGCTTTGTATTAGTCCCCGTCAGCACCAGGTCAAACAGTAGCTTGATGCTGCCCGGAAATATGACATCATTCTGTCCTAGGTTGGGAATATCCACGTACAAGTCCTCATTCTGGTTGATTGTAGAAGGTATATGACTCACCTTGACGCGCTGCCGCTTTCCCTTAATGGCAAAAAGCTGCTTCGTTTCTGCGTAGGGGTCCAATGTAGTTCCAAATGCACTCACGTTTATTATAGAGGGAACATCTTCTAATAAAATGCCAACTAATCCAGTATTTGATCACGATCTTCCGGATGAGGGGGCGGGAAAGATGATAGGCCCGATACTAGGTCAAAACTTCCATTAACGCCAAAACTTCCATCAACGCCGGGCCCTTCAACCCAAGGAGAACAACAGGGTGCTCCGGGGTCTATGCTTGAGGAGCAGAGGAAGGAAATAGTAAAATCAAAAGTGAATAGCCTCTACGCTCATTTAAGTAAGGATACGAGGCTGATGGGCAAGCTTATTATGATACCCTACGATGATTTTAGGGTGGAGGGGGAACATCTTTATTTCAGGGGTATAGATATTACTGAGCATATTTACAAGGAAAAAGGTGCTGGGCTCCGATCTCTTGGAGCTATAGTTAAAAATTTGAAGGTAGACATTGTGCGGGCTATGGGCTTCTCGGACTTTGTCACTACGCCCAACAGGGGTAGGGCAGCGGCCCAGGCACTTGGACAAAAGATTGATGTCATTGAGGTGAAGGGCAGGGGTGATGTCATTTCCATGGAGTCGATAGAATTGATATGTGAATTTGTGGATGCCACGGAGAGATTTTTAGAAGATACTTCATTTGATGGTACCGACGAGGAAGGAGGTATCACTGAACGTGAAAGAAGGGGGCTTAACCTCGAACTTCAAACTATAAGAGGTAACCTGAACAGCCTGGCAAGTAAGATCATTTTGTTTGATAGCGAGATTGGCAAGGCAAAGGGTGATATAAAAGAAAAACTTAGGGAGAAGAAGGCCGTGGCAACTGAGCAGCAAAAGGGTAAAATTGATATAGAAATAGGAAATCTTAAGGATAAGATCGAAGAATTGAATGATAAAAAAAGGCTACACAGAGTGCCCATGGATTACTTTCAAAGGAAATTTACAGCCAGCTGGGGACTATCAAGGAACCGTTGATGAAAATTGCTGGAGATGACAAGTCTCTGATGGAGAAGCTAAAAATACTCTTCAGGGAGCAAGGGATCACTATAGCCAGTATAGTCTCCGCCAATGGTCTATTAATAAGCACCATCGTGCTTGCGGCTACGGGAGGGGGTGCCGCGGCGGGTGCTGCAGGAGGAAGTGCTGCAGGTGATGCAGGAAAGGGGTTTGTGGAGAAGCAGCTCGAAAAATTGGGAAAGTTCCTCAAGTATCTTGTGGGTAAGGCAGGTGCTGCATTGCCGGGGATAATGGGTACAATAGTCTCATTCCTTCTAAGGGTAGTATCAACAGTTGTGGAATATGTGGCAAAACATCTATACATGGCCATCGCGGCTGCTGCTGGGTTTGTTGTGCTCTATGTTAGGGGGGCTTAGTTATTTTTTCAGCCAAATGTAGGCAATAATAATCCCCACCCCTGTCGTGATTAATGCGGCCTTGGTATCCTCATGCTGATTTGACCCCCTAAAACGTATGGGGGTGGCACTCCCACCCTTCTGTCCTACAATTTCTTGCTTTGGAAGTTTGATATCTACCACCCCATGTCTGATGGTATGCTCGGTATGCCCAAGTGGTGTGGCATGCTTAGGAGGTATATGAGGTATAGTATGACTAGGTGTGGTATGTATAGGTATTTTGATACTATGCTTGAGGGGTGCGGCAGCCGCACCCATAGCAATAGGTTTGTTATTTACATCAACCTGGGTACCAATATTGGTATTTGCGGGTGCTATTAGGATGTTGTTGTTATACCCCACAATATTACCTATCCGCAAGTTCATGTCGGATGGCAGCATGTATACGCTGGGCATGACGGCGAAATTCACTGGCGTCCTGGCATGCTGGAGTACTTTTTGGAACTCAGTTATATTATGCCCTACATTTTCCTGACGCTGTACCATGGCCTCAAACTTTTGCATCAAAATCTGCCTTGCCGTATAGTTATCCGCACCTGAGCCGAGTAAGGATGCCTTTGCCCCTGCCTGCGATCCTAGTAACAAGACCACGTAAACTCTTATAATCTCGCTTAGCTTAGTGAGACCTTTCGATGTCAGACCTTGACTTGTAGGGATGATGAATTTGGCCCAATCACCCTCAACTTGTGGCCACCATCTACCGTTGGTGACTGATGCACTTACCGACTTGGTCTTGTACAGGCCATTGGGATCCGCGCCGTATTCACGGCATATTTGTGCATACCCAGATGTGGAGTAGGGGTTTGAGTACGGGGAAAAACCGTCATTAAAAGACATGGGTACTTTTTGCCAGAATACGACGCATGTGGTAATATACATGAAATTTAAAGATAGAGTTGACAAGTGGTACGGAGCCTGTTAGGTGTTTAGCGGATATACCCAAGGACGTGCTTGCGCAATGGGTTGCAAAGTTCACCTGAATATTCCAGTAGTCGAAGGCTTGTCCTTTTGTCCCGCCCTGGATGACAGGGTCATTCAGGTAGGTTGTCGTAATTTTGATGGGGTATTTGGTAAACTCGGGAAATGATACAGAAATGTGTGATTCTGTAGACACGTACAGGTCCTGATGCTCCAAGTTGGTTACACCAAGTGGCCATTCACCCCTGTTGGATTGGTACTTTGTCTTGGGATTATATGAATAGATATTCATCTTTGTTTTAAAACAAAGATGAAACAACTGTATTTCACTGATATATACAAGCCTACCATTTTTGAAGACTACCTGGGGCAGGACTCGAGGATTGCCCTAAAATCGATAAGCATCAGGTCTGTATGGTTGAACCTTTACAGTGATAATGAATTTGTTATACGTGAGATGGGGCCTGATCAGAGAGAAATTAGGATTGAGATTATGAACGGCCTATACAGGATCAAGGATCTGGCAGCTATCGTCAATAGTCAGGCACAGGACAGGATAAAACTTTTTGTCCTAAAAAATGGACTCTGTAGGCTCCGTGTCAGTGACGGGTACACGGTGGTTATTCATCGACAGCTGCAAGAGCTCCTAGGCCTACCCTACGACCCTAGTAAGAAGTATTATATGAAGGGCGACCATGATAGTTATTATATGACCGACATTTACCATAGGCTGAGACTCGTTTGTCCCCAGTTGGATGAAGACGATTGCCTCCTTGATGGCAAAAAGTCCAAAATTCTGGACCTACTCCCCACCAAAGAGCTAACCGCCTGGGGGGATATGCTGACCTGGACTTTTGATACCCCAACATACCTACCCCTAAAAGGCTCTACGGATCGCCTAGAATTCATGCTAATAGATGAACATCATCATCACAAAAACGTTTCGTTCACCGGCCTCAGGATGCAACTATTGATAGAATAAAGATGAGCGATATCAGCAAACTATACCCTAGTTTGCCGAGTGCACCTGCACAAGGCGCGGATATGCCGGAGGAAAGCCAGAAGTATAGACTTGATGAGATTGGTGAAATTGAAAAATATCTGCGATCTGAAATCAAGGAGCGTGATAAATTAGCAAAAAATTTTAAAATGCATGGGACCTTGATCCGATACTGTGACCATGGCCTGTTGGGTATAAGCGTGATCACGTCCGGGATCAGTATTGGTACCCTGTTATCCGGAATGGGCGTACCATTAGCAGTGGCAATGGGTGGCCTAACCGTGGCTGTTGGGGTAGGACAGGCAGGTCTTAGGACTGCTGGGAAAAAAATGGGCGTCAAGTCCAAGAAGCATGAGAATATAAGGCTTTTGGCGGAATCCAAGCTTTATTGACTCCATTATTGACCTGATTTCAAAAGCAGTAGAAAATGGGGTGATTGATAAATATGAGTTTAATATGATCGTGAAGGAGAAGCAAAGGTATATGTTGATAAAGGAACAGATGCGGCAACGTTTTAACCGTATTGTAAATGCCCTCAATGAAGAGGAGCGGGCTCAGCTGGTTGCGAAGGGGAGGCAGGAGGCACATGATGAGATTTTAAAAAACGTCAGTTCTGTACAGTATGTTAGCACTACCTAGAATCTCCACCTGAGTATAAACCTAAATTTTTTATATTTTATAGGCATTATATGGCCTATAAAATATATGGTTTTTCTAATCATCCTCACCTAATAGGGAATCACTTTCAGATTGTTGTCGATATTTGCATTCAGTTACATATATCTGTGGATGATAATTGTTTCCCTGCATATATATCGATGATATTGAGAGGATTGCTGTGACCTGACATGGTAGGTTGTATGGCACTGGCATATCATTGAATTTTGTTGTTATGACGTCCTTGTAAGACCTAATTTTACGTTTATATAACGATCCTTTTTGACCGGGGCTGTCGTTAATTTCTGGGAAATTAGCTCCTCTATCTTGGACCAGATCTGACGGTACTTCACAATCCATTCTGGATGCTCGTCTAGATCGAGAACGATTGCCGGTACGGCATTAGCGTTGCACCGGGTGACACCGTTCGGTGACCAGATTTTTGATGGGAGTTTCACCATTAGGGCCACCACGAGGTCCCGTGTATGATATCCTATGACATAACGCCTATCTTTACCACCATTAGATGGTATGGGATCTGAGACAGTTAGGCATTCCACGTTGATATCATTTATATCGGTAAATGTTACGGCATGTGAATAGAATAGTTTGTGATTAACAATTTCATTTTCAAATTGTATCATCTTGGTTTATTGTAATTCAAAGGACCCCAGAGGATTGCATGATGTCATCGTACATACGCAACCACCCCCGTTGTAGGTAATGTGCTCCTGGTAGCAGTACCAGCATAAAATTTTACCGCCTACCTCAAACCTTCGCCCACATCTACACTTATCATATGCATCCAGAATACGTTCACAGTCATTACATTGTTGTTCATCCATTTATTTCCAAGTCATCAATACGATCCTCCAGATATTTAATCCTCCGCTCATTCTCCTTCTCTTTCTCTGATTCTTGTACCAAAGCCAGGGCCATTAGTGGTAGAGAGAGACCGATGCCAGCCATGAATGTCATGAATACTGCATTTCCAAAAATATCGAATTTTACTTGACAATTCATTTATTATACTATCTTACAGCTATGCTGTATGATAACGTTTCAAACCAACCCCAAAAATTCCTCTTGCGTCAAGCCGCCCCAAAATCTGACGAAGCGTCTCCAGTCTGGGGCAGGCCTTCCTTTATAACGCCTTTGCAACAGCCATAGCGACATTTCGTACGCACTATCATACACCTTTCGCTCTTCCACATAAGCCAGGCAGCACGCATTACTACAAAAGCAGCCCTCGTACACATACCCGTCGTCGTTGTCGTCATATTCACCCATGTGAGCAGCCATGTTTTCCATCACATGAAAAAATCCAGATTCCGTCTTATGTTTTGTACTAACCTGCGGTGGATTGTATCTCATGGGGCACCTGACGCCTATGTTATCGCACAGTTCTACAGAGCACCAGTAACAGAGTACCATTTTATATATCATTCCAACAGGGTCCGAATATTACAGAGCAAGTCGGCAGTTAACGCACATTTATTATCTTACAGCTTTTGCTGTAAGATAACCCTGACATTAAGCCCATAATTTTTCAAGGTCTGCCTTCTCATCCTCTGAAAAACACCAATCGATAACCCTATCTGGATGCCAGGCTAATGGAGCCAGCTCCTCCTTAATTCTGGCCTTTTTGGCTTTCCTCTGGTGATAGGCAAAGAGTAGCTCGGGTCTAGTGTTCATGTTACCAAGCATGTCTCGGGTGACAAACCAGTCCGGTACATTCTCGATCATGTCGGGATGCTTTTCAACAGCCTTGTTACACATGTCTTGAACCGGTCCGACACATAACTTAGCATGCAGGGATTATCCTCAACTGCCCAGTTGCACATATCCTGTGTCCTAAAACGATCCGGTATATATAGGAATGATAAAGAACATGGAAAAATATTGAAGACATTGTTACACATGTCCTGCGTCTTGAACCGATCCGGGACATATTCGAGCGTATAGGGATTATCCTCAATCGCCCTATTGCACATGCCTTGCGTCATGATTTTTGATGGCACATGCTTTAGCATGTTGGGATCCTCCTCAACGTCCTTGTTCCACATGTCTTGCGTCTTGAACCGATTTGGCACAAAATTGAACATGCGTGGATACCTTTCAAAAGCCCTATTGCACATGTCCTGCGTCTTGAAATGATCAGGTACATACATGAGCAGCCAGGGATCCTCCTCAACGGCCTTATTACACATGTCTTGTGTAACGAACCGATTCTGTATGTACCTTAGCTGGTAGGGATCATCCTCAACCATTTTAATCCACCTATCTTGAGCCTGAATATCATCCTCAATTTTGGCGGCCAGCTTCATTTTTGCCTAATCTATTGATTCCGGCGATTCCACGATCTTTTTCTATCTCACTCAGCTGGTTCATTGTAAGCTTCTCCATTTATTGATATAATTTTTTATTTTGTCAGACGATTTCATGTCTGCTCAATACTAACACATCTTTATTGCGCATGCGTTGATTATTTAATGATATTTAGTATCATTAGGGAATTCCCCTGAGATGTGCTTGCCCCCTTGCATTCTTTACACTGGGATCTCCTTTTTTCATGGGGGCAAACCTGACTGCCCTTACAGTCTTTGCAGCGATACTTTAATTTTTCATGGGGGATATTTGACTTCGTTTACACTCTTTACACTGGGCTCTCTTTTTTCATGCTTGCAAACCTGACTCCCCTTGTATTCCTTACATTGAGACCTCACCCTTAGATGTTTGCAAATCTGACTGCCCTTACAGTCTATGCATAAGGCCCTCTGTCTCTCATGCTCGCAAATCTGACTGCCCTTACACTCTTTGCAATAGGCCCTCATCTTTTCATGCTTGCAAATCTGACTGCCCTTGCATTCTTTACACTGATCCCTCCGCCTACCATGGGGGCACTTGTTTTTGACACGCCGCCGTTTCTTTTTATCCAGGCAAACTATGCATCTAGGGTTAACACTTTTTTACAATTTGAGCAGCTCTTGTTTTCCATATTGATTTGTATTTGCCTCTGGGACAAATACAAATTGTGGTCACTAATACTCAACGCTGTAAACCTACCATCTACGATATTTAGCTGGGCATCTTGAAGCAGGTACACACAGCAGCGGATGTCCCCAGTTCCGTCGGCTTTCTTGGTCATGTGCAACATGATGCCATCTGACAACCTTTGGAGGGGCCTCCCGGAACTGTGAAGACTGTGGTCCGGGCTTGATGGAAAGTCGATAAACAGAAGAATTGCCCAATCGTCACCTTGGAATCGTGACTACCGAAGAGATTTACAGCCCCCTCAAATTGATTCTTGCTGAGCATGGCGTGCGAGTAGAGCTCGTTGGGTTCGCCCTCCACAGTGATCGATACTTTCTCAATCTTAGGGTTGTAGAACACCTCGTTTTTACCAGAGTAGGCCTTCACTATTGCAGGGTCCACAAACAACAACAGGACACCCTTAAGACTCTTGGGCGGTGTATCGATTTGAAGTTTGTGGCTGGTATCCGCTTTTTTAAGGGTCACCACCATACTTCGAAGTATCCGTTCATAGGGTAGTGATAATCCTGCGTAACGGGACATCATAGCACTCGCAAGGCCCTCGTGGTTGATCTTGTCAAACTCTAGGTGGCATCCGCTGCCTTGGCCGCAGTGGACCCCGATGCTGCTGTCCCGGTGTCCTTAATCACACTTGAGTACGGCGCGAAGTGAATCACGAACTGGAGGCGGTCATATAAACCTGGTTGGTAAAACGGCAAGTGTCTCGTTAGCTCGAACATCTTGCCAAGTGGGACGGAAAAGGTGTTACCATACGCCTCAACAATTGCCTTCTTCTCGTCGGTACCCACGTGATCGCTAGCTTTTACCTGCAGAGCCCTGATGGGGTTGATGCCCTCTAAAATCAGGTTATTGTCACGATCAAACTTAGGTAGCCACAAGTCTCTGTAGACCGCGAGCGTGTTGTAGTCGCTGATATTCTGTACCTCGTTGCCGTGTAGAGTGATACGTAGGTCTCGCACTAGACGTTTCCCTATGTTTGCTGACAAGGGTGCGTTTCGTGTTTGTCCCTGTAAGTTCCAGGCTAAACAGTAGCCTGATGCTACCCGGGAATATGACATCATTCTGTCCCAGGTTTGGCACGTCAACATAAAGGTCCTCATTCTGGTTAATCGTGGAAGGTACGTGGCTTACCTTGACGCGCTGCCTTCTCATTTTGATAGCTAGCATTGTTTTAACCTCTGCATATGGATCCAATGTAGTTCCGAAACTCATTTATTATGGGGGAGATTTTAAAATAAAATGCCAACGAACACAGGATATAAACACGATATTTTTAAGGATGATGGTGGGAAAGATGATAAACCTGATGATACTCCATCAACGCCAAAACCTCCATCAACGCCAGGGCCTTCAACGTCAGGTGAACAACAGGGTGCTCCGGGGGCTAGCCTTTCGGAGCAGAGGCAAAAAATACTAAAATCAAAGGTCGACGACCTCTACGAACTTCTTAGCGAAAAGCTGGGGAATCCTATTGCGATACCTTACGATGAGTTTAGGCTGGAGGGGAAACGTCTTTTTTGCAATAATATAGACATTACAGGATTAATTACAAAACAGAGGGGTGGGTTGCGAGCTGTCGGTGAGATGATCAAGAAATTGAAGGTAGATCTCGTGCGGGGTATGGGTTTCCCAGACTATGTCACTGCACCCAACAAAGGTAGGCAGCGGCCCAGGCACTTGGGCAAGAGGTTGATGACATCGTGAGGAAGGCCAGGGCTGATGATATCATTTCGATGGAATCGATAGAGGAATTTGTAGATGCCACGGAGAGCCTTATCCACGAAACTTCATTTGGTGGCGACGACGAAGTATTCACCGAGCGCGAGAGGAGGGGATTAAATCTTGAGATTCAAACCCTAAGGGGTAACTTGAAAAACTTGAAAAGCAAGATGATCTTATATGATAGCGAGATTGGCAAGGCGGAGGGCAAGGTGAAAGAACTCGAGAAGCAGAAAGCCGGGGCAACCGAAGGATAAAGGGCTAACCTTGGGAGGGAAATCAAGGAGCTTGAGGAAAAAATTGAAAAATTGAACGATAAAAAAGAGGCCGCGCAAAATGCCCATAGTTTACTTTCCTCTGACATCTACAGCCAGCTGAAGGTTATTAAGGAAACGTTAATGAAAATCACTGGAGATGACACGTCCCTGCTTTAAAAGCTTAACATTTTGTTCAAGGAGCAGGGCCTGACCATAGCGAGTATCGTGTCGGCTGTTGGTCTACTGATTTCCACCATTTTACTCGCCGTTACAGGAGGGGGTGCCGCAACAGGTGCTGCAGGAGGAAGTGCCGCAAGAAAGGGGTTTGTAGAGAAGCAGCTGGAAAGATTAGGGAAATTCCTCAAATACCTAGCAGCCAAGGCAGGTGCTGCATTACCCGGGATTATTGGTACCGTAATCTCATTCTTTCTCAGGGTAGCAGCAACCATTGTCGAATATGCAGCCAAACATTTGTACATGGCAATCGCGGCCGCCGTTGGGTTTGTTGTTATCTATGTTGGTAGGACGAAAAAGGCCTAATATGACCTATTTTTTCATCCAGATGTAGGCAATGATTAGCCCTACGCCCGCCGTGATCAATGCTGCTTTGGTATCCTCATGTTGTTGTTGGGGTTCTATGAGGTATAGTATGTTTGGGAGGCATGGTATGTCTAGGGGGTGTTTTTCTAGCTGCCGCATGCTTGATGCCCCGCTCCGTAGGCTTCACACTATTAACATCAACCTCGACTCCAATATTTATATTGGCGGGTGCGATCAAAATGTTGTTGTTATACCCCTCAATTTTACCGATACGCAGGTTCATATTAGAAGGCAGCATGTACACGTTGGGCATGACGGCAAAATTCACCGGTGTTCGGGCATATTGGAGCACATTCTGAAATGATGTTATATCATGCCCTATATTTTCTTCACGTTGTACCATACTTTCAAATTTTTGCATTAAGATTTGCCTGGCCGTATAGTTGTCCGCACCGGAACCGAGTAGGGATGCCTTGGCCCCCGCCTGTGACCCAACCAACAAGACCACGTAGACGCGAATACTTTCGCTTAGCTTGGTCAGGCCTTCCGACGTCAGGCCTTGACTTGTTGGTAGGATGAATTTTGTAAAGTCACCATCAACTTGGGGCCACCATGAACCGTTGGTGAGTGAGGCACCTGCTCTCTTGAACTTGTACAGGCCATTCGCATCTGCACCATACTCGCGACACACCTGTGAGTAGCCAGAGGTTGAATAGGGGTTTTTGTACCGTGTAAAACCATCGTTATAAGGCATGGGTACCTTCATTCTTGCCAGGATACGACGCATGTGGTAGTATACATGAAATTTGAAGATCGAGTTGACAAGTGGTACGGAGCCCGTTAGGTGCTTGACGGAGATGCCTATTGCAGTGGTTGCGCAATGGGTGGCGAAGTTAACCTGGATATTCCAGTAGTCCAAGGCTTGTCCCTTCCAGCCCTCAATGACAGGATCATTGAGATATGTTGTTGGAATTTTAATGGGATATTTGGTAAACTCGGGGAATACCACGGAAATATGTGATTCTATAGACACATATAAGTCCTGGTGCTCCAGGTTTGTTATACCAAGGGGCCATTCTCCCCTGTTGGACTTGTACCTTGCGTTGGGGTTATATGAATACATGTTCATTCCTTTGTTGTTAGAACAAAGGAATGAAGCAACTCTACATCACTGATATTGCAAAGCCCACGATGTTCGAGGATTTCCTAGGACAGGATACGAGAATTGCCCTGAAATCGATAAGTATTCGGCCCGTATGGCTTAACCTTTATAGTGACAATGAATTTGTCATTCGTAGGACAGGGCCTGATCAGAGAGAGACTAGAATTGAGATCAGGAACGGCCTGTATAGGATCGAGGATTTGGCGGCTATCGTCAATAGTCAGGCAGGGGAGAAGATTAAGCTGTTTGTCCTGAAAAATGGACTCTGTAGGCTCCGTGTCAGTGTCGGGTATACGGTGGTAATTCATCGACAGCTGCAAGAGCTCTTGGGCCTACCCTATGATCCTGCTGAAAAATTATATCTGGAGGGCGACTATGGTGCATACTACAATACCGACGTTTATATTAGGCTACGCCTTGTTTGCCCCCAGTTGGATGAATGTGATGCCCTACTTGATGGGAAAAAGTCTAAAATTCTCGCCTTGCTTTCCACCAAGGAGCTAAACGCTTGGGGGGATATGCTGACCTGGAGTTTTGATACGCCAATTTACATGCCTTTAAAGGGGTCCACGGATCGCCTCGAGTTTATACTGACGGACGAATTTCACCACGAGAAAAACGTTTCGTTCACTGGAATAACCATGCATCTACTGATAGAATAAATGGCTAATATAACCGAGCTGTATCCGAAATTACCAATTGCGCCTGCGGGGATGATACTATTCACGAAAGCCAAAATTATAGACTTGACAAGATTGGGGAGATTAAACAGTACCTAAGAAGTGAAATTAAGAAACGGGACAGACTCTCAAAGAAGTTTAAGATGCACGGGACCTGGGTCCGATTCTGGGATCATGGATTGCTGAGCATTAGTATTATTACATCGGGGGTTGGAATTGGGGCATTAGCCTCGGGCCTTGGTGTCCCACTCTGTATCGCTATAGGAGGCATCACAATAGCTGTAGGAATAGGGCAAGCCGGTCTGAGGAACGCCAGAAAAAGGCTGGGTGTCAAATCAAAGAAACACGAGAATATAAGACTACTCGCGGAATCAAAGTTGAACTCCATTATTGACTTGATTTCGAAAGCGGTAGAAAATGAGGTGATTAGTGACTATGAGTTTAGTCTCATTATGCAAGAGAAGCAAAAGTATATGCTATTGAAGGAACAGATGCGGCAACGCTTCAAACGGATCGTTGACTCTATCAACTAACGAGAGCGTGCCCAACTAGTTGAGAAGGGGAGACAGGAGGGCAGGGATGACGTCTTAAATAAAATTCAAGCTGTACAGTATGCCAGCGGTATCTAGATTCTCCACCTGTTTACAAACCCTAATTTTGTATGTTTTAAAACCCTACAAGGGTTATAAAACATTTTAGTCATCACTTAGCAGCCATTCAACTTTAAAGTCCTTGTACCTACATTCCACAACTTGCACTTGTGGGTAGTAGTTTTTACCTTGCATATACACGGATGATATAGCTATGATGTCACTGACTTGGCATGGTACATCATAGGGTACTTTCATCCCCTGAAATTTGGTTGTTATCGCGTCCTTGTAGTATTTGAGTTTCGCGTTGACGTAGCGCTCTTTTTTGACCGGCTCCGTCGTTAATGTTTCAGATATCAACCCTTCAATCTTGTTCCAGATTTGATGATACTTTTCAATCCAATCAGGGTACTCTTCAAAATCAAGACTCATCGCTGGTACAGCACTGGCATTGTATCGGGTGACTCCATTCGGGGACCAGATTTTAGGTGTCCTTACCCTCAAGGCTACTATGAGGTCTTGCGTATGATAGCCCACGATATACCGTTGATCATTGCCCCCGTTGGAAGGAATGGGGTCTGACACTGTCAGGTGGTCCACATTGATATCATTGATATCTGTGAAAGTAGCAGCAAAGTTGTAGAATGATCGAGGTTTCACAATCTCGTTATCAAATTTTAGCATCTTTTATTGAATTTAAAACAAGGTGCGAGGATTGCTTCTCCTCGCACATACACAACTACCCCCATTATAGGTTATATATTCCTGGTAGCAGTACCAGCACAACATCCTAACCCTTATCATAAGCCTTCGTCCGCAGGTACACCTATCATAATGATCCAACATACGGCCGCAGTCATTGCATTGTTCTTCCATTTATCTTATGGCTCCGAGGAGCTATAAGATAACCTGAGGATATGATAGCTATTCTAAGGCATCAATACGATACTCCAAATTCTTAAATGCTTGTTCATTCTGGATCTCTTTTGACGATTATTTTACTAAGGCCAACGCCATTAATGGGAGGGATATACCAATGCCTGTTATAAAAATAATGACTACTACATTTTCACACATTTCAAATTTTGATTCACGGTTGATGCACATTTATTATCATAGGATATTTTTTTTATCTTACAACAAAGCTGTAAGATAACCTTAGTTTAAATCAATGCCAGGAATTCCTTTTGCGTCAAGTCACCCCCAAATCTTCGAGGAGTCTCCAGTCTGGGGCAGGCCTTCCCTTGTAGCGCCTTTTCAACAGCCACATCGACATTTCGTACGCACTATCATACACGTTTCGCTCCTGTTGTTGGAGCGTTGCTGCTGTTGTTGCGTTGTTGGAAGAGGTTGGAAGAGTTTGGGAAAGCGGCTGAAGAAAGGAGGCATGGATTAGCCACCCACATGTCGTTTGCTGTGTCTGTTCCTGAAATGATCAGGAAGGTAATATTATTATTTATATTTGACGCCTTTTGAATACTTCGAACTGTGTATCTGCGTTTTTACACGAATTGGTCTGAACAACGTTCACATTTTTTCAATAATGCAGGTGAAAACAAGATTAGAAGAAGCTGGAAAGGGTGACGCAAAAATACCCAGTGAAATGACAGTCAGGTACCAATTTATGCCTCCCTCTGAATCAAGAAAAAGTGCATCAGCCTATACGGGGCGTTTCGACGTGGTGCGCAAAATACAGAGGCGTCAGATACGAAAGCATCACGAGGACTCACACTACGTCAATTCATACTTTCTGTAAGATATTAGTATAGGCTTTCATTGTTATCTATCGTTACATCGTTAATAAGAAACCAGTCTATAAGAAATCTCAGGTCCAACATTGATAATCTTGTCGGCCGATAACAGCTGCAGCTGTTGAAACACAGCCAAAAATAAACTCGCTTGTTCATGACATGATAATATCTCAACGGTAACTTGCGATCATGGTGTGTGGTGAACAAACAGCATTCAAGACTGATATTCCTTGATGATAAAGCCAAAGTACCAGTTGGTGAGCCAGGTACACCAGAATCTGCAACAAGTCAAAACAAGCGACCATTCACAACAAAAAATGTGGTATTGGAAGCGTCTGACCACAACTATCACGCAGTTAATATTACGCCTTCCGTGCAAATGGTCTGCGATATACCAGATAGCCCAAACCAAACACATAAATATAGACAGTTTTTTAACTATCAACAAGCTCAATATTTATACTATGTATCAAAATATTAATCCAAACACTAGGTTTTTAAAAAGCTCACCATTGATTTGAAGTAATCTTTGTTCGCCAATTACTTGTCACATTCTTCTATGCTCTCTGTTTCTTTAAAACTCTGGAGTTGTTGCTACACGATCAGTAGACTGCCGCAACAAGATATTTTTAATTTTAACTAGTGAGAGCTAGTGTAGGGAATCAGGATCAACACACCTTTTGTGAATTCGCAGTCAAACTCTCATAAAGAATATCATACACAAAAATACGTTGTGACGTCACAGATGTTCATCGCGCCTCATCCCCACAAATTCCGCTAACAATCAGCAAAAAATCACATACATAGGTTGTGTATAGTGTCAGCTGTGATATTTACCAAGGTGGGTGTGGTGTGTCTGAATATCACAAAACTAAGAGCTCCAGGTCACTCTCAAGTATAGCGGAAATCGAAGCGTTCATTGAAGAATGCGAAATGAAGCGCCTCGATTTGGAGGATGGCGAGTTTTGGACTAAGGCTTATTTACCACCCGTTGGGACCACCGAGACCCCAGGAGCATATGAAGGGAAAATCGTCTTTGGTCACGTACAGATCAAGGTGATAAGCACGCGTGAACCTCTTCTGGGATGCGGCCCTCTCTCGGATTGGTTGCGAAATAAGAGCTGTATCTACGCTATGGATGGTGAAGAGGCCAGAACGGACAACTTATGCTTTTGAAGGTGCTTAGCTGTAAGAGAGAGGGCCGACGTAGTACGGGGAACAGAACGTCTAATAAAAACAGCCCTCGCGTTAGCTCGAGATTACTACGAGGACCCTAAGCTAAAACGTAAGGTCGTGCGCCCCATAAGGCTGGTGGATCTTGAGGGAGTTGCCAAGCAATTCAAGATCAACATCAGAGTCTTTGAGCCCAAGAAAAACTCTGGAACAGCACCATGGCGACTCGTCTATGGGCAAAAGCAGTACAAAAAAGGTTTAGACATTATCAATCTTGGTATGCTGGATGGCCACTGTCTCTACATCAAGGATTTAGACAGGCTGACCCAGAACGAGGAATGCGAGGTATGCGGCTACGTTTTTAACAAAGTCAGCAACCTATCACGGCATAAGAAGAATGAATGCGAGGGCGTCAAGACGACAATCATTTGCAAAGTTGGGAAGGTGAAACGTATGCCGAGCAAGGCGGAGAAGGTCTTTTATAGTGAGGGGTTCAGCTACGACGCATCAAAATGGTTGGAATACAAATCGAACCAAACCGGAAGGCATATCCATCATGCTTTATGTGGTCATGGTGGTGAACGCGTTATTCGTGAGGGTAAAAAGGAGTGGAAAGTTGATGGCTATGAGCCTACCACAAAGACCGTTTATGAATACAATGGTTGTAAATGGCACGGATGTCCCTGTCGGCCTGAGAGAGCCGACGCGGACAAGAATCATTACGGTGCAACCCTGTCTAAGGAAAGGTTGATAAAAGATTTAGGCTACAACCTCGTCACGACCTGGGAAAGTGAGAAACCACCCAAAATCAAGAGGTACTTTAAGAAAGAATTCAGACCCTACCCCCACTACCTGGTATTTGATTTCGAGGCCCTCCTAAGACCTTTAAATTACCAGCAAACCCCCGATCTGACATATCTTTCAAGACATATCCCTGTAAGCGTTGGTGTTGCTGATAGTTTAAATAGCCACCCAACGTTCATTGAGCACGAGGATCCTAAGGTTTTGGTTAAGCAGTTTGTGGAGCCGCTGGAAAATAGGTAGGCCCTCATTGTGGAAAAAGTCGAGAGAATGTACCCAAAACCCGACGTTTACGACATGCTCTCCAAAAAGAACCAGGATGCATGGAACGAGTGGGTAAACCAAGTACCCGTAATTGGGTTTAACAGCAGCAAATATGACATCAATCTGATCAAGCGGTACTTTGTCGAAGAAATCGCGCAGGGTGATAAGATCAGGGTGGCAAAGAAAGACAACGACTACATGTTCCTCACCACCCCGAGGTTTAAATTTCTCGACATTAAGAATTTCCTCGCTCCCGGTATGAGCTATGCCGGTTGGTGCAAGTCCTCAGAATGCAGGCTCCAAAAGCTTGTGTTTTCATACGAGTGGTTGACGAGCCACGGCAAGCTGGACCATGTTGGGCCTGTCGCGCACGAAGACTTCTATAGCCGGCTAAGTGGGAAAAACCCGCTATCTCTCGAAGAGTACGAAACATTCCGCGCTGAGTTTTACAAGCGAGGCTGCGTCACCATGATGGACTGGCTGCGCGAGTACAACCTAGCCGATGTGGAACCGTTCATTGAGGCCGTGGACAAGACGAGGAATCAGTATTACACAGACGAGATAGACATTTTGAATGACGCGGTAAGTATCGCAGGTGTATCGATGCGCTACGTTTTGAACAAATCTCTACGGCTGAACCCCCCAGCTGGAGCTATACGCTCCAGGAGACCCATGCAGGCACAGGTGCGAGGACTCTTGCTACACCAAAGGTTGCCAGTCTTGTAAGGAGTTACAAAGCATGTACAAAATGTACGAGGAATGAGGCCTACAAGATCTTGCAGACAGGTCTGGTTGGTGGCCCTGCGACCGTATTCTGTAGGTATCACGAAAGAGATGTGACGGGTATCAGATCTCACGTGTACAAGGAGCCCCGCAAGTGTAAGACCATTCTAGGGTATGACG
Organism: Hydractinia echinata; assembly: GCA_030067915.1. Taxonomy (NCBI): domain Eukaryota; kingdom Metazoa; phylum Cnidaria; class Hydrozoa; order Anthoathecata; family Hydractiniidae; genus Hydractinia; species Hydractinia echinata. The sequence continues at coordinate 113,276 of JASGCC010000268.1, forward strand.
CAAACATGCTATACCCAAGTACCTTGATGCAAGACTTCCCTTGTGGGAAGGAAGAGCTGATCAGGGTGGTTACACCAACATCAGAACATAACGTAGAGATACTAACGCGATGTGTGCGAGATGGATCGCTCTTTGGGTTTGCGCAGGTTGATATGGAGGTACCTGAAGATCTGCGTGAAAAATTCAGCGAGATGGCCCCGCTGTTTGTTGTTAAGGAAATACCTGACGACCAAATTCCCGAGCATATGCACGAGTACTTAAAACCTACGGGCCGCAAGCGTGTTCCGGGTACGCGTAAGCTTCTGGGGTTGCTAAAAGGTAAAAAAATCCTACTGTATACCCCCGTACTGAAATGGTACCTTAACCATGGGCTGAAAGTGACTGCTTTTTACCAACTTCTCAAGTACACTCGAGGTAAGCCCTTTGCATGGTTTCCCAAAGAGATTGCCGATGCATGACGACAAGCTGATAAAGACCCCGACAAGCGTATCGCTGGGGATACAGCAAAGTTAAAAGGGAAAAACTTTTACGGCAAGATGATTGAAGACCTAGCAAGGCATGCAGATACTACGTTCACGAGGGATGAAAAGGAGGTTGATGCAGCCCTGCGAAGCCCGTACCTCGAAGATCTTGAAGAGATTGGAGATGCTTACGAGCTCAGAAAAGGCAAACACAAGTGTAGTATCGACAGGGCCTATCAATGCGGTATTCCGGTGTACCAACTAGCCAAACTTCGCATGCTGGAATTTTACTATGATTTTCTCGACAGGTATGTGGATCGTCGAAACTTTGAGTATATTTACATGGACACTGACAGTGCCTATCTTGCCATCTCAGGAGAAGAATTACGGGATGTCGTTCGCCCCGAACTGCTTGACGCTTACGATAAAGATGTAAAAAATTGGCTAGTCACTGATACATACTCGAGTCTAACAGGAGGGGTATTCAAACCAGATTTCATCGGGTTTCGGATGGTTGCCCCAACAGCCAAGTGCTACCTTATCGAAGGCAAGCATGGTACAAAGTACCCCCGTAAAGGCATGTCAAAGAAGCAAAATGCTGTGAATTGGTCAAGGTACATGAGTGCGCTGAGGGGTGGTATAGACATGGCCAAAAACGTAGGTTTTCGGGTGCAAAATCAGGGTATGATTACGTATGAACAGAATAAGCTCGGTCTCTTGGCGTTCTATGACAAACGAGTTGTACATGACGACGGGATACATAACTCTCCGCTTGTTTTTTAATTGCCTACTCAGAAATGTTGGCATTTTTGGATAAATGGAAGTGTGTTTGTATATCGCTGTAATTTCACCTTATGCCTTGATCGCGTTTTGCTTCTTTCGTTACAAAGGGTTATTAATAAAGATGACAGAGCTTGCACAAATGTTTGAAGGCACCTCCGCGGAATCTTTTGAACATGTCGAAAAACCCACCGATAAACACCAGGTCCTGAGGGAAGCCCTGCGCAAAGGCAAGGGGCATTTCTTACCGAAGAAATGTACAGAAGGCTTTGGTGTCAAGGCTCCTGATGAAGCTATCGAAAAGGTACATACCGAGTATGTTCAACGAGAATTGAGTGAGAAGGGGGAAAAGTCGGCCAAGGCGTTAACTACTCACGTGGTCAACCTTTACGCGAATCTTGTTGGAAATTTCGTGGACATTGTTAGCGTTGAGGACCTGCGGCAAGATATCGAAGAGGACCCGATAATCAAAGACGCCATACCAGACCTCGGGATTCTCGTGTACTGCATAATTGGCAGGTGTTTAGCGCCTATCTTGGTGATAGGCCACACGGCCCGGCATATGACCAAAAAATATGATGGCTCGGAGACTAAAGAGAAAGATCCTTGAGGATCAGGGCCTACAATAAAATTTCTTATAAGCCATAAGACTTATAACAAATGACTGAAGAACGGAGAGAAGAAGAGAAAGTCCTCACAAGACCAGTAAAGCATCCGGGAAGGGTTGCGCAGGGTCACAAATTGGCGGCACTGATGAAAAAAAGGAAGGAAGAAATGAAACAACAAGAGGGTACCGTAGACCCTACAGTCAAAATATCTTCTGGGACCAGTTCCGTACAGTCAAACGTCTATATCTACAGTGTAGGGGCGCTTGCCGTGCTCGCGATAGGAGTAGGGGTCTGGTATACGTTTGGAGCAAAAACCAGAGAAAACAAGCCCTCGATTCGTCCTGAGCCTGAACAGGGACAACGGGACAAAGCTCGGACTCAAATTGATATTTTTAAAATGCAATAAATAAATGACTACAAAAACAACAACTCACATGACAAGCAACATAACCCCTAAAGAGAAGGAGATTCTAGATATGCTCTATGAAACTGTCGTAGATCTCAGTTTTACCTTCGCTTATGCCCTAGCAGGTAAGAAATTCCTAGGAATCACGAGACCCTCTGCAAAAATGGACATGAACGACGTCCTCAAGATGACGGCCTACTTCGCTGCGGGTCGTGCAAGTCGTGAAATGGCTGTATCAAAGGGGTGGATCCCAGCAAGCATCGTACAGAAACAATAAATGATTGATGTAGCGAGAATTGATGGAGAGATTAAAAAGTCTCAACAAGACGATTTTACCTGCGCCACACACGGCAATCTTCACGGGGCCTACAAGTTGTGGGAAAACACAACGTGTTCTAGACCTACTTGAAAAAGAGTATAAAAATCACTACTACAACATAGTCATTCTCTGTCCTACTATACAATGGAATCGCACCTACCTTGAGAGAGCCTCACTTTGAAAAGATGATTATGTGTTCCTGATCGACCCCAAAGATCAACTTTTCGACTGGATTCAAAGATTGTCGTCGTTGCTAGCGGGTGAAGAGACGTTGTTTGTCGTTGATGATATGATAGCCGCCGAGAGTCTCGACAAGCGGAGACAATCCCTGCTTGAATTAGCCATTTCAGGTAGGCATCGCAAGCATAGTCTTTGGCTACTAACCCAATCATATATTGCTTTGCCGAAAAATTTGAGAAGACAGAAGAAACAGCTTTTCATGTGGTACCCGCATGAAAGGTCTGATATGAAGATGATTGATGATGAGACTAACTTGATATCCGATTGGGAGGGGATCAAGGTTCAACTCAAAAAGTCCGAACATGCATGTCTGTACGTGAGGCTGAGACATCCTAGGACTTGGAAAATTCTCGAGTGACCATACAAAAAATCAGATTCTATTTGGAGTGGGTTGTAGAAGAGGTGCTACCCAGGGAAATGCGAAAGTTTGCTGCAACAATCGAAGAAAGGGATATTGCCATCGCCATCCTAGAGGACGATCTTTATGCCAGGGATGAACAACTTAGTGTTCTTAGTCAAGACAACTCGGAACTACGGCGGAGACATGTCCCACATCGATATCAATATGACAACGTGCTATGTGTGGTTGATAAAACGACCCTCACGAGCATGGGAAAAAAGGCATACATAAGCACTACATGATCCGATGCCAGCGTAGGCAACTCAGCATAAGAATAAATACGTTAAAAGCAATGTACCCCAATATGATCGCGAGGAAACCGGAATGCGACGATCCGAGTGCCGTGCATGCCTGGTGCCGATTCAGAGACGATACTCTGGGCATTGAGAACTTTTATCTCAATCATTTCACGTTACCTGACGATGATAGGTGGGAGCTATTCGAAGGGATGTTTGATATTGATATGTCGTAAGCAGGCAATGGACCACATAAACGTTTTCGTATGGAAGATTTGTCCATACAAAAAAGCTAATTCTACCTGAAATTATGACAAGGATGTCTTCCCAAGATAACATGATCATGATCTACCGCAAGCATACCGTGCAGGACGACGACGAGTATCATCATCTTCCGTACTACTGCGCGCGCGTTCAAAGACTTGTTCTTCCCACAAAAAGGAGATGGTTTAAAGACAACTACCCAAAATCCGAAGAGATTGTCGTCATCGAAAATCCGAACAGCATGCACGCGTTTAATAGGTTTAATAGGAGCGTTACCGGTGCCACTTCAGACTTATCAACCTTACTCGAGACGACTTGTATGACTTGGGTGTTCCGGCACTAGAAGACTAGACAGGCACTAATTTTACCACTCCTGTGAGTAGTAAAATTTACCACTTAGGGGTGAAAACCTCTGGCTGAACATTGGTATAATGGAAATGTCGCAACTTAGCCTTTTCAACGCAGTGCCGCAGGAGTCATCGAGACTCTATTCAATGAACAAAATCAATCTCTTTTTAAACGTGCTGATCTCGAGAGATTTTTATGTATTCCAAATGTTAGGCAGTATAGCCTTGATCACCATATGATAAAATCAAGGGCGGAAATAGAGGGTATAGCCGGTATACCGGGCAACTACACCCGATCAAGTATGCGAGGAGGTTGGAAAAATCCACATGACGTCTTCTTGACGCTAGATGGCGCGCTGGAGATTGTTGTCAGATCAAAAAAACCCAAGGCTGTAGAGCTTACCAGATGGCTAGCTCGAAAAGGTGTCGAAACACTACGGGATGAGCTTGAGGGGCGGGATATGGCCCTGGCGATCCTCGGGGATGATCTAGACGACAGAGACAAGCAACTCGGGGTGCCGGGGGACGAGCTTGAGGACAGGGATCAGCAACTTGGAATGCTCCAGGGCCAAGTAGAAACATTACAGCAACGCGCCGTGCCTTACCTCGAAGACCCTCAAAAAGACAACGGCATGGTTGTTATCCAGAAGAATAACAACGATCCCTTTCCATACCTCGCCATCTGTAGTCAACAGGGGTATGTGGCGCAAAAGATTCGAAACAAACTTGTTGACTACCCCAACGGTGAGATTGTGATGCTAGCAGAGACGGAAAATGCTATTATACACTACAACTGGCTCAGGGATCGTGGCTGTATCGAAGTAAACCCGCAGCGTGTTAGACATTTTACGCTTGGTGAACATTATACTCACCAATGTCTCTTAGAGCTTGCGGAATAGGCGACGGTTTTTTCCAACGTGTAGCTCTACGCTTTGGAAAGAGGTAGACATTTTAGACCCGTTTGGCCCCATGCTAAAAGCCATTGAAATATCAAATAATGGAAGGATACGTACAACAACAACAACAACAATTTACAAATAAATACAATATCCACGTACCTGTGCTGTTGTATCAAGGCAGCGTCAGTGACTGGTTATTGCCCCCAGTGTTTAGAAAGTTTTAGGTTTAGAAATGGACTCTACTACGAAGGGTTTGAGCACCCCAATGACAAAGAGCTTTTAAACAGGGTAGCGTCAGGTTCAAAAGCATGGGCAACATTCCCAAGACGCGAGACCGACGAGGTTTTGGAGGCTGATATTCAACGTCTAGGGCTGTATATCGTTGATGATAAAAATAACAAGTATGGCGTACTCTGTTACGAGGTTATCAAAGATAAGAAATTAAAGCTATCAGATTTAGCTGATTTAACAAGAATAGACGACATCCTCAACTTTCCTCTAGATGATAGACGATTGGTTGACATTGACCTGGATATTGAACCCAATGTTATTAAAGGTGTAGTATATGGGTATCCGTTCTATACCCTACATCCCTTGGATTATTTAAGGGATCCGAATGAAGATGACGAAGATGATGACGAATATGATGAAGATGAGGACGAAGATGAGGATGAAGATCTAGATGCTTTAGATGAAATCGTGAAAAATATTACCAAGCCTTGATATCCTCCGGCGGAACCTGAACATCTTCAGGAATAAGCATCAATTCTTCTGAAACGAAGCTTCTTTCAGGCCCGTCTTTTAAATAGTACAACACACGACTACCTGCTACAATACGATCCAGTCTATACGTTTTCTTGCTCCAAAATGCATCGGTTGCGCGTCTTTTCGCATCACCATGTTCTTCCCCAGGCTGCAAAAGATAGAGGTACAACCCATCCCCAGGCAAGGGCTTTTCTTTGGGGTATTGTTCACCCCTCGCGAGCGGTACCTCTTCGAGTTTAATCGCCCTGCTAGGTTTCATGCCAATCATGGCAGTTTTTGTATCGTTGAGACTTTTCACTATGGTGTATATTTGTTTGACCCATGTACTACTAGTCTCCTCTGAGACCAACTCTTGCGCATCTTGGGGTTTAAAGAGTCTTTCTGCGAGTACCTTGTTGTACGACTCTACAAAGGCCGTAAATGTATGGTGATATTTGGTAGTAGCCCGTTTAATCTCCACCTCCTTGCCTTCTAACAATTTCGTTACATCTGACTTAAATTCGCTACCATTGTCACACTGAAAGATTTTGGGATAGCGAAGAGGTCCTGCTTTATAAATGTTTTTGAGCATATCCGCGACCTCGCTGGCTTTTTTCGTACGTAGGGGTTTCGCTACCTTGTACCTCGAGGCCACGTCAATACCCGTGAGAATATACTTGTATGTATTTCCATACATCTTGTCATGAGGCATTTAATGTAGATCAAACTGGTGCATTTCGTTCGGTTTCGTAATGATAAAATGGGGGTAATCGATACGTTTCGGACCCCTAATATGGCGGAGCCAGAGCAGTTGACGAGAAAGCCAGTGAGTGACGTGCTTTTTGGATAGGCTACTCTGCTTCGCGAACAATTTAACAGCTTTCCGTCCGGTCCAGAGATGTTCTGGGGTGTAGTAAATATTGCTTAAATTTTCCGCTTCTTCTTTGGTAACGATATGTGGTGCTTTTGACATGTTGTTTATTACATGTCAAAAACGTTCTACAGATACTTGTATGCTACAAACCCCAAAAGAGTCAAGGAGCCAACAATGAAGGTGAGTTCACCATCCTGTTGTTGTTTGGAAGGTTTATAAAAATCAGACAATTTCGGAACCTTATCGTTCGATGCGATGTAGTACTTGTACATATCATCTTCGAGCTCCTTCAGGCTCTTCCCAGCCTGTATTTGGATTTCCCGTTGTTTGTTAAACCAGTCGATTTTGGTCTGTCGGTCTTGTACCCATTGCGCTTGACTGGCTTGCAATTTTTTCATCGCCTCATCACGTCTCTTGCGCTCTGCCTCGCCATGCCCTGAAAGCTTACTAAGCAGGAAATTTGATCCGCTGAATGCCAACGCGTTAATCGCGGCACCTGCAACAATAACACCGATAGTTGCCATTTATTCTGAGTGTTTGCTCCTCTTACAATCCTTACAGCGATACCTCCGCCTTTCATGGTGGCAAATCTGACTTACCTTGCAATCTTTGCACTGGGATCTTATCCTTAGATGTTTGCAAATCTGACTCCCCTTACAGTCCTTGCAACATGCCCTCTGTTTTTCATGGGGCCAAATCTGACTTCCCTTACAATCCCTGCAATATGCCCTCACCCTTTCATGGTGGCAAATCTGACTCCCCATACAGTCTTTGCATTGATCCCTCCGCCTTTCATGGGGGCACTTGTTTTTGGCACGCCGCTGCTTCTTTTTATCCAGGCAACATATGCATCTTTTTGTCGGTTTACCATTCCTGATCCTGAAATTTTCTAGGGTTAAAACGTGTTTACAATTTGAGCAGCTCTTGGTTCCTTTCTTATTGTTTTGTATTTGCCTTTACGACAAACACAAATTTCGGTCACTAATACTAAACGCTGTGAAACCTACCATCCAGGATGTTCAGCTGGGCATCTTGGAGCAGGTACACATAGCAGTGTATACTGCCAGTTCCGTCGGCTTTCTTCGTCATGTGGAGGGTGATGCCGTCGCTTAGGCGTTGTAGAGGTCTTCCGGAACCATGTAGGCTATGGTCTGGAGAGGTTCGGAAATCGATAAACTGGGCATACTTTTCTGTTAGGAATTGCCCAATCGTCACATTGGAATCGTGACTGCCGAAGAGGTTCACGATCTATTCGAGGTGGTCTTTTGGAAGCATGGCATGTGAGTAGAGTTCATTGGGTTCCCCCTCGACAGTGATGGATATTTTTTCGATTTTGGGGTTGTAGAAGATCTCGTTTTTACCAGCGTAGGCCTTCACATCTGAAGGGTCTATAAACAGTAGCAAGACACCCTTTAGACTCTTGGCAGGAGTGTCGATTTGAAGGTTGTAGCTGGTGTCGGCTTTTTTAAGGGTCACTACCTTACTCCGGAGTATCCGTTCGTAGGGGAGCGCGAGACGACTATACCGCGACATCATGGCACTCGCGAGACCTTCCTGATTTACCTTATCAAACTCCAAGGCAATATTGGTGATTTTGTAGGTGGCGGCGGCCGTCTTTGCTGCCACCGCAGTAGATCCAGACCCCGAGGCCTCCGTGCCCGCGTCTTTGATAACGTTGATATGTTCGGCAAAATGTAGGACAAACTGCAATCTGTCATACAGGCCGGGCTGGTAAAAAGGGAGATCATTTGTAAGTTCAAACATTTTACCTAATGGAATACAGAAGGTGTTGCCATAGGCCGCCGCGATCGCCTTCTCCTCATCGGTACCTGTTGGGGTACTAGCTTTTAACTGGATGGCGCGGATGTTCCCATTGTTAAGGTTTAGACCTTGAAGGATGTTGTTGTTTTCACGATCAAATTTGGGCAGCTATAGATCACGGTAGACTGCGAACGTGTTGTAATCACTGATATTTTGAATTTCGTTGCCATTCAAGGTGATACGTAGGTCTCGCACCAGGGTTTTCCCGATATTGCTTACGATGGTGCGTTTAGTATTGGTACCCGTAAGTTCCATATCAAACAGTAGCTTGATGGTACCTGGAAAGATGACATTGTTCTGCCCCAGGTTTAGCACATCAACATAGAGGTCCTTATTCTGGTTGATCGTAGAGGGTACGTGGCTTACCTTTACACGCTGTTTCTTCCCTTTGATAGGCAGCATCGTTTTTAGTTCTACATGAGGATTAAGTTTAGCTCCGAAGTTACTCATTGATTAATATGGAGGGGGATTTCTTAAAATAAAATGCCAACGAACCCAGCATATGAACACGATTTCACGCTGGAGGAAGACCTTCTAGATGATAGACCCGAAGATCCTCCAGCCGGGCCTCCAGCAACGCCAAGGCCGGGAGAACAACGCCAGGGGTATGAAGACACCACGACAAGGCAGAGGGGAGATATACTAAAATCAAAGGTCGATGATCTGTACGAACTCCTTAGTAAGAAGCTGGGGCTGCCTAATGCGGAACATTACGATGAGTTTGAACTAAAGGGTAATCAACTTGTTTTCGATGGGGTGGAAATTACAAAACATAACGGCAAATTAAGAAGCGTTGCCGAGATACAAAGGAGATTGGGATCGACTCGTCTGCAAGCCATGGGATTTACCGACTATACTACACCCAACAAAGGCAGTAAAGAAAGGGCCCAGACACTCCTACAAAAGTTTAATCACGTCGATGAGAAGATCGAGGAGAAGGGTGATGATATTGAAATGATGGAATTTGTCGGGAATGTCCTAGACGAGACGGAAAGCCTTATCGAAGATACTTCGTTTGGTGGTGCTGATAAAGTTATCACTGAACGTGAAAGAAGGGGTTTTAACCTTGAACTTCAAAAGATAAGGGGTAACTTGAAAAACTTAAAAAGCAAGATGGTCCTATACGATAGCGAGATCGACAAGGCAGAGGCCAACGTGAAACAACTCGAGGCACAGAAGGCCGGGGCAACCGAGGGACAACGAGCTACCTTGAAGAGGGATATCGCGAAGGTTAAGGAAAAGATAGAAAACCTGGAGGATAAAAAAGTGGCCACACGAGAAGCGCACGGTCTGCTATCGTCAAGCATCCACAGCCAGCTGAAGGCCATCAAGGACACGCTGATAAAAATCGCTGGGAATGACACGTCCACACTTGAAAAACTCAAGATCCTCTTCAAAGAGCAGGGGCTGACCATAGCTAGTATCGTCTCGGCTATTTGTCTACTCATTTCCACCATTGTACTCGCAGTTACGGGGGGAAGCGCCGCAACAGGTGCAGGAGGAAGTGCCGCAGGAAAAGGGTTTGTAGAAAAGCAGCTGGAAAGATTGGGGAAATTTTTAAAATATCTGGCAGGTAAAGCAGGTGCTGCCCTTCCTGGCATCATTGGCACGGTTGTCTCGTTCTTTCTCAGAGTAGCAGTAAAGATTGTCGAATACGCAGCCAGGCACCTATACATGGCAATCGCGGCTGCCGTTGGGATTATTGTTGTATATGTTGGTAGGAGAAAATAAGTCTAATATGTCGATGAAACACATTAGACCTTACTTTAGCCATATGTAGGTAATGATGAGCCCTAATCCCACCGTAATAAGCCCGGTTTTGCTATCCTCATGTTGTTCCCCCTTTAGGGCTTCCCTGTTTTCAGGGGCTGGTTTGATAGTATGCTTAGGAGGTGGTTTGATAGTATGCCTAGTGGGTGATTTGATAGTATGGTTAGGTGGTGGTTTGATAGTATGCTTAGGAGGCGCCGCATGCTTGATAGCCCGCTTCGTAGGCTTCATAATAGGCTTGTTATTCACCTAACCTGGACCCCAACGTTTACATTGGCAGGTGCGATCAAGATGTTGTTGTTGTACCCCTCAATTTTACCGATACGTAGGTTCATATCAGAAGGCAACTGTACACGCTGGGCATAACGGCAAAATTAACAGGAGTTCGGGCATATTGGAGTACTTTCTGAAATTGTGTTACATCTTGACCTACATTCTCTTCCCGCCGTACCATAATTTCAAATTTTTGCATCAAGATTTGCCTGGCCGTATAGTTGTCCGCACCAGAACCGAATAAGGATGCCTTGGCCCCCGCCTGCGACCCGAGCAACAAGACCACGTAGACGTTCAATTTTGTCAGACCTTCCAACGTCAGACCTTGACTTGTTGGCATTAAAAATTTTGCAAAGTCCCCGTCAACTTGAGGCCACCACGAACCGTTTGTCAATGATGACATTACCGCCTTAAATTTGTACAGGCCATTCGCATCTGCATCATATTCACGACACACTTGCGCAAATCCAGAGGTTGAGTATGGATTTTGTACCGAGCGAAACCATCGTCAAATGGCATTGGTACTTTCATTCTTGCCAAAATGCGACGCATGTGGTAATACACGTGAAATTTAAAGATCGAGTTGACAAGTGGTACGGAGCCTGTCATGTGCTTAGCAGAGATACCTAAAGCCGTGGTTGCGCAATGGGTTGCGAAGTTAACCTGAATGTTCCAGTAATCCAATGCTTGTCCCTCCCATCCAACTCTAACAGGATCATTGAGGTAGGTTGTTGGAATTTTGATGGCATATTTTCTAAACTCGGGGAATACCACAGAAATGCGGGATTCTTGAGACACGTACAGGTCCTGGTGTTCCAAGTTTGTTAGACCAAGTGGCCATTCTCCCCTGTTTAATTTTGGCTTGGGGTTGTACGAATACATGTTCATTCTTTTCTTTAAGAAGAAAAGGATGAAGCAACTGTATATTACCGATATTGAAAAACCCACAATGTTTGAGGATTACCTAGGACAGGACACGAGGATTGCCTTAAAGTCCATCAGTATTCGACCCATGTGGCTGAACATTTACAGCGACAACGACCTCACTATCCGTAAGGTGGGGCCTGATCAGAGGGTTACTGGAATCGAGATTATGAATGGTTTGTACAAGATCGATGATCTGGCAACTATCGTCAACAGTCAGGCACAGGACAAGATCAAACTGTTTGTCCTGAAAAATGGACTATGCAGGCTCCGTGTCAGTGACGGGTACACAGTGGTGATTAACAGACCATTGCAAGAGCTCTTGGGCCTACCCTACAATCCCATTAAAAAATACTATACAAAAAGAAACTATGATTCCTTTTACAAAACTGACGTCTACCAAAGATTGAGGCTTGTTTCCCTCAGTTGGACAAAAATGATGCCCTACTGGATGGAAAAAGTCTAAAATTCTCGCTTTGCTCCCCACCAAAGAGTTGAATGCCTGGGGGAATATGCTGACCTGGAGTTTTGACACTCCAATTTACCTTCCTTTGAAGGGTTCGACAGATCGCCTCGATTTCATGTTGACGGACGAATTTCACCACGACAAAAATGTTTTGTTCACTGGAATTACGATGCATTTGCTCATAGAATAAACGATGAACGATATAACCAAGTTGTATCCAAATTTACCAAGTGCGCCTGAGGACGATACTTTGCAGGATGAAAGTCAAAATTATAGACTTGAAAAGATCGGAGAGATTGAAAAATATCTACGAAGTGAGATTAAAGAACAGGACAGACTCTCAAAGAAGTTCAAGATGCACGGGACCTGGGTGAGGTATTGTGATCATGGATTACTGAGCGTTAGTATTATCACGTCGGGGGTCGGAATCGCAGCTTTAGCCTAAGGTCTTGGTGCTCCACTGTGCATTGCCATGGAAGGTATTACGATTGCCGTAGGTATCGGGCAAGCTGGTTTGAGGAACGCCTCAAGGATGCTTGGTGTCAAATCCAAGAAACACGCGAATATCAGGCTACTGGCGGAGTCAAAATTGAATTCCATCATTGACCTGATTTCAAAAACGGTAGAAAATGGGGTCATCAGCGACTACGAATTTAGTCTCATTATGCAAGAGAAGCAACGGTATATGCTGCTTAAGGAACAGATGCGACAACGCTTCAAACGTATCATTGACTCCATCAATGAACGAGAGCGCGCCCAGCTAGTTGCGAAGGGAAGACAGGAAGGTAGAGATGACGTCTTAAAAAAACTTCAATCTGTGCCATATGCAAGCAGTAGCTAGAGTCCCCACCTGTTTACAAGCCCTAGTATGCTTTATAACCCTTGTAGGGTTATAAAACATTGGTCTTTTTCTATAACAACCTTTTTTTCATGTTTTTATATTTACATTCCACAACTTGCACCTGCAGGTAGTAGTTTTTGCCTTGAACGTATACGGATGATATCGCCAGCACACCACTGAGTTTGCAAGGCTCTTTATAGGGTACTGGTTGACCATGGAAGTTAGTCATGATTGCGTCCTTGTAGTATTTGAGCTTGGCGTTGATATAGCGATCTTTCTTCACATGTTCCGTCGTCCAGTTTTGAGATATCAACTCCTCGATTTTACCCCAAATTTGTCGATACTTTTCAACCCAGTCGGGATAGTCTTTGAAACCAAGACTCATCGCTGGTACTGCACTGGTATTGTATTGACTGACTCCATTAGACGAGACTTCAGGTGTCTTTATCCTCAGAGCTACTATGAGGTCCCCTGTATGATACCCTACAATGTAACGATTATCCTTACCTCCATTTGCAGGAACGGAATCCGACACTGTCAGATAATCCACGTTAATATCATTGATGTCAGTAAAAGTACACGCAAAACTGTAGAAATTTCTGGGTTTGACAATTTCATTCTCAAATTTCAGCATCTTTTATTGAATTTTAAACAAGGTCCGAGAATTGCTTCTATCGTTTCTCGCACATGCGCAACTAACCCCGTTATATGTTATATATTCCTGATAGCAATACCAGCACAGCATCCTAACCCTTACCACAAGCCTTCGTCCGCAGCTACACCTGTCGTACTCGTCAAGCACGCGTTCGCAGTCATTGCATTGTCCTTCCATTTATCTTTAGCCGGGGGGCTATGAGATAACCTGTTATTTATGATAGCTTGACTCTCTATATTATCTACGTACACGATTCAACCTTGAAGGGTGGACAGGACGTTGGGAATTTAACCAATTCAACAAGTTTTTGCTGATTTTTTGCTGATTGTTAGCGGAATTTGTGGGGATGAGGCGCGATGAACATCTGCGACGTCACAACGTATTTTTGTGTATGATATTTTTTATGAGAGTTTGACTGCGAATTCACAAAAGGTGTGTTGATCCTGACTCCCTACACTAGCTGTGAGAATAAAGCACCTTTTTTAAATTCTTTAATGTAAAATTACTAACTTTATGGGTGTGCTAGGTTTGTTTTTATTTGCTATCCTTTAGAAATTTTATCTGTCAGCTATCTTTCTAGCTATAGCTATCTAGCTAGTATCCACCTATATGTATAAGTAGAAAAATCAACTTTTTCAGAAGACTGCCAGTCAGATGATCCTACATTTGCTTAGCAAAAAAACTCATCCAGTTCATTAAAAAAACAAGTTAATATCCAAACAATCATAAAACTAACTTTGCAGTAAAAAATTTGATACAAAATAAAAACAAATAAACATATCCAGGAAACCCATCAAACATATTTCATATTTCAAATAAAACTCATAGGGAGCCCTCATTGTAAAAAGCGCGCCGGAATATATCGTGGTCGCACTTACCATGTAACATTTAGATATATATATTATTAACACTACTCTAAGTCAGACTGGCCAAAATAAAAAGACAAACTCGTTCCCAAGGTCTCATGTTTCAGGGCCGTAGCAGCGTAGGGGTCAGGGGACACGGCTCCCAAAATGTTTTGTCGATAAATGGGGAGAAAACGTATGCAGAGAATGCGTTTTTAGGAAATAAAGGAAGTTAAGTCTCAAGATTTTGTCTGGCGTCTCAGCAACAACTAACGGGATGCATCATACTGTGCCAAAAAAGCGTCCCCTGCTACGGAGACATATCTCCATAAATATAATTTTCGTAAGTAATTTCCACAACCATTATACAACGTTGCGGCAACGTCAGATTTTGGTCGTGATATTACGTTTCAACTGCTACCAAAAAACAACGTTGCACCCACGTTAGGTTGAAGTTGCAACTGCGACGTTATATTTCCGACGTTGCTGCAACGTTTTTTTTTGTTCAGGCGACGTCGCGACTTAAAAGCATCGTTGCTGCAACGTTGTTGCAACGTCGCAAGTTTGCTGGGATAGAGACACGTGTATGTGAGAAATACCCTGGGGAGACATATAGCTGGTGCAGCAATATGTGCTACGGTGTAATAGCATATTCATTTCTTTCATCTTTTTTTATTTTTAAAATATCTTACTTCTTAAGCATTTTAAAGATCTACTATGTATGTATCATTTTGTAATGTTAGGTGTTTTTAATCACCTTTTCACAGCACCCACACTCACACACTTTTTATAGAACAAAAATTATAAAAATGCTGACTTTATGATCTTTTTTATTATAGCGTGGGTCAGTATTTTGTATCATCTAAATATTGCCGCATTGCGTCCCACGTCTCGATATCAGGATCCCGAGTCCCGCGTCTCGAGTCCCGACTCAACAGGGTCCCGCATCCCGCGTCCCACTTTTCCGATATGCCCTTGTAATGGAACAAAAAATAAAGGTCGACCAAATAAAATCCGTTTGTGAGGAATATTTAAACATTCTAACGCTGATGATAATTTAGAAATTGATAATACCATAAGTCAGGACTCACATCACCGCTCGTCGTCTCATCAGCTACCTTTAAATCACTCTCGATCTTCCAGACATTCCAGTTTATATTATCACTCTTCTCACAACAGTCAAAAAAGCCATCAAAGTAAGTCCCAATCGACATCTTCTTTGAACTTGCTCCTACAGAGGAAAACTGAATCTGCTGAGGCTCAGTTAGAGGCAAAACTTGCGGAGGAAAGGCTTAAAAGGGAATTAAATTTGTTGGAACGAAAAAGAGATGGAGCTTAAAATATTGGAACAAAAGAAAATGCTATAGAGAGACGAAATAGTAGAAAGGTTGAACGTAGTGAAAGATAAAGCTGAAATCGCCAGGTTACGAGAGAGTATAATAGAAGACCATGTTGCTTCAGAAGACATGTCCGTTAGATCGCAAATTACACAGTCATTAATATTTAGTGAGAGGAAAAGCTCGTCTTATTATGTACCAACCACCGAAAACCTTCGAATATTAGATAGCAGAATTGACAGAGAAGAGAGAAATATTTCATCCAAAGTAGACTTACCACCTCTACAACTTCCTAAAAACGACACTACTTTCGTTATCTCTAGTGACATCAACAAACATCTTCCTAAACCACATTCTTCATCTTTATCAAACCATTCAACAAAAAGCCGTCACTTCTTCAACATCGATGATGTAACGTCTGATACATCTTCGTCAGTCAATGAACATCCATATAAAGATCAAACTAAAGGACTTCCATGTTTTAATCAGGATAAATCTCAAACGAACCGTTCAGAACTAAAAGACGTCGAAAACAATGTCTTCAATAATCCGGAAAATATCAATAAATCTCGTGATCAACCGATTGATAAATTTATTGACGATCTTATTGAAGGTCAAGAAACCATTATAGAAAATGCAAGTGCGATAACTACCGCTAGAGTACTTCGCTGGGAGTATGAATCAAGGAATCTACCAGTTATTGATCTGTTTAGGTTCGATTGTTCGCCAAATAAATGGCCAGAGTTTGTGGAAAACTTTAAATCTAGAGTACACTTGAAGGTTTCCTTTGACGATAACACAAGGATGGAGAGGTTGGTTAGTGTATTAGACGGTGAGGCGAAGAAGACGGTGTTATCGATTGGTGCAAGTGGCATATTTTACGCATTTGCATTAAAAGCATTGAAATGTGACTTCGGCAATACTGTTGTTGTATCTTACTTTAAATTAAAAAACGTTCTCGATCTTCCTCAAATACCACATCGCGACAGAACATCTCTCCGTCGATATCAGCAGCTTCTTAATTCTAACAAGATGCAGGAGCTGCATAAACTATCCCGCTATTAAAAATGCACAACTATGAAACATGGACAATGCGACCCAATTCTACAATTTCTGCTAACAAAAAATACAGCCTATCATTCATGGTTAAAGTCGCGCGATTGAAACGTTTATGGTCTTAAGCGGCATTTAGGTGACAAAAAATTAACACTTTGATGTCACTATCAGTATACGTTCAGTATACTTTTCTTGTTAACTGAGCCAAATTTTGTCGAAAATAAAGTAGTTTTAATTTTTGGACTAATTTTGGCCTAAAATGACATTTAGGTGACAAAAAAGCAAAATTTTGATGTCACCATTATGTTCAGCATACTTTATTTGTTAACTGTGCCAAATTTGGTCGAAAATGAAGTGGTTTTAATTTTTGGACCAATTTTGGCCTAAAATGACATTTAGATGACAAAAATCAAAATTATGTCACCATTATGTTCAGCATACTTTCTTTGTTAACTGTGCCAAATTTTGTCGAAAACAAATACCAATTTTGGTCTGAAACGTCATTTAGATGACTTCTAATTTCTTAGAGAGTTTAGGTACGAAGTTTAAATCTGTGACGTTGCAATTGACCATTTGGGACATCGTTAGCAGGTTACGAGTTGGAAACCAATACTATCCTCGCAGGCGAGATAGTAATAATACTTGGCTAATCTCTATGGGTTACAAATCTGCTATAAATTCAACTGACAATCTAGCAAAGGCTGTAGGTAGATTACCTCACTACTTTCGCAATCAGTTCTACAAATTTTCAAAAGATTACGAGTGAGAATAGCATTAATTTGATTGACTTTGAGAAATGGCTCAGAATAAAGTTAAAAATGGAAAGGAGTCGAAGAGAGATGAGAAAAGAGTGAGAACATTTGCAACAGGTGCAGGTAGTGAACGCAGTACGAAGTGTTGGATTTGTTCAGAAAATCTTTTTGTTTTTAAGTGCAGACAGAGAATTCGAATTAAAACCGGTGGCAGATCGTAGGAAGTTTGTTTTAGAAAAGGGACTTTGCTTCAATTGTCTTTCACCGTCTCACAAAATAAAAGAATGTAAATCTAAGAAAAGGTGTCGAGAAGATAAATGTGGAAAACGTCACCACACCCTGCTACATTTAGGACCGTCACAACAAAATGAAAATGAAGTTTCAAAGAATGAATCTGAGGCAAGAATCACCCGATCTCGTACCACAACTGACAACTATCTTCAAGTTATTCCGGTTACCTTAACTCATAACAAAAAATCAGTAACAACCAACGCTATTTTAGATAGTGGATCAGATAGCACCTTAATTTGCGAAGAAACAGCGCGGAAACTCGGATTAGGTGGGAAGGAGCAATCGTTGAGAGTATCGACGATCCTATCGAATTCAGAGACGTTTAAATCAAAAATCGTATCATTTAATGTTCACCCTACCAATCTGAAAGAAAAAATCAGAATCGAAGAAGCAACATCAGAGATTTAAAAAAAAAATATGCTCATTTGAGAGACATCGACATACCAACCTTAAACGACGACAGAGTAACAGTAATTATTGGAATCGATACACCATCATTTCATATTCAACATGATTATCGAGTAGGAAAACACAACGAACCAGTAGCTATTAAAACGCAACTTTGTTGGCTCCTATTTGGTGGGAAGAATAAAAACATATTTATCAATATTAATGGATTAGAAACTGATACGAATGATCTCAATAAAGCAGTAGAAAGATTTTGGGAAATTGAGTCATATGGAACAAAGCCTCCACTCCATCCAGACCTATTAA
Source organism: Hydractinia echinata (assembly GCA_030067915.1). Classification (NCBI taxonomy): domain Eukaryota; kingdom Metazoa; phylum Cnidaria; class Hydrozoa; order Anthoathecata; family Hydractiniidae; genus Hydractinia; species Hydractinia echinata. Next base: position 131,599 of record JASGCC010000268.1, read on the forward strand.
CGAAAGACGAAAAACATGCGTTACACATACGTAAATCGACCACGAAAATGAAAGACGGACATTTTGAAGTAGGTTTATTATGGAAAGATGAGAAACCAAAATTACCATACAACAGGGAATTAGCAGTTCAACGTCTTAAATCTAACGAAAGGAACTTGAGCAAGCAACCAATTTTAGCAGAAAATTAGGTTACAAGTCAAGGAATATATATATGCTCTTGGACATGCGAGAAAACGTTCAGACTTTGAGAAGAACCAAACATCCGATATCACCAACTACATACCACATCATGGTGTTCTCCATCCTAACAAGCCCGGAACCGTTCGTGTAGTCTTTGAAGAAGCAGTAAAGTACAAAGGTATTTCATTAAACGACAACTTTTTACCCGGCCCAGACTTGCTGAACAACCTAGTATCTGTAGTACTCACATGCCGTACCAATCGTTACACAATTGTGGCTGACATTGAAAAAATGTTTCATCAGGTCAAAGTATCAAGGAAAGAACAATACGCTCTTCGTTTCGTTCAGAGAGAAAACACCGGCGACAATATTGATGACTTCGCCATGCAAGTACATTTATTTGGTAAAGTAGACTCACCTTGTTGCGCAAATTACGCTCTTCGACAAACTAGCATCGATCACGATCGCGCAATCGTAGACGCTATCACAAAAACGTTTTACCTGGATAATTATCTGGATTCCATGAAAACGGTAGACGAAGCCGTATCGATTGCAAAAATCGTGACAGAAGCATTGAAAAGTTGTGGCTTTCGTTAACAAAATGTGTTTTCCAAATACCGAAACCGTAATCAACATCAACCTAGATTTAAACAAATTATGGAATCCGAATACCGTAAAGCTTCGATTAAGCGCCCGGGCGTTATAACATTTTTGAGCTCTAGGATGGGCGCTTATTCGAGGGGGCGCTTAATCGAGGGGGGCGCTTATTACAAAAAAAGAGGATTTAGGAAAACATAAAAAACAAATATCAATAGTTGAAAGACTTTTCTATTTCTTTCAAAGAATATCTATTTCTAAATCTACATCCTCGTCATCCTCCTTGTCATCATAAATGAGAAATAAATCGGGACAAGCATCTGCGATATCATTTTCGTTGACTTGAAAAGGAAAAGGAAATTGAAATTCAAGAAGAAATAGATAATAAAGAAAACTAAAACAAGTGTCTTTTAATCCCTAATTGACCTAGTTCATTTTTGTCGAAAATTCGAATAAGCGCTCGTTTCTGAAGATAGAAGGTTGGGCGCTTATTCGAGGGGGGCGCTTATTCAATAATTTCAGGTCTAGGGTGGGCGCTTATTCGAGGGGGGACGCTTGTTTGAGGGGGGCGCTTTATCGAAGCTTTACGGTACTCACTATTTTACATTCAAAGTTGTCAACAAACCATCGCCTGGAACGAAAAGAGGTATATTAAGTTTAACAAGTTCAATATTTGACCCACTTGGCATCTTAACACCATTCATTTTAGAAGGAAAACTTATCATCCAATCTTTGTGGAAATTCAAAGTAGACTGGGATGAAGAAATACCAACCGAACTAAAAACAAGGCGGTTGAGCTGGAAAAGTGAACTAACATCGATCAATATTCCTCGATGGCTCAAACTACAATCCGATAATCAGTTGATTCAACTACATATTTTTTCCGACGCTTCAATCAATGCATATGGTGCTGTAGCATATGTACGTATTCAGGAAACGCATACCGTCAATGTAACATTCGTGATGGGAAAATCTAGAGTCGCCCCGTTGAGTCCGAAATCTCTTACAATACCAAAGTTAGAATTACAAGCTGCTGTCTTGACTACGAGAATGGCAGAATCAATAGTGAGTAGTCTTTCCATGGACCTCATTACCAAATTTTGGACAGATTCACAAATAGTTTTGAAATATATCTTGAATGAAAACCGAAAATTTCCAGTATCCGTTATGAATTGCATCAACGCAAAAACACATTGCGTGGATTGTCAAATTAAAACGAAATTGGTTGCTATTAAAGTGGGGAGGATCTGAACGAGAAAGATTTGATTACTTGACCGTTCATGAAATTGAAGCAACAAAGTTACAGTTGTATAGCATCTCACAACAAGAATCCTACTTTAGAATTCGAAAACATAGAATTACACAAGAAACTACCAAAAAGATCACCACTTGTAGCTTTGAGACCAATAATGCAGAACAATTTGATTCGTGTTGGAGGAAGAATTGGTTTAATCGATATACCATTTGAGTCGAAACACCAAGTGATAATCTCGCCGAAACACCACATTGCACGACTCATAATTCAACACATTCATCATACAAACTTCCATATTGGACAAAACGCCACACTAGCACTATCAAGACAAAATATTTGGATTCCGACTGAAAAATCCTTTGTGAAGAATTTGATAATTGCATGTACATAGTGCAAATCAAAGAAAGTCAAACCAATGTCACCACTTATGGGAGATCTACCAATCGATCGGCTAGCTGTAGGTGAACCACCATTTAATCGATCAGGAGTAGATTACTTTGGTCCGATGAGTGTCAAGAGAAGTAAGAGGAAAAGAGCTTCGTCTGGAACAGTGAAAAGGCATGGAGCATTGTTTACCTGCATGACGTCACGTGCCGTTTATATCGAGCTAGCTGGAGATTTATCAACAGTTAGTTTCAGTCTTGCACTTCGACGTTTTATCTCAAGAATAGAAAGCCCCCCAAAAATCACCAGCGACAACGGAACCAACTTCGTCGGTGCTGGTAACGAATTTAAATGAGACAAAACTTCGAAAAGAGTTAACAAAGAATATCGAATGCAAATTCAATCCACCATTTTCACCATGGATGAATGGAGCGATGGAATCTATGGTAAAAATCACTAAGCGAACGTTGAAAGCGATAGTTCGTGATCGTGTTTTCAGTGAAGAAGAGTTACGTACATTCTTGACTGAAGTAGAAGCAACCATCAACAGTCGACCGTTGACTTCTATCAGCAGTGACGCAGATGACTACCAAGCACTAACGGCGAATCATTTTCTCATTGGGAGAGCGTCGCAAAATACACCTGTAGAATCTGTATTTACAGACCTCGACGATCGTAAAAGATGGAAAGCCGTACAGGCTGCTTCAAATATGTTTTGGATAAATGGAGAAAGGAACACCTGCCTTCTTTGACAACACGTGCTAAATGGAATACAAATGACGACCAAATTAAAGAAGGAGACTTCGTGATAGTTGGAGACCAGAAGGTCTTGAAAAATCATTAGCCGCTAGGACGCATTGCGAAAATCTTTCCTGGCAACGATGGCATCAACAGGGTTGCAGAAGTGAAAACTGCTGATGGAAATTACATTTGTCCCATCCGATCACTCGCCTTACCTGAACGCAGTGCTAAATGAAAATGTCACCTGAACTATGCTTTGCATAGGACGGTGAATTGTGTTCTTTATAGGTGTACATAATTCGTGAACAAACAACGACGACGTTGTGAAATTCGATGATAAATCTTGGACAACGATATCACAAAGCGATGATGAAGAAAACGAAATGACGTACATACACGACGTACATACACTTACATTATACGGACAATCGATGATATACGACCATCTTTCTGCAACGAGTCCGACGTAAGCAAGATAATCGATTATATCAAATAACACGTTACCCGATGGACGAAATTATAACTTGTTTAAATTCGTTCGTAGACGAGTACTCACTGGTGGAGAGTGTTTTGAACATATAAACGATGAAGATCCGTCTAGGCGATGGAGACCCGTCACGTCAGATTAATTTTAATTGGTTTTGATAGTTTTTCGCGCGCACTTTTCACATTGCTCCTAATCTCCGTATGAGTAGGACAAGCGTCTAGTAAATTTCAGAATCAAAGATATCGTATTTCTTTCTGTGGAATCTTAACGTAAAGAATTTCTACAAACGGAATAAAGAAAGCAGCGCAGTAAATGACGGAATAGTTAGTGTTTTATGTTGTATTTTGTACGTGTATTATTTTGTCCATCGGCGCAGGCTATGTTTGTATTTATTTATGTTGTGTTTATCTTTTTGTATCTTCGTATTTTTTGCGTTTGTGTTTAAGCTATGAAACATCATCACACTGTACTTGACCGACCGAACTGCGTACCGCATTGTATTCTACCGCTCCCACGTGTTCGCATAGTTGCGTCTGCTTTCCTGTGTACCGTTAGCGCACAAAACAATGCGACATGGTGTTGTTGTTGAATTATCTTTCCATGACACCCTCCAAGGAATGTAGTTCTTCATTTGATTTTTAGCAAGTGATGTTTGGATATTGTCTGGTAGATTCCTAACATATTCAACGAAACCAAGTGATTGAAGTTTGGCCTCTGATTTTAAAATGAATTCTTTATCTGATTGATTTTTCTCCAATCGTTTCAGTTGTTGGGAGTATACGTTCAGAGCTTTGTCTCGATTCGGACTTTAATTGATGCTTGGGTCTCGCATGAAGGGAAGGTTAGCGATCGTAATACAGTTCTTGATATAAACATGCACAGATTAAACGATTATCTCTTGTTCTATTTCATCCTTGATTGACAATGATTCATTTGGGTCATGGTTTTTGCAAGTTGAACACGTACGACATTTGATGCATCTATAATTTATTTCACTCCCTGCAGCTTCCACTTGAATGGAGGACTTGATATTTTTTTATACAAACGTGTGGTGATTATTCTCAAAGTCAAAGTTATTAACGTCATTTACTGAAATGTCAAATCAATCATTTTTATATCCTAACAGGGACACATCTGGGTTTACTTGATACCCATTCTTAAAGAGACAATGTTGATTTGATAGAAAAGATTTTGAATAAGATAAGTGGTGATACCTTTCAATTTGGGTGAATACTTCATGCGGTCCTCCAATCACACCATAACTACCATCGGCATTTTTGAAATGTGATTTATAGATTGTTAATCCGGATGGCATTTGGTATACTGCTTCAGGAAAGTATGGTGGGTATATATCTCCCAGCATGAAGTCTGTATCTCCACCGACGAATGGTAACAAAGGAGGTAAGTCTCTTACATCATTTCCTGATTAACGGTATCATTCTTTGATATCAAACTCTACTCTTCCACTAAGTGGATATTTTGGGAACGTTGCTGTTATTTGTTCCATGCATAATTCTGACATCACAGCATCTCCTCCATTAGCAATTGGCAGTCTGACACTATATATTTCCTTGAGGTGTTTTTGTCGTGATACCTCCAACTCCACTAACGGTGATTGGTCCAGTACATTCCTGAAATGCACGTTGTCCAAGCTTATGAACAGCATTGAATCTGCTTATAAAACCACCACATCCTGTATCGTAGAACATTGAGTATTGGTGATTATCAATCTTGATTGTTTGTAGCATGTAGATTGCTTTATTGTCTTCCTTTTTGTTGATTAATTTTGATTTGTAGCTAGAGCTTTTGGTTGCTTCAACATGGTGTGACAATTTGATATCCTTTGCATAAGATGGTAATTCGACTTGATATCGTCTCAAAATACATCTGGTTTTGTAGATGTCGAGTACATCTTGGTTTTCTTCGTTGTCCTTGTGTTATTCACACACAAGAATATGTGTCTTTCTTGGGTCCTTATCATGCGAAGGATGCTTGCAAATAAAATCCAGGGATCGAATTAACGTAAAATAAATGGTTCGCAACTTTTCCGCGCGTGAGCACGGAAAAAAACGTTTGACATTGCGAACCGTTTTGGCATCTTTGCGACCCGTTTTTCATCAATTTGCGAATCAATTGTGTTATAAATTGGAGCAAACAACGAATCAAAATAACCTTTCCTTGAAACAACCCTCGTGTGATTATGACTTCAACCTACCATATTTGAAAGTAAAATGTTTATGTGCTGAATACTTTGCAGAACGACTGAACAAAAATTTGCATTTACTTATTTATGTCTCAAAAGAAAAAAATGGGCTGTCCGAATAATAAGCAAAAACAAACATGGTGCATTAAAGTTGTGGCATGCACACGATGTCTTGACTGCTCACTAGTCGTTGCTGTTGTTGTTGTTTTTATTCTTTTGAGAATATATTGAAGTTTTGATTCGCATTTTTGATGATAATTTGTGTAAATTGGGTCGCAGTATTCAAAAACGATTCGCATTTAGCGAACTGCGAACCTTATTTCGATCGTTGAAATCCCTTTGACAATGACCTTCTTTTTGTTTTCCTCTATTCATTTCTACACCTGGAACAGACACTGAAAACATAGGCCTTTAGATCTCAGTTACTGAAAATCGTTCAGCTGGTGACATATTAACAAAGCGTTCACATACAACGTACTGTACAATTTTTTGTGCCTCCAGGACCATTTGTCATCACTTGATCAGATTTATTACAGATAAAACAAGAATTTGGTACCTCATTAGAATCGGTGAGATTTTGGTCATTCTTTCCAGTATAGTGCGACTGTCGGTTACCATTTTTTGATCGAACTTTTCTTGGTTCTAGTGTGGTATTTTAAAGTAGGGCTTTCGGTTGATAAACTTTGATTTCTTGTCCAAGAATGTGATGAGTTTACTTCCATTCTGTCATCACCGATCAATTTATAGATCCTTTCCAGACTATCACCATAGAATAACTCGTTTTAAATTCTGTGACACTTCGCTAAGTGTATCAGATCCTTCATGATGTTAACAATAGGGCTAAGTCATTCAACCACCCTTTCTGGATCATTGTGCTTCTATTCAGTTTTATTCAACTCGGCCAATTTCTTTGATAGTAGCGTTTTCTGATCTCCATGTGCATCTTTAAGTCTCCTCCAGATCTCATTGATATTAGTTACATTTCTCACCAATGTCAAAGCTGGGTGTTCTAAAAAATTCTTCTTCAGAAGATCTGCTAGAACAGCATTAGGTGTAGATCTAGGTACAATTTTTCGAAGACAGTTTAAAATGTGTAAATATCAGAAACACTGCCATAACCTTTAAATATAGGTAATTTTATATTCAAAGTTGATTTAGTTAAACTTTTGAAAGTTCCTTATCCTGATATTCCTGATCAAGGGTTCTGATGTAACAGTTTTTAAGATCAACAAGTTTGTCATACCTTTTATTTAGATCATCTAAATTACCTTCATTCTTTCCTGTCGCGGTTTCCATCATTTCTTTAAAGGATTTTCTTAAGGTGGTTCCCCTAGAAAAAAAGTCTAAATTTCAAGAATTGTCTTTTACCTGTTTTTCTGACAGCAAATTCATCTTAGAATACTGTGGCAAGTAGTGCTTATGACAAATTTAGGTTTTTATTGCGCATTCTGCCACTTTTTCCAACCAACCGCAAATATAACTGCATAGCAACGCCCATAGCAACCATTTTCACACTTTTAGACA